>JAULUF010000027.1:8227500-8260000 GCA_031834385.1 Semotilus atromaculatus | reverse complement strand
GGTAATCATGTTTCTTGTTTTTGACTATGGGCAATGATGATTGTACATTTAGCGGCCCATTATGGGGATCAGATGTCAGCCACCTGGATATAGAGTAGGTGAGTCAGTCCCACTATTTGGTTTATAGCCTTGTCCGAAACACAGTGTCTCTTATTTCAGCTACAGGGCCAGTGAGAGAAACGCGTATGTGGCATAGGCCTAATAATTATGTGTAAAATAATAAGAATTAATAAAGCCTAGCACATAGCAAAGTAAAATGGTGGCATCCTGGTAATACATGGAATTACCCTGGTCCTATATACCTGTAGCTCAATTTCTATCAATTTCTAGTATAAATATATTGGATTTTACTAGTTTTTTTCATTTTTTCACCACTCGAAGTCAGACATGCAACCTGTAAACATTTGATATCACTTCCAAGATGGCGGCGAGTCCTGCTTCCAAAGAGAGTCAGCTGTTTGGTAACGGCAGCATTTTATGTTATTTTTATTCTGTTTTAACCTCTTGTAACTACAGCCACGTCCAAGTGATCTGAGGTCGCGAGCGCTTCGGTCTTTTCCGGAAAGCACCGGAAGTTATCTCTCGCGCGTGTACGTCACTCATACAATTGTTTTATTATTATTATTATTTTTAAATTGTTTTCTTTTACGACGGTTTAAACATCCCGGATAAGCGCAAATTAGTACCCTTTTAATTAGCCGTCTTACCTACAATCTCTGTTCTGTGTAAACAATGAGTGACGTACACGCGCGAGAGATAACTTCCGGTGCTTTCCGGAAAAGACCGAAGCGCTCGCGACCTCAGATCACTTGGACGTGGCTGTGTTTACAAGAGGTAAAAACGATATAAATGTTCGTTTTCTCACACAAACCGCTCGTTTCGTGTCTTAGGCCATCAATGTGTACTTACATTTACGAGTCATTAAATCATGTTTAATTTGGACTTCTCTTTGAGGTGGACCCCATAGACCTGCATTATATGACTGACAGACAAGAACGGTTTGACCTAAAAAGATCAAAATTGAAACTACTGTGGACACAAAGACACCTACATCTTGGATGCCCTTGAGGTAAGCTAAAACATTTAAAAAATTTATTTCAAAATGAACTATCCCTTTAAAACATTTTTCTCTGTAATTAACGCTTGGAAAATGATCGACTTGTGCATGGGCCAGTCTCACGTGAGGGCTGTGGCACATGCAGGGCTGATGGCTTGGCATTGGTATACACTGATGCATAAATGCATTCAGGCTCTGGAAGGGAGCATGAATGAGCAGCAGACTCTGGTCCAACAGTGAAGTATCAAATTAAAGTATCCGAAAAAGGAAACATCATTATGGTTTAAGCAATTTTACATCTTGAGTCATGAGTATCTCTCGAGACTCATTTACATTTATGGCATTTATCTGACACTCCAGACAGACTTACTGAACGTCATTTGCCATGGTCAACAGATGTCAAGAAGGATATTCAGAAAGTCATCTGCAAGGAATAAAAAAAAATCATTACCAGTAAAAAGTAGTTATAGCTTGAAATGTCAACACAGTTTATTTATAACACTTTATAGTAGCTTCAATCAATGTGTCATTAACAATTACATAATGTTACATATACAGTGCTTGGCAGGTCAGCAGTTCATGTGCACTCAAAACAAAGCACACACACTCACCGGCCACTTAATCAGGTACACCTGTTCAACGCCTTGTTATCGCAAATATCTAAGAACTGAGCATCATAATGGGGAAGAAAGATGATATAAGTGACTTTGAACGTGGCATGGGGTTGTTGGTGCCAGACGGGCTGGTCTGAGTATTTCAGAAATTGCTGATCTACTGGGATTTTCACGCGCAACCATCTCTAGGGCTTACAGAGAATGATCTGAAAAAGAGAAAATATCCAGTGAGTGGCAGTAAAAGGCGCAAATGCCTTGTTTATTCCAGAGGTCAGAGGAGAATGACCAGACTGGTTTTAGCAAAAGTAACTCAAATAACCACTCGTTACAACCAAGGTCTGCAGAAGAGCATCTCTGAACACAAAACACATCGAAACACAGGGTGCTGGTGCCACACCAGTGCCACTCCTGACAGCTAAGAACAGCAAACCGAGGCTACAGTTCACACAGGCTCACCAAAATTGAACAATAGAAGATGTTGAGTCTCAATTTCTACTGCGGCATTCAGATGGAAGGAGCAGAATAAAGGTTTTGGCGAGTAAATTAAACTGTCAATTGCCATTTGGCCGGTAATATTTTTATGAATTCTAGAAATGCAATGTAGTGAAAACATAAACGTGAACAACGCTCAAGACAGTTAACAGGCCAGTGCTGCATCATCACGAAAGTATAAGCCTTGCCTATTGAAATATTCAAGCGCAAGAAGACTCAAAAAAGGGAAATTCATTACTCGCAGTGTGTTCTCAGAAGACAACATCCGAAGCGCGCCCAGAAATCCTAAACATAGTCTGGTATGTTTTAAGTGAACATAAACAGTTTAGAAAGAAAACACATTTATCATCTGTATATTGGATCTGTGCATTCTCTTATAAAATGACAGCCATTCCTGTTGTCGTCTGTGTTCTTAATGTTAATTAAACAAAACAAAAAAAAGATAATCACTCACTGCTCTAGGCTGAATAACTTTTGTAACTTTAATACGGATTCATCTATGTTTATACAGTGAAGACTAAGCAGTGTTATTTTCCATTTGATTTCTCTATAAAAATGTTTGTACCTGAAAATTGTAAATTTTAGTTTTAGGTCATGTGTGTGTATATACACTCACCGGCCACTTTATTAGGTACACCTGTCCAACTGCTCGTTAACACTTAATTTCTAAGCAGCCAATCACATGGCGGCAACTCAGTGCATTTAGGCATGTAGACATGGTCAAGACAATCTCCTGCAGTTCAAACCGAGCATCAGTATGGGGAAGAAAGGTGATTTGAGTGACTTTGAACGTGGCATGATCGTTGGTGCCAGAAGGGCTGGTCTGAGTATTTCAGAAACTGCTAATCTACTGGGATTTTCACGCACAACCATCTCTAGGGTTTACAGAGAATGGTCCGAAAAAGAAAAAACATCCAGTGAGCGGCAGTTCTGTGGGCGGAAATGCCTTGTTGATGCCAGAGGTCAGAGGAGAATGGCCAGACTGGTTCGAGCTGATAGAAGGGCAACAGTGACTCAAATAACCACCCGTTACAACCAAGGTGGGCAGAAGAGCATCTCTGAACGCACAGTACGTTGAACTTTGAGGCAGATGGGCTACAGCAGCAGAAGACCACACCGGGTGCCACTCCTTTCAGCTAAGAACAGGAAACTGAGGCTACAATTTGCACAAGCTCATCGAAATTGAACAATAGAAGATTGGAAAAACGTTGCCTGGTCTGATGAGTCTCGATTTCTGCTGCGACATTCGGATGGTAGGGTCAGAATTTGGCGTCTACAACATGAAAGCATGGATCCATCCTGCCTTGTATCAACGGTTCAGGCTGGTGGTGGTGGTGTCATGGTGTGGGGAATATTTTCTTGGCACTCTTTGGGCCCCTTGGTACCAATTGAGCATCGTTGCAACGCCACAGCCTACCTGAGTATTGTTGCTGACCATGTCCATCCCTTTATGACCACAATGTACCCAACTTCTGATGGCTACTTTCAGCAGGATAATGCGCCATGTCATAAAGCTGGAATCATCTCAGACTGGTTTCTTGAACATGACAATGAGTTCGCTGTACTCAAATGGCCTCCACAGTCACCAGATCTCAATCCAATAGAGCATCTTTGGGATGTGGTGGAACGGGAGATTCGCATCATGGATGTGCAGCCGACAAATCTGCTGCAACTGTGTGATGCCATCATGTCAATATGGACCAAACTCCCTGAGGAATGCTTCCAGCACCTTGTTGAATCTATGCCACGAAGAATTGAGGCAGTTCTGAAGGCAAAAGGGGGTTCAACCCGTTACTAGCATGGGGTACCTAATAAAGTGGCCGGTGAGTGTATATATATATATATATATATATATTGTGTGTGAAAATATAATATAATATAAAAATACTTGCAAAATCTGAGGGGGAAAAACCACAGCTGATATCAGTGTGGATAAAAGCCTCTCTAAGATGAAAGGCAGGATCTCCATGCTTTTTTTCTCCCAGCCTTTCCGTGTTGCCATGGATGAGATGAAGAGAAGAGACATTCGTGCACAAAGGTGCTTTTTTTTTATGCTAATTTGGAAAGAAACTGCATCTACCTGTTTGCAACTCTTGGTGATTGCTTCTGTCTGGTGTTTTGAATTAAATAAAGGGATGGAAAATAGAATTATGAAGACGTTTGGCTTATTTGATTAATATTTTTTTACAAATAGAATTTATTGATAGTTTATCTATGATGCTTAAATGAAAACAATAAACATCACTTTAGAATTAACATCACACAAACAATTAACATCACGTGAAAATATGACATTTTACAAATTATTACTCTGTATGTTTTGAGCTTTAGATTGTAAACTGAAAAATGGTAACATCTAAATTAACTGTTTTTCTTCAAGTCAAACCAATTATTTCATATCTCTGATTATTATTTACTGCTGATGACTGATTATTTAAAATCATCCTAAATACATTAATTTATGCCAACAAAACAATTTGTATAGGTTAAATCAGGTATAAAAAGCTATTTTAGTTTTTTTTATTTTTTATTTAGGTAAGGCACTTTTTACAGTGTAACCTCAATGATCTCTCTTTGCTGTCAGCCCTGAATCAACATTCACTGAGTTTCACGTCATCCAGGAATTCAACCAACTCTCCATACCATATAACCGTCAGTGACAGGGCTGATGCCTGGGCCTCTACCAGGGGCTGTTTGCAGTCCGTCTAATGGCTATTGCAATTCGCAACTTCAGATGCCACTAAAAAATGACACAGGATAATACTATAGAAATTAAATTTGGATATACACTCACCGGCCACTTTATTAGGTACACCTGTCCAACTGCTCGTTAACACTTAATTTCTAAGCAGCCAATCACATGGCGGCAACTCAGTGCATTTAGGCATGTAGACATGGTCAAGACAATCTCCTGCAGTTCAAACCGAGCATCAGTATGGGGAAGAAAGGTGATTTGAGTGACTTTGAACGTGGCATGATTGTTGGTGCCAGAAGGGCTGGTCTGAGTATTTCAGAAACTGCTAATCTACTGGGATTTTCACGCACAACCATCTCTAGGGTTTACAGAGAATGGTCCGAAAAAGAAAAAACATCCAGTGAGCGGCAGTTCTGTGGGCGGAAATGCCTTGTTGATGCCAGAGGTCAGAGGAGAATGGCCAGACTGGTTCGAGCTGATAGAAGGGCAACAGTGACTCAAATAACCACCCGTTACAACCAAGGTGGGCAGAAGAGCATCTCTGAACGCACAGTACGTCGAACTTTGAGGCAGATGGGCTACAGCAGCAGAAGACCACACTGGGTGCCACTCCTTTCAGCTAAGAACAGGAAACTGAGGCTACAATTTGCACAAGCTCATCGAAATTGGACAATAGAAGATTGGAAAAACGTTGCCTGGTCTGATGAGTCTCGATTTCTGCTGCGACATTCGGATGGTAGGGTCAGAATTTGGCGTCTACAACATGAAAGCATGGATCCATCCTGCCTTGTATCAACGGTTCAGGCTGGTGGTGGTGGTGTCATGGTGTGGGGAATATTTTCTTGGCACTCTTTGGGCCCCTTGGTACCAATTGAGCATCGTTGCAACGCCACAGCCTACCTGAGTATTGTTGCTGACCATGTCCATCCCTTTATGACCACAATGTACCCAACTTCTGATGGCTACTTTCAGCAGGATAATGCGCCATGTCATAAAGCTGGAATCATCTCAGACTGGTTTCTTGAACATGACAATGAGTTCGCTGTACTCAAATGGCCTCCACAGTCACCAGATCTCAATCCAATAGAGCATCTTTGGGATGTGGTGGAACGGGAGATTCGCATCATGGATGTGCAGCCGACAAATCTGCGGCAACTGTGTGATGCCATCATGTCAATATGGACCAAACTCCCTGAGGAATGCTTCCAGCACCTTGTTGAATCTATGCCACGAAGAATTGAGGCAGTTCTGAAGGCAAAAGGGGGTCCAACCCGTTACTAGCATGGGGTACCTAATAAAGTGGCCGGTGAGTGTATTTTAGAGTAGTCAATGTGATGCTTGTATAGCAGTATATATTTACTGTCCTCTGAAAATAACTTAACATATAGCCATTTTTGTCAAAATAGCTGGCAACAAAAGTGAGTACACCCTATAAGTGATAATAGCTGTATGTCGTTTAACCACGCCACATGTCCTATTCATCATGTTTATGTTTTTGCCTGCTTGACAGGACCATACAAATTGTTGTATCTTGCATTAGAGCAGTTAAAATTTGTGCTTTGAGTTCAATTCTCTCATGCTGACCACTGGATGTTCAACATGGCACCTTAATGCAAAGAACTCTCTAAGGATCTGAGAATTACATTTGTTGCTCTCCAAAGATGGCCTAGGCTATAAGAAGATTGGTAACACTCTGATACTGAGTTACAGTACAGGCCAGGGTCATACAGAGGTTTTCCAAGACGGGTTCGGAACAGGACTCGCAAGGGTCAATCAAAGAAGTTGAGTCCTCGTGCTGTGCGTCAGGTGCAGAAGCTGGCTTCAAAAAACAGACGCATGAGTCCTGCCAGCATTGCTTTAGAGGTTGCAGAAGCAGAAGGTCTGCTTGTCAGTGCTCAGACCATACACCGCACACCGCAAAAGTCGGTTTTGCATGGCCGTCGTCCCAGAAGCTGGCTCACAAGAAAGCCCGCAAACAGTTTGCTGAAGATAACTTGTCCAAGAGCATGAATTACTGGAACCATGTCCTGTGGTCTGATGAGACTAAGATAAACTTGTTTGGCTCAGATAGTGTCCAGCATGTGTGGCGATGCCCTGGTAAGGAGTACCAAGGAAATTGTGTATTGTCTACACTCGAGCATGGTGGTGGTAGCATCATGGTCTGGGGCTGCATGAGTGCTGCTGGTACTGGGGAGCTGTGCTTCATTGAGGGAAACATGATTTCCAAGATGTACTGTGACATTCTGAAGCAGAACATGATGCGCTCCTTTCAGAAACTGGCCCGAACAGCATGATAACAACCCCAAACACACCGCCAAGATGCGTTTGCTGAGAAAGCTGAAGGTGAAGGTGATGGAGTGGCCAAGTATGTCTCCAGACCTGAATCCTATTGAGTACCTGTGGTGATACTAAAAGTGGAAGGTGGAGAAGCGCCATAGAAGTGATGTCTCACATCCAGCAGCTCCGTGATGTAATTATGGAGGAGTGGAAGAGGATCCCAGCAACAACCTGTGCAGCTCTGGTGAACTCCATGCCCAGTGCTAGATAACAATGGTGCTCACACAAAATATTGACCCTTTGGACACAGTTTTGACATGTTCACTTAGGGTGTACTCACTTTTGTTGCCAGCTATTTATTTTGGCAATAATGGCTGTATGTATTTTCAGAGGACAGTAAATATAAACTGCTATACAAGCAGCACAATGACTACTCTAAAATATATCCAAGTTTCATTTCTATAGTATTGTCCCTTGAGAAGATATACTAAAATGTTTGCTGAAATGTGAGGGGTGTACTCACTTTTGTGAGATACTGTATATTGACTGCGGAAATTATGTGATAAAACATGTTTAACTTGTCAGGACTATAGCTAGGCCTGTAGTTTTTGTAATGTTACATATAATACACTTTTGCCTATACAGAATCACATAAATCACATGAATTTGAAAATGAAAAAAAACTTGAAATATCTATTATATTTAACAAATCTTTCAAACTTAATTTTTTCTTGTGAATTATCATATACATGTATTATATGGTGGTAATTATAAGTGAAATGATGCAAATTTATAGAACAGGGATTTTAGTCCATGTTGTTGTAATAACATAAAACTAGGAAACAGATACTGTATATTTTTTAGTTAATCCATGAAAACATAAATGTAATAACAGTTACTTTTAACTATAAAATGCTCAAACATCTCCACAATACATTTAAAAAAAAATGTAAATCATAGTTTTACCATTTAAAGAAAAAAAGTATTGAAAATAATCTTTTTATTTAAAACAATCACTGTGCCTTTTTTTCCACAGTGGACTGCACAGTGCAGTTAAAGAATCATCCTTAGGCCTGCATGGATGTGTAAGAGGTTATTGCCAGAAGCTTCACATCTGAGTTATCATCATACGTGTTCTCACATGCATCATGTCTAAAAGGTATATCCTGTTTGTAACTATGATTAGATTGAGTGTACTATAACCAGCATATTGTCATTATGTCAGAGCCGGTCATGGTTGATGTCACCTCTATAGCTAGCATGTATGTGTGTGTGGAGTGGACACGTGTGTGTCAGGATTACAGTGTGACTACATAAAACAGTGCAGCTGCAGTCGTCTCCAGAAGGACCCAGTACGTGCGAGACTCACACATGCCCAACAAACCTAATAACCCCTTTATACTTGTACTGGAGAGCCAGTGAACTCAGAGCTTTTTAAAGGGACTCATTTGTGAACTATGCTGTTAGCCCAGTTGTCATAGAGTCTTCCACACCTGCAATAATAAATGATAGCGGCAGATTGAAAGAAGAATTGTTATAAGGTCAGATAGGAGAGTATGCTTAACTCTTCAAACTAGCTTCCGAATGGTTGGCAAAATCAATTGACTTGGGATACGTTTAGCATGTCATCAAGTCATAAATATGACAGAGGAACATTGTGATCTCCAAGTAAACCAAATATATAAATTAAACTGAAAGGTTCACTTAAGTGCAAAGTGTGATATAACCCTGCACTGTAATTGACAAGGAGTTAATAATGGCAAATGTACAGAAAGTAAAGTGTTTAGTCAAAGATCATACAAAAATGAGCATAGTGATCAGACTCAAACTCATCCTTGTCATAATGATGCAACCACCCATAATACCTTAGCAACTATAAACACCTAGCAATGCCTTGTCAACCACCCACAACACCATAGTATACACCCAGAAACCACACAAAACCCCTTAGCGACCACATATCACTGTCCTGGCAATTGCATTGCAATGGGCAATGTTGCAAACACACAAAATACCTAAACCACTGCATAGCAACACCCTGGCAACCACCCAGAAAACCACACAAAACACCTATTCAGGCATATCAGTGTACTAGTAACTGCATAGCAAAGTGCTAAAACACAAAACAAAACACCTAAGCAACTACTAGCGATAACCTGGCAACTACCTAGAAAGCCACACAAAACATCTTAGCAACCACATATTAGTCCTAGCAACTACATTGCAGCACCCCGACAACCACCCTGAAAAACAAAGCAACTGTGCAGCAACGTGCTAAAAAACATCTTACACATCACCTTAGCAACTGCATTGCAACACCCTGGCAACCACCCAGAAAACCAGACAAAACAACTAACCAGGGATATCAGTGTCCTAGAAACTGCATAGCAACTACCTGGCAAGTTGCAACCACCCTGAAAACCAAAACAACTGTTCAGCAATGTGCTCAAAAAATACCTTAGCAACTGCATAGCAACACCCTGAAACCACACAAAACCCTAAGCTTTAACAACTAGACATCAGTGTCCTTGCCGTTGCATAGAAATACTAAACGTAAAAGTACTAAAAACAGAACCGAACACCCAAGTAACCGCATAATAATCAATGCCCTTGTAACGCAGTTCAGATGTTCTATGGGAAGAAGGAGGCGGGAACCGGCGAACATTTAACAAACTTTTGTCGCTCCTCCTTTTATGGTTCCGCTCCTCCGTGAGAGATATGAGACCAGTGCGTCGTGCAGGTGTCGCTCATTAGTAATCACGCCACTGGCCTCGCACCATTCTCTCACGGCCCTCAGTCTCGTCCAGCTCGCCACAGCCTTGTCAACCCTCAGAACACCATAGCAACTGCACAACAATGTGCTTAAATACATCCTATTCAACACCTCATCAACTGCATATCAGTGTCCTAGCAAATGCATAGAAATGTATTAAATACACAGAGCATCTTAGCAACTGTATAGCAACACCCTGGCAACTACCCTGAAAATCACAATACACCTTAGAAACCACATAGTAATGCAGTTAACCACCCAGAACAACCTTGCAAATGCATATCAGTGCGTTCTAAAATTCACATAAAACACCATAGCAATTATTTGTCTAGCAACCACACAGCTACACCCTGGCAACTGTTAAGACAGGCCAACACCACTCACATTTTCTCCAGGAAATGTCAAATTAATACACTCTAAAAAATGCTGAGTTGTTTCAACCCATGTTTGGGTCAAATATAGACAAAACCAACCGTTGGTTTAAATTCTTAAATAAAAATTTTAAACCCAACGGTTGGGTTTGTCCATATTTGTCTCAAACATTAGTTGAAACAACCCAGCATTTCTTTTTAAATCATTTAAAATCTTATATGATGACAGATCTTTTCAGACCATGAGCACAATTTGTTCCTAAAATTGAACATACAGTCAGTCCAAGTGTGTTTATGGAAGGACATCCATGCAAGCTTACTCTCAGGAGTGTGAGAACATCTATGCAAGTGATTATTGGAAGTGCGAGGACCAGTTGAAAGATGGAGAGCCAGGCACAAGCTGCCATGTCGAAGCCACTCCCCAAATTGGCATTGTGCATGACTGAGCCGATTCATTTTCCCATGCTGTGACGCAGGAACATGAAGCAGCGCTCATATCCGTGGCTTTCTGATTACTCTCAATGACCAAGACACACTGACTCTATATACAGAAGGCAGACTAGTTCAATTAACTCTAAATGTACTGTAAACACATGACTAGGCTAACACGACAGGCAAATAAATTGATCTTAAATTGCAGTGAGGTCTCGCTTTTACCTTGATGGGGAACCAAGCCTACAGAGGCTCGCCACTCAGGTCAAATATATTTTGGATTTAAAAGACATTTAAATCAGTCCCAATAGAAGAAGCCAGACCACAAAATGTTCTCAACTGTATGTGTGTGTGTGTGTGTGTGTGTGTGTGTGTATGTGTGTGTGTGTGTGTGTGTGTGTGTGTGTGTGTGTGTGTGTGTGTGTGTATGTGTGTGTGTGTGTGTGTGTGTGTGTGTGTGTGTGTGTGTGTGTGTGTGTGTGTGTGTGTGTGTGTCTATTTAGTAGAAGCAGGAAGAACATGAATATAATTTAACAGCTTACTTTCACTGTGTACACTGATTATATTAATGCATGCTGCGCCTCGTGATCTTTGGTGTAGACAGTTGCGTTGGGTAAATCCATGTTTTGCATTGCATCCCATTCCCAGCACAAGAACACAACATAATTACGCCTTACAAGAACAAACAAGTCTGTACAAGGAACCTTCACTTTCACTTTCAAGAAAAAGTATATCCACATTGTAATAATAAAAGCTGTATGTTATGCATTAATGGATGACAATTCTTTCATGATCCCCAGTAATAGAAAATAAGTATCTTTTAAATTGATTAGTGGCCCTTAGTATAAACCCTTAGTATAAAAATTTAGTGCATAACTCATCCTGATGTTTGTGCAATAGACATGACTTTAGAGCAATATGCAAAAAAACAAAAACAAACAAAAAAAACAACAACACACAAAACCCCTTTAGCAACCAAACAGCATCGCCCAAAAACCTTTAGAAAATATGCATAAAAATCCACCTAAGCAACTGAGTAGCAATGACCTAACAACTTTAGGGCAATGCGCAAAAAATGTATACTCAAAAAGAGCAATGTGCTAAAAACAAAATAAAACAAAAAAACATTAGCAACCGCATAGCAACACCCTAACAACTTAGAGCAATGTGCTAAAAAAACACCACAAACCTTTAGTAAACGCATAGCAACACCCTAACAACTTTAGAGCAATGTACTAAAAAACACACAAAACACTTAATTTAGCAAACCACATAGCAACATCCTAACAACTTTAGAGCAATATGCAAACAAACAAACAAAAAACACACAAAACCCCTTAGCAACTGAACATCAACACCCAAACAACTTTAGAGCAATGTGTTAAAAAAATACCACAAAACACTTTAGCAACCGCATAGCAATGCCCTGATAACTTTACGATACAATGCAATACAAAACTATACAACTTTAGATCAATGTGCTTAAAAGGCCTACACAAAACACCTTAGTAACCGCATAGTAATGCCCTGACAACTTTAGTCCAAAGTGCTAATAAGGCCTACACAAAACAATTTAGCAACTTCATGACAACACCCTAACATCTTAAGAGCAAAATACAAAACACCTTAGCAACCGCATAGTAACGCCCTACCATCTTAAGAGCAAAACACCTATGCAACCACTTAGCTACACCCCACCCCCACAATACATCCTAGTAACAGCATAGTAATGTGCCAAAAAACACAGAAAAAACTGCATAGCAACACCCTGGCAACCACCAGAAACACTGTATGCAGGGGAAAGCACTGCTCACATTTTATTAAAGCTTAAAAGCTAGTATGTTCTTTCAAATCCCTTGCTTTACAACCAAGAGAAATGAAAGTAAACTTCACTATGACTTCATGTCATGAGACTTACTAAACAGTTCTCAAATAACTTCTCGTCAGCAATCAAAACATATAAAGCAAACTCAAACATAAACTAGCAGTTAAACTGGCAAGCTATGCCAAGAGCCTGTCAAAATACAAACAGACGATAAGGAACACATGTTTTGTGTCACATCTATTGTTGGAATCCTATGGAAGGAAGCCAGCAAAGATAAAGAGTCTTTACCGTAAATGATTGTTTTTACTCTATTCACTCAAGGAAGTGTTATTCCAAAGGTTTATTTAGGGAAAACCATTATTAATTAAATATGGTAATAAAGTGGCATCTGCAACTGTCATTCCTTGTGACAGAATGCACCGTCCTTCCTATGTGTGGTATCAAAGTGATCTGGTCCAATAACAACAGCAATCTGGATAGCTAAAAGCATGATGTCATGGCCATTACAGAAATCAGCAAGTAAATTTGCCAGTTGTCAATTGCAGTCCATGTTGACTCTCATAGAGTGCAAATACAGCCAGATGTGACTGACAGTGATGTCGGATATAATAAACATTGTTCTCACGGATAACCGATAACTAATAACCGGCTTATGATGAAAATGTGTCCACACATTTATTAATGAGGTGGACAAGTGACAAGCTAATCGTTATGTTTTCACAAAACAGAGGTGTTGCTATGCATTATATCATCACACCGACAGTATGTTTGGCTTTAAATCTGTTCAATATCCACGTCAGAACCGCATTCTAGTCAGCTTTACAACAAGTCTCTCTTGTCGAAGCTCAGATAAGACCAACATTTTCCTGTTGTTAGCATTAGCTCACCTCACCCACTTTGCTCATTTCCGAGTTTTCTTTTCTTTATGGAAAAACAAGACAAGCTGAAACTGACGCTTTTAAGGTACTGACGTTAAGCCCACTTTATACTTCTGCATCAAACTCACGTGTGTAGCACACGTACCCTTCGGCGTACCCTGACGTGCACCTCTCCAAAAATGTAACAACATGTCAATTCTACGCAGACCACAAGATTTGTCTGCTAGAACCCCTCTATCAGGTTTCACATGCTCCCTCTGCATGTGTAATTGCGCATCAACGCGGACAACGACTCAGAAGTATAAATGAAAACCGACACGTAGCCTACAGCATAGAGGCTCCGGCGTAGGTCGAACGCAGAAGTTTAATCAGCCTTAATGGTGACTGTTCTGGTCTGTCATAACTGTGACTTTAGTAATGAGCCTGGATACATTTGCTTGTTCTGTCTGTTCTTGTGGTGTTCATCTCATCTTCAGATGTTAAAACCCACTGATATTAGCGTGACTAGCCAGGCAGAACATTCCAGCCAGGTACAGTATATCGTCTCCGAGGAGAGGACAATTCAATTCCTGGCTCACTAATAAGACCATATCCTAGTACTACTGAGACTGTTCTCTTTAGAGTTACAAATTATTTGCTCTTATCATCCAATCGTGGTTGTATCTCTCTATTAGTGTTACTCAATCTTAGTGCTGCATTTGATACTATCGACCACAACATTCTTTTGAATAGACTCGAAAATGATGTTGCAATTAGTGGAATTGCATTGGCATGGTTCAAATCATACTTATCTGACCGTTATCAGTTTGTTGCAGTAAACGAAGAGATGCCATATCGCTCACAAGTATGGAGTACCTCAAGGCGCAGTACTAGGACCGTTGCTTTTCACCCTGTACCCTTGGGAGATATTATTAGGAAGCATGGCATTAGTTTTCACTGTTATGCTGATGATACTCAGCTGTATATTTCTTTGCTCCCCAACAAAACTTATTAATTCACAAAATTAACGGAATTCATAGCTGAAATAAAAAATTGGATGACTAGTAATTTCCTACTACTTAATTCTGAAAAAAACAGAGATTCTAATTATTGGACAAAAAACATCCCCACGTAATATCTAACGCTTGATGGATATTCTGTCAATTCTTTGTTGTCGGTTAGGTACCTGGGTGTGCTCTTTGATACCAATCTTTCATTTGAAAGCCACGTTTCTTGCATCTGTAAAACTGCATTCTTCCATCTTAAAAATATATCTAAATTACGACATATGACAAATGCAAAAAAGTTAGTTCATGCGTTCATGAACTCAAGGCTAGATTATTGTAATGCTCAACTGGCTTGTTGCCCTGCACGCTTACAAAAGAAACTCCAGCTGGTCCAAAAAATAATTCAGTGGCTTAGTAAATATCACAGTAATAATTAACTTTTTTAACTTCATAACCTACCAATAACATAACAAAATAATTGACAAAAAAAAGGTCAATTATTCTAGTCTAAAATGTACAGTAATATTTAAGTTTTTTTTCAACTTCAACTAAAAGAATTTAGTATTTGACTAAACAAGTAGCCTATTTATTTAAAATACACTTAATTTATTTGTGAAATTTCTATCAAAATATTTGAGAATGGAGAATTAAACTGTTTCAAGAACCACAAATATTACTTAATTCAAATCAATATTATTAATAGTTAACACACTCTTAAGACATTAAGTAGGTTTACTCAATTAAAACAATGCACCCCTACCCACCCTCTGACGTGACAACGGTTGAGTGAGCGCGGGCTGTTTGAACTCTCCAGTCTCCAGAACAGTTCTTCTCTTCTGAGCATCACAGAATTGGTGCATTTCTGTGAAATTCAGGTGTGTGTGTTTTATTTTATCTATAAAATCCTTGCTGTGCTTTAAATCATTTTATTTAATGCTACAACAATGTGAGTCGCCTAAATGAGTGTCGCGTCTGTCTTTTCGCGTGATTGAAACGCCTGATGCCTTGCATAAAACACACAACTTTATTCCTAAAGATAATTAATATAATTAAAGTGGAAGAAAGATAAAATGTTCTCAGAACTGTGCACTGTTCGTTTATTGGCAGATTATGGAGTCAGGCGCCATAGCATTTTTCGGCTGTGAGTGAAACGCAGGACGGCGGTCTGAAGTTTGAAGTTCACCCGCAGAGCGTGGGTCGAGCGAGCGAGTCCATCTCAGGCTCGAGAACCAGCGCTGATACGGTGGAAATGGGATAGCAGACCGGTTGTTTACACTTGAATTACTTTTTAAATTTTTTGTTTTTACTTTTAATATGAGTTTAAATGTAGGCGATGTTGAATACATGTTAAAACAGTATGCTGTATTGCTGTACTCATCGACAATAAAGGCCAATGTCATACCGTTACCTGTGTTTGTGTGGAGTATTTTAACAAAGGTTTAACATTAGAGGAAATTAAAAGTTAATATTACCAAAGTCCTTTTAGGCAAGTCATGCCACTCGGCCGCCATCTTGGCAACGCCTCCGGGCAGCTATTTCGGACTAACAAGACCAGGCTCCTATCTAAATGAATGGGCAGAGAGTCAGAACTGCACTTTCACTGGTTACCGGGACATAAAAACTGCATGTATAGAAACAGCAGTAAAATATGATAAAAATTGCTGAAAAAGTTTGATGACTTTGCCCCAAAATAAGGTTTAAAACGCCTTTTCCCCCACAGGTTATACTTTACTACGCATGCGCAAGGGTTCTCGTCTCCGCTGTCGCAAACATCAACTGTGCGCATGCGTCAGTGGAACCAGACGATAGGCTTAAATGTTTCCCGGCTTGACTGTTAAAAGCAGACGATTGGCTTTCCAGCGGGAGGGGCAGGACATTTGTATACAACCGCCATATTTGGCGTTACGGGTTTTCTCTATATAGTTGTATTGAGGATTGAGGAAGTGGCATGTCTCACATAAATTGTCTCTGATATTACTCATAAATAAAAACAGGTAATAATACTCGGTATTAATATATAGGCCTTAACTCAATTTTATTTGTTAATGTACCAAATGCAGTTACTCAGATCTGCTCAATTGTTTGACTTACATTTACTCAGTTCATAGGGTAGGCTATATGTAATTGATTTCATTGTTCATTGTTACATTTCATTAGCCTGGTTAAAACCAGACCCTTCTCAGTTGAAACTGAGTTAGGGTCTGGCAAAGCTCCATAGACAAATCATTTCCAAAGGGGCGTCACCAACGGACGTCCCTCAAATGCCTCTTGGCGCAATTGGATAGACGTTAAACCAATCAGAGTGATGAAGGAGATGACGTATGCAGAGAGCTCTCGCTAAGAAGACAGTCTATGGCTAAGACCCACCCATTCGTTTAGTATTGACCAACGGGGCTCGTTGTTATGGGAATGAGGAGGCGGAAACCGGCGAAAATTCACACATTTTAATGACAAAATAAAACAAATACAAAGTCCCTCACGGTCGACTGCCGCCACACACAATAAAACAAAACATCAAATAAAAATCAGGCCTGTCCTCTCTCGATCTTCACCGTCGTCGCTCCTCCGAGACCGGCCTCACTCACGCCATTCTCTCACGTCCCTCGGCCTCGATCGTCCTGCTCGCCACACTGGTATATCAGACTTTTGCCGAATCCAGTCGGTAAGACAGCGATAACATCTTTTTTAGACATGACGGCGTTGTGTTGTTCTTTGCTCGGGTTAAAACGAAAAGGAAATTTTTTAATCGCTTAAAACAGACACGATAACTGATTCGAACGAGTGATGTTAGACGGCGGCATCCATCTTTGTAATGTAGGTTTCAAAATCCCAGCGCTGTCGTCATCGTGTAAAGCCCGCCCCAACGTTTCTGATTGGTGCTGCGATTTCTGCGGACTGGAAATGGGCTTGAATGAGCTCTTTGTCACGGTTGGTAAATCCTATGTCTGCTTCTTGTCTCGTGTTTCTGTTATTGTATGTGTGTGTGCTGATTAGAGGGGCGTGGCCGCCCATCAGCGCTCGTCAGCAATCACCCATCACCAGCTGCAGTCTATCATTCATGTGTATATATTCTCATCAACTTCTCATCTCCTTTGTCAGATCGTTGTTTGTGGTTCCTGGTGTATGTGTTCCCAGTCTCGTTCAGTCGTGTCCTTCTCTTGTTCCGGTTCTTGTTCGTTGGATGTTGGATTACTGTTCGTCGTTGGATTTTCACCACCACTACCACTGCACGCTACACTGTCTTCTGACCATCGGAGTCCCTGCGCTACTAACCTGTTTGCCTGGACTTTGGACTGCCTATCCATTCTATCATTTAAATAAAAAGAGTTTACTGCATCTGCTTCCGTTAATCACTCCGTGACAGAACGATCTGACCAAAGCATGGAAGCAGCGGGAAACTCCTCACTGGATGATTTTGTGAGTAGCAGTATTCAACGTATGGACACTCAAGAAGGGAATATCAACGAGACTGCTCGCGCTGTCCAGGCGTTAGTGGCGCAGGTGTCCGGGCTCACCCAACAGCTTCAACATCTTCATGTTCCCACCGCGCCACCCCCGCCGCTGATTCCCCCATTACCACCAGTGGACCCATCCCAGTCAGAGCCTCGTCTTCCGGTCCCCGAGCCTTACTCAGGTGAAGCAATTTTCTGTCGGGCATTTTTAACCAGATGTTCTATGCACTTCTCCCTGCAACCCAGGACGTTTCACGAAGAAAAGACCAAGGTGGCATTCGTGCTGACGCTCTTGACTGGGAAAGCGGCGCTGTGGGGGAACCAAGACGAATGCTGTTCCTCGTTCCAGAGGCTCTCGGAAGAGATGCGGCGAGTCTTTGACCGGGCCGCGTCAGGAAGAGAGGCTGCCAGGGTACTGGCGGACCTTCGCCAAGGAGAGAGGTCCGTATCTGACTTTTCTATTGAATTTCGAACCCTGGCAGCCGAGAGCCGATGGAACGAGGAGGCGCAGTGGGACATGTTCCTGCATGGGCTGGCTGACCGCGTCCAGAAGGAGATCTACGCCCTGGACCTGCCCACCGGACTTAACGATCTCATCGCGCTGGCTCTGAGAGTGGATGCACGGCTGTCTCGAGTCAGCAAACGTTTTCACCCGGATCGTTTTCCTGGAGAGATCGAGGGGCAGCGTCCAGGAGGCGAGGGCGCGGTCAGCCCCATCCACGATCACGAGCCCATGCAGGTGGCTCGAGCCCGGCTTTCCCGGGAGGAGAAGGAGAGGCGGAGATCCCTGGGCCTTTGTCTATACTGTGGTGGAGCGGGACATTTCGCTTTCAATTGTCCATTAAAAGGGTCCAGCCCGGCAGTAAATATGAGGCTACTGTCGGGTGGGATCTCTGCCGAGAAGACCTCATCGACATCTACCTTCCTCCCGGTTAGGCTCCGATGGTCAACTCACCTCCACGATTGTCGGGCACTACTGGACTCAGGGGCGGAGGGTAATTTCATGGACCATTCATTCGCACTAAGATTTCAAATTCCCCTCAAACCCCTTTCACGCCAGATCAACGTTCACGCCCTCAATGGACAAAGTCTCCCCACGATTTCATTGATCACCGAAGACGTCACACTCATCACATCCGGCAATCATTCTGAGACTATTTACTTTTACATTCTGGACACTCCTCAAGCACCCATCGTTCTTGGTCACCCATGGTTCACCAGTCACAACCCCAAAATAGACTGGCAACTCAATTCGGTGGCATCTTGGAGCAGTTTTTGTCATAAGTCCTGTCTTGTGTCTGCCTGTCCGTCTGTTTCTGTTCATGTGTTACAGGAGGAGACAGTGGATTTATCAAACGTGCCCACGGAGTATCGGGATCTGAAGGAGGTGTTCAGTAAGTCTCGGGCTGATTCTCTTCCTCCGCATCGTCCCTATGACTGTGCTATAGACTTACTACCAGGTACGTCTCCGCCTAAGGGCAAGTTATATTCACTCTCTGTCCCAGAGAGAGAGGTCATGGAGAAATACATTTCTGATTCTCTAGCAACGGGATTCATCCGCCCTTCCTCTTCTCCAGCGGGGGCGGGGTTCTTTTTTGTGGGGAAGAAAGATGGATCGTTGCGACCTTGTATTGATTACCGGGGGTTGAACAACATCACGGTAAAGAATACCTATCCTTTGCTGTTGATGTCTTCAGCTTTCGAGAGGTTGCAAGGAGCATCTATCTTCACTAAACTGGATTTAAGAAATGCTTATCATTTGGTCCGCATCAGGGAGGGGGATGAATGGAAGACCGCTTTTAACACCCCTAGGGGGCACTTTGAATATTTGGTTATGCCGTTTGGGCTGTCCAACTCCCCAGCGGTCTTCCAAGCACTTGTCAATGACGTGTTGCGAGACATGATCGATCAGTTCATATATGTCTACCTGGATGACATATTGATTTTTTCTTCGTCTCTCCAGGAACACGTGCAACACGTTCGACAAGTGCTTCAGAGGTTGCTAGAGAATGGGCTTTTTGTCAAGGCGGAGAAATGCGTTTTTCATGCACAGTCTGTTCCTTTTCTAGGTCACATCATCTCGGTTGAGGGAATGCGCATGGATCCTGACAAGGTTAAGGCTGTGGTGAATTGGCCAAGTCCAGATTCCCGTAAGGCCCTACTGAGGTTTCTGGGGTTCGCCAATTTTTACCGGCGTTTTATTCGCAATTTCAGCCGACTAGCCGCGCCTCTGACCGCCTTGACCTCCCCCAGAACGACGTTCAGGTGGTCAGACGCAGCAGAAGCTGCGTTTGCCAAACTGAAGGGTTGCTTTGTTTCAGCCCCCATCCTGATAACCCCTGATCCATCACGTCAGTTCGTGGTGGAGGTCGATGCGTCAGGTGGGGGTAGGTGCAGTGTTATCCCAGCGCTCTCCTTCAGACGATAAGATGCACCCTTGCGCGTTTCTTTCACATCGTTTATCCCCTGCCGAAAGCAATTATGACATTGGCAACAGAGAATTGTTGGCGGTCAAGTTAGCATTGGAGGAGTGGTGCCACTGGTTAGAAGGATCAGGGGTACCTTTTATCGTCTGGACCGACCACAAGAATCTGGAATACATTCGTACTGCTAAAAGACTTAATTCCAGGCAGGCTCGGTGGGCTCTTTTTTTCGGACGTTTTGACTTTACTCTCTCGTACCGCCCGGGTTCCAAAAACATCAAACCCGATTCTTTATCGCGCATTTTTGACCGTTCTGATCGCCCGTCTACTCCCGAGTGCATTTTACCAGAGAATCTATTCATCTCTACACTCACATGGGAGGTCGAATCGAAGGTTAAGAAGGCCTTAGAAGGGGTAACGCCTCCGACTCGTTGCCCACCGAACCGTTTGTTTGTGCCGGAGAGTTTATGGTCCAGCGTCATTCAGTGGGGTCACTGTTCCAATGTGGCTTGTCATCCAGGAGTCAATCGTACTATGTTTTTGGTTAAGCAACGATTCTGGTGGCCTCTCATGGCTCGTGACGTTCGCAGTTTTGTATTGGCTTGCTCAGTTTGTGCCACGGGTAAGACTTCCAATCAACCTCGAGATGGGTTACTCCAACCGCTGCCGGTGCCTTCGAGACCCTGGTCCCATATCGCGCTAGATTTTGTCACCGCCCTCCCACCCTCCCAGGGTCACACGGTAGTTTTGACCGTGGTGGACCGGTTCTCGAAGGCGGC
The DNA here is from genome assembly GCA_031834385.1 of Semotilus atromaculatus. Taxonomy (NCBI): domain Eukaryota; kingdom Metazoa; phylum Chordata; class Actinopteri; order Cypriniformes; family Leuciscidae; genus Semotilus; species Semotilus atromaculatus. The sequence goes on along the minus strand of JAULUF010000027.1, from coordinate 8,238,946 downwards.
CCATTTCATTCCCTTGCCCAAATTACCTTCAGCCAAGGAGACAGCGTTGGTTGTCGTTGACCACGTCTTTCGGCTTCATGGCCTCCCGACAGACGTGGTTTCTGACAGAGGACCCCAATTTGTGTCCAAATTTTGGCGAGAGTTTTGTAAACTTCTGGGGGCGACTGTCAGTCTGTCCTCTGGGTTCCATCCCCAGAGCAATGGTCAAACTGAGCGAGCCAACCAAGATTTGGAGAGAACGTTGCGATGTTTAGTGTCCAAGAATCCTTCCTCCTGGAGTCAGCAATTGTCTATGGTGGAGTACGCCCACAACACGTTGCCAGTATCATCCACGGGCCTATCACCATTTGAGTGTAGCGTAGGTTACCAGCCACCCATTTTTCCTAGTCTGGAATCCGAAGTCGCGGTCCCCTCCGCCCACGCCTTCGTCCAGAGGTGTCACCGCACTTGGACTAGAGCCCGTGAGACTCTACTCCAAGTGGGGGCGCGCACCAAGGCCAAAGCTGATCGCCACCGGCGGAGGCCTCCCGTATACGTTGTCGGTTCTAAAGTGTGGCTTTCTACCAAGGACATTCCTCTCCGCTCCGTTTCAAATAAGCTCGCACCTAAATTTATTGGCCCGTTCTCTGTCACCAAAATCATTAGTCCGGTGACAGTCCGCCTTAATCTTCCTCCAGTGTACAGGAGGATTCATCCCGTCTTTCATGTTTCCAAGATTAAGCCCGTATTTTTTGCTCGTATTAATCCGCCTGTCCCGGTTCCCCCCCCCGCCGCGTCTTGTAGATGGGGAACCTACTTATTCGGTCAATCGTGTTCTGGACTCGAGACGGAGGGGGCGCGGATTCCAGTACTTGGTGGACTGGGAGGGTTACGGTCCGGAGGAGAGAAGTTGGGTTCCGGCTAGAGACATCCTGGATCACTCCCTTATCGATGATTACAATCGGCAGGTAAGGGAGTCTGGGAACGCCAGGAGGCGTTTCTAGGGAAGGGGGTACTGTCACGGTTGGTAAATCCTATGTCTGCTTCTTGTCTCGTGTTTCTGTTATTGTATGTGTGTGTGCTGATTAGAGGGGCGTGGCCGCCCATCAGCGCTCGTCAGCAATCACCCATCACCAGCTGCAGTCTATCATTCATGTGTATATATTCTCATCAACTTCTCATCTCCTTTGTCAGATCGTTGTTTGTGGTTCCTGGTGTATGTGTTCCCAGTCTCGTTCAGTCGTGTCCTTCTCTTGTTCCGGTTCTTGTTCGTTGGATGTTGGATTACTGTTCGTCGTTGGATTTTCACCACCACTACCACTGCACGCTACACTGTCTTCTGACCATCGGAGTCCCTGCGCTACTAACCTGTTTGCCTGGACTTTGGACTGCCTATCCATTCTATCATTTAAATAAAAAGAGTTTACTGCATCTGCTTCCGTTAATCACTCCGTGACACTCTTTGCCAGACTAACTTTCAGAGCAAATCTAAATTTGCCGGAAGTTGTCTGGGTTTTCCCAGGCTAAAATTTCATTATTCAATTTAATCAATATTTTTAAGTGTAAAAATGTTTCACCAAAAAAATTGAGTTAATCATAGTAAATTTTTAATCAGTTAAATTTTAAATTGTTAATCAGAGTGTAAAGTTCTCCTAAACAATGCATACATTTTAAAATCTTGCTAATTACTTACAAAGCATTAAACGGTTAAGCTCCTCAGTATTTGAGCGAGCTTGAACTTGAATGTATAGTCCTTCACGTCTATTAAGATCTCAAAATTCTGGCTAATACCTAGAATATTAAAATCAACCACAGGCGGTAGATCCCTTTTCTATTTAGCACCTAAACTCTGGAACCGTCTTCCTACCATTGTTCGGAAAGCAGACACACTCTGTTAGATTAAATCCAGAATAAAAACTTCCTGACAATGTGGTTATGGTAATATAATTTTTATGCATACTTTTATTTATATATATATATATATATATATATATATATATATATATATATATATATATATATATATATATATGACAATATAGCCTTATGCCATACAGAAAGAATTATAATATAATATTAAAAAGTGCTTCATGTGGTAATATTAAAAATAATTATTTTAATATGACTAAATATACATATATTTTTATATTTTATAAAAACATAAAATGTTTTAATTAGTACTGTTAATATACATTTATAATTATTAGTACTATTAATATACATTTATTAATTTATTAAAATTGTCATATATATATATATATATATATATATATATTTAATATGATTAAGAACATAACAACATAAAAACTTTTTTTTATTTTTTATCAAGCCAGGAAAAAATCATGAAATGTAAAAAATCTTAAAAGGTCATGGACATTTCTATAGCCAATACAGTTTGGAGTTATGCTAATTTCTAATATTTTTTTTATGCTATAAACGACTCTTCGTAAGTGAAATCTCTATAAAATGATGTTTAAATAGCAAAAATTCCTAATCATGGCACACTTTGATTTGAATAGCAATCCAACACGTGGCAATCAGCTGCCAACAGGCAGTGGGAACCACCTGTAAATCCCCATTTGCAACACAGCCGTGTCAGCTGAATCAACATGGAATACAAAGATGGATGATCTGCTCCCACACAGGCTCTATTGCAATTGCCTGTTAAGCCATCAACATTGTTTAGATCTATGTGCGGAGGGTGCAACAGAGGAAATGATGACGGTAACCCAGACTGAGAAAACCCATTGCACAACGAATCCTGAGCACAATAGCATGGTGGTCTTGGTCTTTCTCTTTTATGTGCTCACAAGAGGAGGTTTACATGTACGTCACTAATGCAAAACACAAGAGGGGGCTTCTCAAAAGGTCCTCATAATGAATTTGAGAAAGGTCTCGAAGCAACATGGAGAATGTTTGTTAAAGTAAGGGATAATGAACAGCAAGCCAGGCATTATTGCAAAATAAAATAAACCCAAACAAGTGGTTTTGCACCACCCTAATGGGGTTTATTCCAGTTCAATTTTCATTTAATATATTTAATATGACAGTGTTGTCAATTTTCAATTGACCTGTACATTATAGTGCTGGGGCACTACACTTAAAACCTTTACTTTTAACCTTTAAAATGAAATGTTTTAATATTTGTTTTAGTTTGCATTTTCATTGCACATTTCTCAGTCCTTTATAGCGCTCCTCCCCAGAGCCAGACTAAGAGCTTTTAGCTTAATATTTAACCACAGATAACATTAACTTAAAATAGCAACGGATGCTCTTAATGATACATCAGTGCTGTTGAAAGCAATGCTTATCACTCCACAAAATAAGTTTATGGCCCTGTCTACTTTTATCTAAAAACAACCAGCTAGACTATTAATAAATAGACTGCTGAGGTAAGAACTGTACTTTGGGCCTCTTAGTAGAAGTACAAGAAAAGACTATTTAATGAATTAAGCAAATAAGCAACAACCAGCAAACGTAAAGTGGATGTAGTTAGTAAATAATGTGATCAAACCAATATTTTGCTTGACACAAACACTGGTTTAAAATAGAGAAATTATAAATAAAATAAACCTCTATAATCAAATCTACTTTTCTACAAAACAGATGTGCTCGGCCAGGCTGGTTGCTCATAAATCAAATGCTTAATTTAATTTGATTTGAGTACATAAAAAAAAAGGACTTCTGCACAATAATCAAAAAAATGCAGAATGGGGACAGAAAAGAACAGTTAATTCGTCTGGAAGACCAAACAAATAGCAGAGATTGCTATTGACAGTGCCTAACTGTGCAGAGCTCAACGTGGCAAGACGTTGGGCCTAACCATGCTGAAAGGAGTTGCCTGGCAACTGTGAGCTCTTTCTCTCGTTTTCTCTCTGGACTTTCTGGAAAAACGTGAATGAAGTCTATCTGCCATCTCTCTAAAGAGGACCAGTGCAGTTGTCACAAACAGGGATGATTCAGGGTGTCATTTCTTGCACTGTGATGGTAAGCAAATAAGTTGTAGCAAATCTGCCGCGCTATTTGATGCATTTTACATGCATTTCCAGCTTGCACATTAGATTTTTACAGTAGTCTACATTATGAATTAGAATTATACAATTGTATGAACATGTTGCCATGATTGAACTGCCTTGCGGACAATAAAACGTCCCAAATACGTGAATTGAAAAAGGCACCCTACACAGCAACCACCTAGAAAACCCTAGAAAATGTAAAAATAAAATAAAAACTAGTTTATAATTCCATTTTAAATAATAATTACATAAAAATTACACTATAAAATGATTTGGTTAAGTAAATTGAGAATATATATATAAATATAATGATTAATTATTATGTGTAGTCACATTTGGTTATTAATTGCCTCCTAATCAACTCTTATAGATTAGTCTTAATGAAATGATTAAAACAGTCATCCATGACCATCTGTTAAAAATGTTATGCATATTTTGATTGTTATGGATATGTGCGCTCTTTATGTTTATGTTAAGAAGCTTTCATCTTTCATTCATTCCCACTATATTTCTCTTTCTGCATATTGATGCCATGCATAAGAGCGCACAGAGCAGTTTGTACGTGGTTTTGTTTTCAAGTATTCATGGACATGCATAAATGCGACAGCTCTTCCAACGAAGCACATGACAGACCCATGTGCTTCAAAGTGTTATGTGATCAAAGTGCTTTTCTGCAGGATAGTATTATAGCAATAAATTAAATGATCAGAGTCTAAGGAGTTTAATATAAACGGTTATTATTCCTGGGTCTGTCATGATCTTAAAAGGGACCTTTATGGCCCATCTTACATGATGTTATATAAGTCTCATGTGTCCACCAGAAAGTGTATGTGAAGTTTCAGCTCAAAATACCCCACAGATCAATTATTATACCATGTTGTAAAAGCAAATTTTGGAGTGGAAGGAAAAACATTATTGTGTATCTTTAAATGCAAATGAGCGGCTCTCTAGAAGAGGGTGGGGCCTGTACGGCTTGTTCTGAGACACAGCTTATGATTAATGGGGATTCAAAAATAGGTAGTATAGGTAGATTTTTACCATTATAGACTATTTTAATAGTCGTTTTGCAGCTCAAACTGCACATGAAGATGAACTTCCCTATCGTACACCCAAAACCTGATTGTTTCATCATTATACTTAGAAATCAGTCTTTCATACCGATCTGGAATCAATTTAGCTCTTGAAGTATAGGGGTTTAAGTGGGATTAACTTGTTCTAGATCAGCGGAAAATCATACCCTTGCTTCAATTAATGCTAAATGCTTGCCAAGCTGGCAAGCCTTGGCCTAGTCAGCAAGCCTGTTTGAAAAAAGAAGGAGAGGGTGGGAAACCCAGATGGTTTAATGAGCATGAGCCATCTCGGTCTCAAGTTACTTTATTATAATCCCTGCAAAGGTCAGCAGGAAACAACGGGCTTATAGGAAATCAGAGAAGGTGAGTTATTTTGCAATCAGTGCCACCTTGTTATTATTTACCTCGCCCAATGAAAGATCAGTGAATGGTAAGCCCCACCATTTAGCTATTACTGATGTCTCAAATGTCTTACTACTGCTCTTTTATGTTTAGCCCTGAGGAAGCACAGTATTAAGGTATTGCTACAATAATTGTGAATTTCAGATCCCACTGACAGGCCATTTTAAAACATGCCTATTACAACACCTCCCAAAGAAATATCTCTGTGAGGGGAAAAGGGAAGCCACATCAATTAACTTTACAAGGTGTACTTTGCCTAAGGAAACTGCAGCCTTATTTGACTGATACAAATATGTTTTCATCTGCCACAAGAGCAATTGTTTAGTGTTTTCTCCATCAATTTAAGTAATCAACATTTGTATATTGCATTTAAAAATTGTGTGGCTACGTATCACAGTGTAGCAGCAATCAAGCCGCTCAAGATGAGACAATGAACAATGGAGGCCATTACGGAAATGAAGAACCTTTTAAGACTGCTGTACTTTGATTCAGTCACAGCTGTTCTCATCATGAATAAATTATTATTTGTTGACTGAATACCTAAAATGATGCTTCCCGTCAAGAACAAAAGACCACAAGACTGATATAGTTTTTGTTGTTTAATAAAAAAACAAGTCTTTGGCAGATAATGACATTTGGCAATAAATAAAACTTCATTTAATACATACAAATGCATGCATGCTCACACTCACACACAATAAATTAAGCAGTTTGGATCAGTGGGATTTATAATGTGACAACACTGGTGAGAGGAAGATCACAGTTGCCCAGAATATAGTCTCTTTTCATTGTGGACATCTTGTTTACGACTTTGAATCGAAGTGTCCTCTGGCAGAGATCATCTTCCGATATACCGTCAAAGAAAAAGTCCTCATTGAAGATTGGATTGCGGCTCTTCTTGATGACCGTGCTGCGCTGTTTCTGGACTTTTCCGGGCATGAGAGAGAGGCTAACGCTGCAGTTAATGCTTTTAGGGTCCACAGACAGAGCATACAGGCCTTCTGCGCTAATGAGGCGGACACGCAGTCTCTGGTTTTCAGGGCAGTACTCTGCTGACAACCGCAAGGTCCCATCCCTTCCAACAGGCACCAAATTCTCTTTCATCACCCTCTCCCGGTGCAGAACCAAGTCCATGGGGAAGATAGCCGGAGGTGCCAAGCTGAAACCACACTGGAGAGGTTCTACAAGGCCGTCAGATGCTCTCCTCATTACGTTGGGGCTGTTGTCCGTGGAGCTGCTCTCGTCCGTCGATAAGGAATTGTTTCTGGACATGGCAGCCTTCCGGAGGTTGCGGTAGAGGATTTTCTCATGGCTAAGCGCTTTGAGAAGAGAAGACTTTGGTGGGCATCTGTTCAACAGAGGAGAACTGAAGGGGGAGGATTCTGCCGAGGAGGTAGTATCGCTATCCAGAGTTCCCTGTCGGTGCAGGGTGAAGCCTTTTGGAGAAAGTCTGGAAGTAAGAGCATTCAGGCTAAAGGAAGAAGGGGAGCTTGAAGATGGCAGGATGGGGGAAGATGGCATGGAAGATTTGGAGCAAGTGTTTGATCTACTCCGGGGAAGAACCAAGGGGATTCCACTGGAGTTAGGGTCATTGTGGAAGAGGGACTCCTTTCTTCTGGTGTGGGGACTTTCCAGCAAGGTGCAGAAGCCATAGCAGGTTTGAGCTTTAGCTAAGTGAGGCAGGGAAAGTGCAGCCTGGCTTTGAGGATCAGCATTGGTGGTTTCCTCGTCACTACAGCCATTGTCATATGGTCCATCGTCAACGCTCTCCACCTGGATGATATGGTTATTGTGTAGCTCTCGGTTATTGACCTCTCTCTTTGGACTTCCCTCACATGGAGACACTCGGATGCATGGAGTCGGCCTCCCCTGCTCAATACTCTTGCCCTCCACTGGGCTTGAGATCTTAGGGGGAATGCAGAACTCCGGGATGGTGTCCGGGGTAATGATATTTGGACACAGCAAGACCTTCTTGGCTTTCTCAATGGATGACTTGTCTCCAAACATGATGTCTCCGATTTTGAAGCTGTATTCCGTTACGGAAAGTGGCAAGTTGGTCCTTTCAACGGACACTCTGATCTTCTCTACCACCCACATCTGAATTCAGTTTGGGCTCAAGTTAGAAACACTGCAAAAATAAAAAAAGATCTGTGGTTATAAGTCTGGTCCACTTAGCTGTATTCCAAAATTGTGCAATAATGGTCTTTCTTTATATCTTAATGCCAAAACATTTTGTATGCTGCTTACCTTGTGTACCCGATTCTCCAGTGGAGGAATTGAGTCTCTGTTCAGACAGGTCCTTGTTCTATATGCTGCATTAAACAAGGTCTTCAGGGTGATTGCCAGGAGTCTCTAATCAGCAGGCTCAGACTCTCTCCTGTTAGACCGGCTTCTCTTTGTGACACATGTGAAGGGCTCTTGGCCTTTTATACAGAACAACGATGTGGGTGGAGAGAAGGGCTATTCGATCACACCCATGAGTGGTAAGAGAGGGCTGCCCTGCTTTCAAGGCTACTGGTTCCTATAGAAACTCGCAAGCCACGACACTTTAATCTAAGCAATCCACGACTGGGAAAGGTAAAGGCCAGTCTGATAAGCAAATTGGAATGAAATCCAACAAATTTGGCTGATAAAACAAAGGCATGTAAGTGTGTGTTTGTGTGTGTTTCAGTTTCCATTACTCTGTGTGAGAATTGTAATATTAGATGTGGGTTATAGGTTAATGATACCTGAATATGATGCAAATCCAAATGTCTCTGGCATTTTTTCACGCAAAGACTACAGTATTAGTTATACCAATGATGGAACACAGGCTTTTATGTATCTGGGTCAGCAAATACAAAGGTCTAAAGCAAATTTACTGAGCTTACAAACTCATTCACAAGCTAGGCACAATAATCCCTAGGCATGTCCAATAAAACTAAAATGAAAAGGGGCCTGCTGATTGTTTGATTGGTCTACGAAAAATTATTGTTATAAATGAAACACATTGTTTTGCCTTTTTGCAATTCTTATTCATAGAGATATTTATATTGTCATAACCATATTTTATTCATATTGTTGAAACCATGTGTTAATGCAATGCTGAAACAACATAAACTAATATGTACCAACATTTAAATGAATCACACTTTAAATGAAAAACACTGATTAAATTAAAAAGTTGCTGCCTTAAATTTTTAAGTGAAATCAACTTGGATGTTTAAGTCATTTAAACTTAAATTACATTAAACTTGAATCTTGTTTAAATACAGTAATTACACTATTAAGCTTTCCCTTAACCCACCCTTAAAACTACCCATACCACCAGACCTGCCCCTAACCTTACCCATATCCCACCACAATAGCAGCAAGTGTTTTGCATTCCAATATGAACACAATAAGTACATTGTAAATTTTTTTTTTGATGCAAGTACATAGTAGTACATAATAACCATTATAAAGTGACGAAACGTTTAAAGATCAAAGAATAGCAGACATATGAAAGTGATCCATTCACAATCTTACACTAATTATGCTTAATAAACCAACAATTTGAACTGTCATGAAAAATATACAAGAATATAATTGCAGAAACAAAAATATAGAAGAGTGCTCTTTTGGCTAGACATTGATCGAAATTGATCAGACAAATACAGACATTTCAACGATGCCCTCTTGTGGCAGGATACAGATGAGCTTTGTAACATTTTAATGTAGGATCTCCTGTATAATTCCCTAATATTAACTTAATATTCACACATCTCTATAATATCATATTATCTAATTCCAACCGACACTTCCTGACTATCTTACTTTGATAAAACATGAGCAGTGTAGCCTCGGGTTATGTATCTTCGCGAAGGTGAACTACAGCTGTCTACGACGTCATTCTTGATATTTATGTCTTTGTTTACTGTTAGCTCATGGTCAAAGTTCGAGGGGTTATTGCAGTAACCTAAGAGAATCAGAGAGGTGGACAGACGTAATGATCCTAGAGCGTAGTGATGCCTTTTTGATGGTTTCTAAGAAATGTTGTGATCACGTTGAGTAATATTTAAGGCCTTAACAGCAGGACAGGCTTATTCTAATGTTTGAAAAGCATGAAGTAAACAAGTGCTTCAATGTTGATACAACTTTTTAAATAGCACTTAGAAGTCATTTAGAGATTATGAACAGCTGTACAGGAAATAATTGCCATATAAATAGGATTGTGGGATATATATACCGCCACAGAAGTTCCCCCATGCTGATTCAAGACTAGTTTTGTGGCTTTTCTTAAGTGAAGACAGCACTGCATTTGCCCGGATGGACACCAAAGGGCAACTTTTAACTCATTTTTAACTATACAATTTCCTAATCATACCATTTCAGTGTGAACAAAAGACTAGTGTTAATTTTTTAGGGTAAAATTATCATTCTTTTTGTATTTGTGCAGTTTTATTGAAAAGAGGAAAGAAAGAAAGAATTCTCTTTTTTAATGAATAAATAAAGTCTCACTTGATATTAAGTGTCTTTAACTATATGAACTAACATTTAAATTAATCATTTGATGCAATACATTTACTGTGTGCATCAGTGGTGTGGTCGGGGTCATACGCACATATACTTACTTTTTATGACTAAGGATTTAAGGATCATTATTTGCATATATTTTTTTTTTGTTTTTTTGCTCTGAAAGTCCATAATCTGCGCCTGCGGTCATGTTAGCTTCTCTTTTAAATGCACTCAACAAAATTTTGTTTTAAAAATAAGCCTTTTTTCAAGATTTCAGTTAATAGTAAAATTCCATAAAATTAAATTGAATAATCCTTAAATATTAAGAATTTTAAACGACTAAAGAAAGAGCTTAATAAAACATTTCATATAAATCTTAAACTTAAAAAAAAAAAAAAAAAATGAATACAAATCACATAAACTAAATGGTCCAATCCCTTGTTCTATTAAGATTTATACAAAATGTTTTATTAAGCTCTAGATTTTTTACTTTTACTTTTTATCTAAGGATTATTCAATTCAATTAACTATCTATAATTAAATTAATATCTATCATTTTGTTGACCTTCCCTTAAACTTCACCTTAACCCACCCTTACCTAAGGTCCAAGAAGAAAGTCATAGACCTATATGGCTTGAGGGTGAGTAAATTATGGGATAATTTTCATTTTTGGGTGAACTAACCCTTTTAATGCCACCAAACCTTACCTGTATCCCACCTCAATAGCATCAACAGTGTTTTACAATACAACATCAACAGAATAAGTACATTGTACCTAACAACTTTTTTTTTTTTTTTAAAGAAACCTTAAAGAAAGTTTTAAGTATTAAAGTAGAAAGTATTAAAGAAACCTAATATAAAGAGTGAAAAACAAACTGTATATTCTATCCCCTTACACTAACCCTATACCCCTAAACCTACCCTTCACAGAAAACGTTATGCATTTTTTTTTTATAAAGCCCACACAGGTACATATGTTTTTTAAGCCATTTGGTTTACGGGGACAACCATGTTTACGTTGTAATACCGATGTCATTATACACATTTGTGTCCTCATAAACCATAGATCACATAAACACACATTAGGTTTCCATGTTTTATGGGGACATTCCATAAACTTAACTTAAACAAATTATTTAGTACAAACTGCATATTCTACCCCCTAACCCTAACCCTACCCATCACCCCATCACAGAAAACTTTCTGCATTTTTAATATAAAATATCATTCTTTATTTATAATGAGAGTTGTCTTCATGACATTTCGTGACATGTTGTCCTCATAATGTTGGGTTTACCAGGACCACACACACTCACACTCACACACTCACACACACACACACACACACACACACACATGTCTGGTTCGCTATCTTTGTGGGGACTCTCCATAGGCGTAATGGTTTTTATACAGTACAAACTGTATATTCTGTCCCCTTACACTGCCCCTATCCCTAAACCTACCCATCACAGGAGACATTCTGCATTTTTACATTGTCAAAAA
>JAULUF010000027.1:7785000-8225000 GCA_031834385.1 Semotilus atromaculatus | reverse complement strand
TTATGTAAAATATTTGTATATTTCATATTCAGCACATCTACTTTGCTACCTTTAAATTGTGATACATATTTTATTTTATACATTTACTTTATTATATAAATTACGTACGTACGTATATATATATATATATATATATATATATATATACACACACACATACACACACACACACACACACACACACATATTGGATATATAGCCAAATATTCCTATTACTTTATTATTATGCTCACTTAAAGGTTCAGGTTCAGAGATCAACTCAAGTTATGGGCAAACACACACACACAAATACATGCATGTATGCCTTCAGTTTAATACATGGGTGTGTAACACTGATAGTAGGCAACGACTCGTTCAATAATCGCACTTCAACTAGAAGGACTTATCTCAACATCATATTGCCTCGATGGGGGACCCTAGTAACACGAGGGGCGGGGCTTCGTGTTCCAGAGGCAGGACCGCAGTTCAGCTCGCGCTGCCTCTGAATCAACTCAATCATCTCTCGCGCACGAGAGCGCGTGCTGCCTTTTAGGTAAGAAATCGTGATTTTTTAATCTTGTTCTTATTTGCAACTGAACCGTTTTGATGCAACGCACGTGTAGTTCTTCTTTTGTTGGGAGTTCAAGGCGCTTTGGTGTTGATTTATGGTGGACATGTTATGATGGAGCCGAATGAATGGGCGGTGTTGAGTCTCGTGCGGCGTGATGTTTGAATTCTGTAATCTGTCAGTGAATTTGAAGCCAGTGATTTATTCCTACTTGCATGTGAGTGTATTGACCGTCCATAATAATTATCTATCAGAATTTTGCTTGTTTGTAAATGTGTTTTTATTTCATATTCAATGATAATTTTAGCTATTCTCAGAGCATGTAGAGTTGCTTGTCACAGTTTTACCTTTTCTGGATATGTTGTAGACAGTTAGTCGCGCTGATTTTAGGTATCATGAAGTCCTACGGCGTATTGACATCGAGGAACGGGGTTGCGTAGCCTCCCTCTCTCTCAGATGATGGATGGATTTCTTTGGAAATGATGTACGGCCTATTTACATGCAAGGTGCTAACGCAAGCTGTTTGCAAATGATTTAAATGTAGCGATGTGAACGAATCGTTTTTTATTTGGATATTTATAATGAACCGAATCAACAAACTGGTCTGAACGAATCGGTATGAGCGCCTCTCGATTCAGTAACTCAGCTACTTAATACAAATAACCGTGACTGAATTGAGAATAGAATACATGCATACGTCCATGCCATGTCTTTATATCACAGACATATTAAGATTAATATGCTAATATTGCGTTCCATTCGAATTCCGCGCGTTAACTTCGAACAAGACCGACTCGCAATTATCCGGGTTAACCACTCACTGGCTCAGAATAATGTTTTTCGAACACGTTCGATTCGTAACGAGTCGAACATCGATGAGCGCGCTGATTGGGTAAGACCATTTTGGAGGCAACCCAGAATTTGACTGATTGTGGTAAATAAATATGTTACTTTAAAAGCGAATAACAAAAATGTTAGGATTATACTAAAACAGATGTTGAAGAACATGTTTTTTTTTTTTTTATGTATAAAGATCAAATTTTTACCGTGATAGATATACCGTGTGTGAAGTTCATATTATGTGTAAAATAAAATAATATTTGGAAAATATTTAGTTTCAATTTTTTACATATTTTTTTCTACTCACTGTACTGTTAGACATCACATATGATTAATTAATTCATTCATTTCGTAAGATAACACTGATTTTCTCTAAACTTCCTCTAAACATCTGATCTAAATCATGGCAACAACAAACTGGACAAATGAAATGGCAATAAATAACTTAATAAATCTTAATAAAATAAAGAAAAATATCTGATTTGCTTATGGCAGCCTTTTGTATATATTTAAAAAAATATATTTAAGCCTTTTCATTATTATAAGACCGCCAACTGACCTCAGTGTCCTCAGAGTTATGGCATGATGTAGGCTACTATGGGTGGTAGCTCTACTATACGTATGTATTTATGATGGCATATATCTCAACATTTCTTATTCCATTATTATTTAGTAAAATAGGCCACACCCTTCATATCTCATCAGCTACAGACAGACAGCCATATTGAATTCAAAAATCAATGTGTCTGACTCAGATCGTTTTTTGACATTGGCACTCGAGACTACATTTATGGTTAATTTGGTACAGATCGGGCCAAAAACCTAGGAATAATTCCCAAATGTAGTTTATTTAATATCCTTGTCGAAATGTGTCTCTTAAAGCTGTAATTTTGAATGTAGAGCATGGCAATTTGTAGATTAATTTGACCTGTCGTTATATATTAATCTGTCATATGAGCCCAATAGTTGCTTGATTGCAAAAACACTGTAAGAAACATAATGTCATGTCAGATCTCCCAGGAAAGCTATACAGGAAAAAATATAGGTTATATCACAAGATGATGCACTGATTCCTCAATACAAAATGCATTCGTGCCTACAACATAATGTAGTCATATTTGCTTTAGCGTTACACACACATCTGTTTTTCAGCAAGAAATATAAAAAGAGACATGGTATTTAAGTCTTTAACGGCAGGCTTCTCGACAGTTAATAGCCTGAAATGGATTATTGTCTTAGGTAATCACACATAAATGGATATATGGACCGTGTGGAAGTCATGTCCATACAGTATATCCGGCAGTTCAGGCTCTTTGATGAAATCCGTGTTTTCCTCTAGTGCAGCGCCACACCCCTTGGAATCCGTACTGTACTTCAAAGGCATGGCAACTCATGATGCATGAGTGTTACATTTCACTATAAAAGGGACTGAACTAGCAAGGATGAGCATATTGTTCTTCTTGGCAAAATCACCTTAAGCTGGATCAATAGATCCGGATTTGATCATTATGTGCGATCAATACAGTTTAAATGTAATCTGAATGATTGCGAGTGGCATTGATTGAGGCAGAATGGCGCATGCAATGTGACTGTGACACATATATATGCACTTTGACCTAGTTTTAACAATCTATTCACATTGTCAATCAATCATGACCTTAGTGCTAGTTGCTTTAAAACAACAACAACAACAACAACCGGATTTGTCAACAACAACCTGGAATGCGTTAACGTTCACAATTCACATTTATTTAGCATAAATTGCTTTGAAATTTTTTGAGTCTGTGTCAGATGGAAGGAGGCCGCAGTCACTACTGCAAGGAAAAGGAAATTAGCACTGCTGTTTGACAGGAAAAAAGGATGTTTCTGTATGTGCCGGACTGTGTCAAAGTCATATGAGGTCAAGCTGGTGAACTCTCAGTATTATATTATGTTCTTAAGGAGAGGAGACACATTAATTTTTATTATGGCGAAACCATCGGATGTCTGTTGCAGCAGCAACACACGAGTCAAAAGTAGAAATGGGACGGCGTTTGATAGAGCATGCAATCTTAATGATGTGTTTACATCACGTTAGACACTTCAGTTAGACACTTACGGTAACACGAAAAGCATAATTCAGCAAGACCATTTATGAAAAGTTTTATGATATTTCATAGTATGTTTATTTCTACGACAGTTAGTTGTGGTATTTGAATCTGATTGGCTGAGAGGCGATTAGCACCAGGCGATATTCCACTAGTATCAGCACTGGGACCGTTCACCGTTTGTATAAAGACAGCATTTCTCCCAGCAAATGTCAATGGCGGAGGAGAAAACCAATGATAATTTTTTTTAAATACTACTGTTGTTGTGTCATGGAATGTTGTTTGACGAGTTTTTCAGGTGAGAGTGTAGTTGTTTGAACCTCAAATCTGCGATTTATTTAAAAAGTGTTCTCGGAGTTGTGAGGTCCAGGCGATCTCTGTGCAGTCAACGTTCATGTATACGCCGTTGAGAACAGCCTTATCTCGGCGAGACCTTCTGACATTTGCCGCTGGGTAGATTACTTACAAATTGTAGTCCGTTACTGATTCCAAATTACATGACAATAATTGTAGTTAGTAACGTAATCCATTACATTACACATTTTAGGTAATATAAGCTAACTACTTTTAGATTACTTTTGACCTAACTCGTTTATCACATTGAATAGAATGGGATAATATTGTATTGATATAAAAATACAAAGAGTAAAAACATATATTTCATTCTTTATCAACGTCATAAAGTGCATTAAACATTACATTATGTCAGGGTTTCCCGCACTGGGGTTCGTGAGTTTAATGAAAAGTTAAGAATGAAATAAATCATAAAACTTACATTTAAAAATGTGCTTGAAAGACAAAAGCCTTCTAAAGACATAGCAATACAATGTTAAGTGACTTTTTGACCTAATGATTCATTTGTTCGTCAGGTGTTAATTTGATATGCAATGTTGAGAAAGAAACTTCTTAATATTAATAGTGAAATGATTTCTGTAAATCCAGTCGTCAAATTTGTATCATCTCAATTTTCCATTATATCCATCTGACTATTGGCTGATCTTTGTGTAATTTAATTTCACTGACTTTCTGAATGTATATAAATGATGTGCTTTTTTAGAAAGAAAAATTTAAAACATTAAAAAAAGAAGAATTAGGGCGAATCAATAAATTATGAATGATTTACTGCCATTGTGCGAATAATATGTAATCATGTGATCAATAAAAAATAACTGTAGTTTGATTACAAGTATTTTAAATTGTAATATAATCTAATTACAAGTACTTAATTTTTGGAATCTGATTATTACGTAATCCAGATTACATGTAATCAGTTAAAACCAAGCAATGCTGGCTTGGATGTCTTGGTAGCTATGTTAAACATGAGATATAATTCATTTTGGGTAGGCTATTTCTAACAAGCAATATTTGGTCTCATGATGAATCTGTTATTTGTTCCCGGGCAAATAGTTTCGACTGACACCTGTCATGTGAAATCCCCTTAACGAATTGAAAGGATGCTACAACAAAGATGTTTCTTATTAGTTTCAATTCTTGCATTGAAGTTGAACTGTTATATAAAAGAAATATCATACAAATAGGTGTATGCTATGGCTAGGCCTATATATATCCCATTTTAACATTTCAATTACCTTTGCCATCCTCTAGCACCAACTTGAAGTTAATCTTCTAATGTCAAAATGAATATACATTTTAAATGCTCTTTAAATCAGCTTTTAAAATCATTAGTTATTCATGTTTTATTTACATGATAAAAAGAATTGAATCTATAGAATTGAAACGTCGGCCATAACATGAAAGTAATTATCAGCTTATCAGTATCCGCCTGATTCCGCCATAATTTGAATATCAATGCATCCATGAATGAAATTATATCCAGGTGCATCTATTTCTTTAAACTTTCTTTTGATCCCACAAGTCTAATTTGGTTGCACCCTTCTGATTCATGAAGTCTGACTGGTGAAAAGGCCTCTGGTACTCTGACTTGACTCAAGAGGAAGGATGTGTGTTTTTGTGATGAAAGGGCACGATGGGAATTAAAATGCATGATTAATGGACAGAGAGCTTGATGGTAAAGGTTATTGCTCATTATGTGTATTGATTATGTTCTGCTTCTTTTTTCAGCTGGGTGATTTAAAGATGTACTGAGCAACAATCGTATCTTGATAAAACAAGTTTCCTATGATCTCAAAATTGGTCGTATGGCCACTTTTTGAATTTTAAATTGTGAATCTAGATTAAACTGGTCAATTTGCCATGTTTGAAAGTATGAAATCGTGTATTATAATTGGTAATGCTCTTTTCATCAACTTTAAAATTTGTTTCCATATTCACAGAAAAAAAGAAAATACAGATAACACCTGCTTTCTTGTGGTTGTATATCCCATATGTGAGGTTATAATTAGCTCTCCCTCGAAGTGTCACAATCTGGGATGCAAGTTTTTGCTTGCCAACTACATCTGATAAAATGTATGACACCAGTGACACCACACGCAGAGGACAAAACAAGAATATATTGGAGAGGAATTGGAAGAAAATTTAAATTCCTGTTAGGTCTGACTTTGACTTGATTATTCAAGAAACAAATTAGGAGAAATATTTCAGATGCTGCCATTTCTGTGTACATGAATATCTCATGAGAGTTGACTAATTGACTAGTAGTCCAACAATTGACTATTCGCGTATAGGTGAGTAGTTGGTCGATATAGATTTCTTTTTGCATTTAATTTTTAGCTGCTGTTGTGTCGCCATGAACATTGTATTTTTAAGATATAGTCTCAAGTTAAAAATAGTCTAACAATAAAAACACGTATAAAGACACCTTCCAAACCGTTGCGCTCCAGCTGTTTTTGAGCGCACGAACGCATCTTACGTAAACATACCCATATAAATGTGTCCAATCAGGGTGAAACCACAATTATGCAAAACAAACCACCAACTAGTCGATTTTGTAACTATCTTGTTTTGCAGATCCCTAGTATCAGGATTCCTCACGTATCTTACTGTGTTGGAAAAGTGAATGCTCAAAGCAGCTTTGTTTTGCTTATTGCCAATTATATTTCATCCTTCTGGTGACCTTGTGCTTTAAATGATGAGCAATTCAGTGGCAAGAGCTTTCTGGATTATAAAAGTGACGTTCAATTCATGTTGTGGTTTTATCCAAGATCAGGAGCTCCGAGAAGTGTTGCGTTAATGCTTAGTCCTAGAATCACTAACGAATTCTGTGACGCCCCATCAATAATGTATTGATCGATTGAGACAAAGTACAGCACTTTCAAGACTGTAAAAAAAAGCTACCAACTTCATTCTATAGTCCTGTGAAGCTGGTATGAGGTAATATGATCTGGTAATTAATGTGAGTAATATCAGCTTACCTCTTGATACATTCTCCATGTATTTTCACAGAGAGGGTGTAATTAAAATCATGCCTTCTGAATGTGTGTTTTTTTTTGCGCATTGACTTGGATCAAGGGCCTGCTGTTAAGGAGGTCATTATCAAATGGCTTTGGATTACATTGGGTCGTTGTGTCTTGGGTAATTTAAAGTTCTTTTAGCGTAAGGCTGTCCTATAAAATGTAAATCGTGAAAAGGCAGGAGGTCGTTGTTTGACTGTTGTGGATGGTTGGCTAATCTGGCTATACACATTTTAAGCTTAAACTAATACTCTTAAATAGGCCTGCAGGCATTAGCACTGGGACATTAGCATGGTGCTAATGATGTTGTGATGATTCTATAACATTATGCCATGTTTTAAAGGATATAGGGGATTAGACTCAGGATAAAAATCAATCATTTATAGGCCTAGTTATTGGTATGGTTCATCCAAAAATTGACAATTCTGTCATTTCACTAGTATATGGCTTCAGAACATCCAGTTTATGAGAAGAACAATTGTATGGTGCTTTATTGTCCTTTATGGAGCTTGAAAGCCACTGGTCACAGTTTACTTTTATATGGAAAAGAGCTACTTGGGCATTGTGCAAAATACCTCCTTTTGTGTTTCATAGAAAAAGAAAAATTAGGCTAATTGAATGAAATTTATTCATTTCACTTATGGAATCGATTCCGAGTAATTAGTTCAAATCCTAATATGCTGCGGTCGATTTGCTTGGTTTACCATCAGTTTAGTTTGATGTGTTTTGGTTTGATAAATTTATGTTTTCTACCGTATTGACAGCTCTCACTAAATATTTCATAAACGGTTCTGAATTGAGCCGGACTGATGTGATAAAGCGTTGTGTTTTCTGCATAGTAAACCTAGTCATTATAAATACAATAGATGGAGGGATAAAGTTTCTTGCAAGTTAGACTAACCGGGTAATGGACGCCTAATTTAATGGTATTCATTGTAACAGCTGGTAATTTCCCTTTAACACGATTCAAGAGCTCTAAACGATAAGCTGACTGTTAACTACCGACTCTCCCTTTCCCTCTGCAAATCACTTAGCAAGTGCTTTCCCTCTTTCTGTTGTTGGAGTTGTTTCATCTCCAAGAATAACAGGCCTGCTTGGAATTCCTCAGGAAATGTTTAGTCGATGGACCAGGAGACAAAAGGGTTCATGGCTCATCATCAGTGGAGAGAATTAGTGTGGAGTTTGTCCTGAAATGAGCGTGAACATGTGGGTGTTTTTATGGCTGTACTGTTTAGTTTTAGTTAAACCTTTGGGTTCTCTATCCCATTGGTATGCTAGGTTACTTCATCCCAGCATATATTGTTGATTACTTGTATGAATTTTCCCCCCCAAATCCACAGGGTATCTTTTATAACAGAAACCTTGGGGACAATTTCTCTTTTACCGTTTACTCAGCCTCATTTTGTTAAAAAAACATATGTTGTATGGCTTACCTTATTCTGTGGGGGAAAGAATTGTACATACAATGAAATTCAGTGGGGTTCAGTATTGTTTTGGACCAAATGACTGACAAAAACACTTGAAACCTTCTGCAAAATATCATCTTTTATGTTCCACAGAAGAAAGAGAATCATTAAAAAAATCTCAAAGACAACAAAAAAATCTAAATTGACCTAACAACTTTTCTGGTGACATAATCCAGACCTTGTGGGTGGTAATAACAATATTATTCAGTAATATCATAGCCTAAATGTTCCTACCTTAGCCTACTTTCTTTCCCAGGGGATATTCAGCATCACTCTGCAATTCGCCACATTGTGGAAGTTATATATGCATTGTGGATCATGTTTTCTTTAACACTAAAAGATCATTCATGAGCTCCGTCAATTATTTTAATTGCAAGGATCAGTGTTGACTATGACTCAAGCAGTTAAAATTAGCTCTTTCATTCACAGGCCAGTAGATAAGAGGAAGAAATGTAGTGCTGTATCTTTTGTTTCGTGAGGCTGTTTAGGTTGAATAGAGGGACTTTAATCGGGCTTGTCCATGTGAGTCGTCCTCATTGAATGTTTCCTTGTCTGGCCGGATCCTGCTTGTAAAGGTCTCGATGTGGATTGTGTTATTGTTAGGTCTGGTGCTCTGTGGATTTGTAGTGTACAGTAGAGGAGGACAATGTGGTGTTGTTTGTTTAGGTCTGTTTTGTATTCTTGCGTCAAGAGCAATCGATGAAAATTGTTCCATTGAATAAATAATACCTGAAAGCAGGGACGTCAGCATATTTACAGCGCTATACTCTAAAACCATTAGCGGTAGTTGCGTGCCAGCTCTCATCAAAGTCAAGATGACAACATCTTTCCCATGAGTCCTTTTGTGAACCACACCTCCACTCGTTTTGCCTTTCTTTCCCAGTGTTTTTCCAGAAGAGCTAAACTCGGCAGAAGTGTACAGCATTGGGGGGTGGGAGGTGCGGTTCTATGGGTCTCATTGTTGGAATGATTCTCTCCCCCTCATTCACGTTTTCCAGCTCTCCACTCATTTCCTCTCACCTCTCCTCACAGTCGGAGAGCACTCCGAGGGGGCTCGTCTGGGATCGGAAGTAAGCTAAATAAAGGGAAGACCAACAGAGTGTGTCCAAGTGTTCGGGCGGTGCTCTGTGATTATACAGGACTCTATCTATGTAGATGTGTTGTGGTTCTGTTGCTGGGTTACTGCTCAGGGACTATGGGGTGATGGGAAATGGGTCAGGCAAGGAAATCACTGTTTGATCAACTTTGGAAGGTTTGTACAGTTGCCAGGGGTTTTACCCTTAGAGAATTATTGTTAGAAGATTGTTGCTGTTGATGGTTGACAGATGTTGATTATGTTAAGAATCAAGGTGAATATGATTGCTATGAACATGTTGGTGATGACAACAGTGTTGAAGATAAAAGATAATTCCTCTTCTATAGGATGCAATTACTCCACTTACGCAGCTTTTTTGCCTTCATCATTATCACCATCTGTGGTATGTCCTGTATATGTGCTGAAGACTCATGTAGTCTTTTAGGTAGAAATCAGCTCTGTAACTGGTAAGACCTTAGTAACCAGGTCTTTTAAATTTTTTGAAGATATTAAACTCCATTACATGATTCTGGGTCAGGCATCTTCAACCCTGCTCCTGGATATCCAGGCTGCATTCCACTCCAAATTTGTATGCCCTTCACTCTCTACCTTCCCATTGAAATCTGAAATCTAAATTTTTTATCTGAAATTAAAAATCTTTGGGAACTTTTGGGATATTGTAAGTACACAACTGCAGGAAATATATCACACTGTGCAAATGATTTTTGGATATTTTATTACAAAATTCTTACATATTGTATCTTTAAACCCTAATCAAACACACCTGAATCAGCGAATCAAGGTCTTCAGGATCGCTTGAAAATAAAAGACAGCAGTGTTGAAGCAAGTCGGAGATAAACTTTGAAGGACATTCGATATATGAGCAGGGTTTAAGATTCCTGGTCTAGGATATCATGGGTGTTTCTGTGCAGTTTCAAAGGTTTTTTTAAGCACATTTCTGTGTAGATTCCAGTGTGTTCTGAGTGGTGATACAAATGTGGTGGTTACTTACATGCCCAAATCAAAAGATTCCACCTAAGTTATATTCTTGTCTCTGGATATGTTTGTGGCTTGATTGGTGTGGGAAGAGTAATATGCTGAAGTTACAATAATTTCCGTGTCTGCCATTGTGCAGTTAAATAGGTAGTCCCGTCCCAATTTCACACCATTGGTTGAGCCATAAGTTGACACATCAGCCCGCTTAAACAAACATAGTAATGTTTTGATATAACCTCAGAGACAGTGTTTACAGTCTTGGGGAATAGAGTAGTTATATTGGATATGATTGGTTTAAATTGGTTTATTTATTGTTTAATTTTATATTGCTTTCTAGGTTTCATATTCCCAGATGTAGCCTAGCTTTTCTTACGCAATAAATATTAATAAAGCTGAAAAGATACAGTCTGCCAGATGGTTTTCTTTTCATTTCTAGTTTGTCACAAAATGTCAATTTATTGAACCTCACACTGAGTTGAATTTATTCAGTGATATTGTATAGAGTCAAGCAGGCATACTGTTTTATTCCTGACCTTGTTGTTCCCTGGAGAAGGACAGCAATTACAAATATTGGTCCTTGTGAACTCTTTTGACCCATGGGTCAATTCCTTGTGCAGCCATTTTGATATTTGGCCAGAGGTCAGGGGATGCATGTGGGTAGGATAGACTCAACATAAAGATACATGCTCTTGGGGTTTATTGATGGTTTTTAGGGCACGGCTTGCAAGATTGCTTGTGTATTGAGGAGACTCCGGTAAACTGCTTAGAGAAAATGCGTTTACATGTCGTTCTTTCATTAATTTTCAGTGGGAGATACTGTCTCACACGCACTGGGGCATTGTGGAAAAGGGCAGTGGTTGATTCCCTCAGGCTACTGTTGGAAATGAACTCCGAACTGAGTCGATGAATCTGTGAAGCTTCTGTTAAGCGAGACTTTTTCTTCATCCAGTTTACACAGATTAAAGGAGTCTGTAAGACTGTATCACACATTTGTGCATTTTGAAATGATTGATTGGTTAGCAATAATGCTCACAGTTTTAACTAACCTGCTGAAAAAATAAAACATGGTTGATTAACTTTAAGAACAGACAATCAGTTTAGGCTGGCTTAAGATTTGTTTGTGTGTTTTCATCAGAATTGGGAAATATATGTAGTTTACCGGTAGTTCTTATAAACATCTTTAAAAAAAGAAAGAAAAAATAACAGTTTGCATTGGCCTGTATTTTAAATGGTAAATATTGAGATAAAAATCTCCGAGAAGATTTTAGTGACACACTGCCTCTTCAGCAAGTGATAACGGTCAATACAAAATTGGAAAAACGTGAGAGAACTGATTTTGAGAACCTTTATTTTTGTAATTCTGTTGGGTGCCACTAGTTGCGCAGAGATTACACAGTGCAGCTTTAAATGACCCAGAAACTACATACCAAATCCTTTCTGTATTAACCAGCATCTCTCAGCTCCTTCTGTTCTCTTCAGTTGAGAGAGAGCGTGCCCACTGTACATTTGGCAGTTTCACCATGACTCCAGTCCATTAAGAGAATTAGCATGGGGCTCTCCCGGGGCCATGCTGGATGGGATTGCCCCGCCAATCAGCACACAGACAGCCCCACTTGGCAGCCCGTCCCCTCTGGAGTCGTAGGTTAATGACAGGGCTGCTTAAAAGATTCCTCACTGCACAGCTCATTCAAAATGAAGCAGAGAGGAGAAAAGGCACAATAAATCGATCCGGTACCGATGGGTGTCTGTCTGTTCTTCCTGCAGAGGCATTGATTCTGTAATGCTGAAGATTTTTAATCAGCATTTATAATTAAAAAAATATATAATATTTAAAGAATGGGTAATGAATGGCTGCAATGTTTATTCTCATTGGTTTATTCTCATTGGTTTATTCTCGTAGCTATAGAGTGATTTTTCGAATTAAAGGGCACCTATTATGGATTTTTGAAAATGACCTTTCATGTAGTGTGTAACATAGATCTAAGTGAACAAAAACATCCTGTAAAGTTTTAAATATGAAAGTTCACCGTATACAAAGTTATTGTCTCTCAAAAGTAAGAGTCGACTCTGAGTCGCTGATATGAATCGATAGACGACCGATGCTTTTTCTCTGTCTAGATGACGTCAACTTGACAAGTTATGAATAAGATAAGCCCACTTATTGCGCTTGTAGACGCCAGGGAATACTTGAAAACATCATGTCGACGAGACGCTGTGTTCTGAAGTGCGACGCAAAAGCGAACTTTTTTCATCTGCCCAGGGAGGAGCATTTGAAGACTAAGTGGCTACAGTTCATACAACTATACCACAGAAGTATACGTTAGCCCGGACCTTGTGCTTTGTTCGCGTCATTTTGAAGATGATTGCTTCAAAAACATAAATGCTGTAAAATGTGGATTCGCGAGCCGGCTGATATTGAAGGAAGGTTCAGTACCTAGTTTATTTGGATCAGCTTCCTCCTCCGAATCACAACACAACACAACACAACACAACATAAAGTTGTCATAAAGAATAGAGCAATTCCTCGTAGTACTGCGTTATTAATATGTTTATGCGTTGGGCTAACGCAAACAAAGACTGAATGTGCTTTTACCACTGAACTTTGGGCTATGGTCGCTAACATAACTCAGCATAAATTCCTTCTCTTATTTTGAATTTTTTACTACAAAGCGGTGCACTATAATCATTATTATAACACAAATGGATAAAAGCATTGTACACTGTACTCCGTGTTAACCAATAGAAGTATTATCTCTGTAAACACATTTGACTTACTCACATTGTCAATCACAACTGACTGGGTCATCTGACCAATCACTGCAGATTAGCGTCACGCCAAGGCGGGGTTTGGAAAAATGAGTCGTTGAACGATTCATATGGGAATCACTGATAAAATCAGGTAAAAATAAATGCATATTATAAAACAACAAAAGTGTTTTTTGTCATTGCATGCTTGTAAAACTGTTGTTGGGGACTCCCAAACCAATATTAGGAACATTTTAAATGCCATAATAGGTGCCCTTTAACCAAATTATGATTACACCTCGTGTGTACGAAAGGATGCAATGGAATAAGAATGCACTCTTGTTACTGGTAAGCACAATTAAACATATTTTTTTAGAGAATCACATGCATTTATCATCTGCCTGTAAGATGTCCTTGTCCAGTGTCTAGAAGACAACTGAGGATGTCATGGCTGTTCTATGTTTACTGTTGGGAATACTGCTAAGCTCTTCTGTGACAAGTTGCTGATCCAGCAACAACAGCTGCAACCTCTCTTCCTCTGCCTCTCTTTCTTCTGCTCACTGTACTCTGCTTCCCTACTTCCTTTCCATTCCTATTTTGGAATGGTTTCACATCTTTTCCCATTGGAAAATGGTTTTCCTTTCCTTTTTCCATTCCATCCCATCCTATCCTATCCTTTCGCATCCCTTTTTCTTTACATGTCCTATACTATGTTTTTGCGTCCATTTATATTTCTTTGCCTATTCCTATCCTTCACATCCCTTTTTCTTTGCCTATCCTATCCTTTCATATCTTTCCGGATCCCTTTTTCTTTGCCTATCCTTTCCTATCCTATCCTGTTCTATTCTATTCTATTCCGATTCTGGGAATCACAATCCGATTCCAAACTGATTCTTGATCTACTTTTTAAATAATTACATACACATTCATAAACTGAATTAAAACAATTGCATGTTAGGAGTTTTAAATATACTGTAATAACTAATATATCTTCAAAACATAAATAGAAAATAATAAAGAGGAACAAAACATTACAAGCAATAAACAAAGAGCGCTTTCAGCATTTAAGAGTAGGCTATCTGAACGTTTTCCCTTTAAGAGCTGTGAGTGATTTTTCTCTTTTTCTCAGCTTTACTGTTGTTGGATTATTACTGATGACATCATAGGCAGTGGGAGATCTAATAAGCTGCATTCACACTAATGCACACACAGATCTCTTTTTGAAATGTAAGATGTGTTTTGTCCTGTCTGTTTAATCCCTTAAGACATAACTGACTGTGTTTACATTAATTTCGTGTCATAAAACCATTTTGAGATGCAAGTACATTTCACCACATATATGGAGCTTAACTGGTCGCCTGAACAATTAGTTGACTAATCAGTCTTTAGGAAGCTCTATTTAATTGGTTGGAATTAGGTTTCAAGATTCGAGATTTTAGAGATTTGGATTTTGGATTGATTTGAGATTCACCTGATCGAACACATTTCCATAAGGGTTGTTGGAGTAGCTAGTAGATGGAGTGCAAGAGAACATAACACAAATCCTTTTTAAATGGGAACAATTAAAAAGTGCAACTTTTCATAAATTACATTTCAAAAATGTACATTTACATTTAGCTGACAATTGCAACACATCACTATATCCTCTGTGTTGTCAGCACCTCGCTCTCAGACTTAAATGGGATGTGTGCAAACACAGCATGCTTTCACCTGAGGGATACAAATAGCTTGGAGAGAGAGCAAAAGAGAAAGGACTTGTATTGTGTTAGCATAATGCATTTCCATTGACCTTGTCATAAGGTCATAATTAGGTTTTGTTCCCACTGCAGATAGTAGTGAAATGGACTCTGCACTCAGCTTTTATATCAGAGAAACGTGCAGTGGCTTGCTTCACAAGCTCTTTGGTCGGGATGTTTACCGTGTGTGTGTGTGTGTGTGTTCTTCTGATGTGTCTGCAGTCTGGACAATCTCACTGCAGGGCCTGTTTAATTCTGCACATGAGCTTTTTCATTACCCTCTACTTTAACTGTCCGTTCTAATCGCCAGAGCAATTAGCAGCCCGATATGGTGTATATGAGAGGGTGGAAGAAAAGATAATGTCAGGATCTCAAAGGATTCTTGCCTCCACAGTGTACTTATGATTATTTTGTCCTCTAAAATATAAAGACATCATGCCTGGGAACAAGAATAGCTGAAGACAGCTGCTCAGTTCTCCAGGTGACTGTGTGCAGAGCTGTTTGCCTGTTGTGTATTTGTGTCCTTTATGAAGAACGTGGTGGAGGACATATATCAGGGCAGAGGGATGACCAAAGAGAAGTGATGAGTGAGTCGCCTTTGAGGTGCTTTTGTATCAGGTAGAAAAGGCACTGTGTCGTATTACAGCATACTCAATGAGTGTATCCAGCGTCCTGTGTCCATGTTCCTATGTCCATGTATCTATCTATCATATTTTAATGGTAGTTGGAATTTTGATACTCGGATGGATGAGGATTCACTGCATTAGGGCTTGTGTTAATCTGTAAATGGTTGCTATTATTTGACATTAAACATCCACAGGTATGGTACCCTCAGGCTAACCTGACTCCATGAAATGATGTTCAAGAAGTTTGATGTATGACCTCATGTTGTTGTGTTTTCCCATTCAGTTCAGTTGCCTGTTTAAAATTCTCAATGCAAAGGGACAAAGCATTGTGTTTTTCCCCTCACAAACTCAGTCTGAATTTGAACCACCAATGGAAATTTAAGGAGAGTAAGTAAATCTGTGCTATGCCCCTTCATCTCCAAGCCAGGAAGCTCCATGGAATTAAAGGCAGTTCACAGGGGTGCAAACAAACAAATAGGCTGAATCCCAATTTGCATAATATATGTCATACTCATATATAGGGGTGGCACGGTTCACAAAACCCACGGTTCGGTTCGTTTCACGGTTTTAGGGTCACGGTTTTCGGTTCTGTACGGTTCTTGTTGTTATTTTTTCTTTTAATCTTTAACACTCCAGAAATGTACTTCAGCATACGATATGGGCTATAGCTTAATTATCCACAATTCAGGATACAGTATTTTTTTGACTTGACTTTAAGCACATTGAGAGACCATCTCTGAGGAAAGCCGGTGACATTTTTATACAGCAAAAGAGAAGACATTGATGAAATGCTTTTGTTTATTTGACACACAAAGAATGAATTAACTTGCATTTATCAAACTGTCAACTTCAGTGTAACGTTAGCTCTTACAAAATGTTTATCTTTTAAAAGAAAAAGAGAGGAACTCTTAAAGCACTATCTTTTAAATAAGTCAAAATACGTTTCAAATAATTGCCTATAGATAATGAGGCTATAACAATATAGCAAAGGCCATAATCATAAAGTGAAACATAAGTTCAAACTCAAAAACAGTATATCAACAATGCTTCTATTCCCTGAGAGTGAGGATACATTTTTTTCACGTGAAATTAAAGTGCAGTTTGGAAACATGTGACTGGAGTTCTCATCTAAACTTAGTGTCACTGTATATATTTAAATATCATAGGTAAGATGAAATCCAAAATGTTCCCACACACCGACTTATACGACGCTGGTGCATCCCCCAACTCCTGTTAGCCTTCCTTATCTCTCCCACTTGCCATTTCTATACGTGACGAGACCTGCAGCGCTGCACAGACCGATCAGTTTATGACATCGAAGTACTGCGAGAGAGATTGAAAAGCATACGGAGCCGTTGCTCTCGCGGTACTTTGATGTTATTCATCGACCGGTCTGTGCAGCGCCGGTTCAAGTCGAACAAGCCTCATATGTATGTCCACACATCTCTTATTTCGCGCGAAAAGTATACGCACCGTCTGAGGTCACGGGCACGAGGTTACATTGCGCATGCGACGAACGAACCGTGCGACGCACACACGCACCGAACCGAGACAAGCGAACCGAACGGTTCGTATGGCAAGCCGTTTTAGCTTAAATTGTTCCCAGCCTTACTCGTCGTAATTTCATTTTTACTAGTAAGAATTCAATTAGAAAGCTCTACAAGTTCATTCTTACTAGTAACAATTACAATTAGAGAGCTCTCTAATTCAATTTTTACTAGTAACAATTATTATTAGAGAGCTCTCTAATTCAATTTTTACTAGTAACAATTACAATTAGAGAGCTCTACAATTGAATTGTTACTAGTAAGAATTACAATTAGAGAGCTCTCTAATTCAATTCTTACTAGTAACAATTATTATTAGAGAGCTCTCTAATTCAATTATTACTAGTAAGAATTACAATTACAGAGCTCTCTAATTCAATTCTTACTAGTAACAATTGCAATTAGAGAGCTCTACAAATGAATTTTTACTAGTCATATGTCTCCATTGACTTCCATTCATTTTTAATTAGAGAGCTCTACAATCGAATTGTTACTAGTAAGAATTACAATTAGAGAGCTCTCTAATTGAATTATTACTAGTAAGAATTACAATTAGAGAGCTCTCTAATCCAATTCTTACTAGTAACAATTACAATTAGAGAGCTCTCTAATTAAATTCTTACTAGTAAGAATGCAATTGCAGAGCTCTCTAATTGAATTATTACTAGTAAGAATTACAATTAGAGAGCTCTCTAATTCAATTGATACTAGTAAGAATTACAATTAGAGAGCTCTCTAATCCAATTATTACTAGTAACAATTATAATTAGAGAGCTCTCTAATTCAGTTGTTACTAGTAAGAATGCAATTGCAGAGCTCTCTAATTCAATTACAGAGCTCTCCAATTATACATATCTTGAATTCGTTTTTTTACTAGTAAAAATTAAATTAGAGAGCTCTGTAATTGCATTCTTACTAGTAAGAATTGAATTAGAGAGCTCTCTAATTGTAATTGTTACTAGTAATAATTGGATTAGAGAGCTCTCTAATTGGAATTCTTACTAGTAATAATTCAATTAGAGAGCTCTGTAATTGCATTCTTACTAGTAAGAATTGAATTAGAGAGCTCTCTAATTGTAATTGTTACTAGTAATAATAGGATTAGAGAGCTCTCTAATTGGAATTCTTACTAGTAATAATTCAATTAGAGAGCTCTCTAATTGTAATTCTTACTAGTAACAATTCAATTACAGAGCTCTCTAATTGTAATTCTTACTAGTAACAATTCAATTGTAGAGCTCTCTAATTAAAAATGAATGGAAGTCAATGGAGACATATGACTAGTAAAAATTCATTTGTAGAGCTCTCTAATTGCAATTGTTACTAGTAAGAATTGAATTAGAGAGCTCTGTAATTGTAATTCTTACTAGTAATAATTGTATTAGAGAGCTCTCTAATAATAATTGTTACTAGTAAGAATTGAATTAGAGAGCTCTCTAATTGGAATTCTTACTAGTAATAATTCAATTAGAGAGCTCTGCAATTGCATTCTTACTAGTAAGAATTCAATTAGAGAGCTCTCTAATTGTAATTATTACTAGCAATAATTGGATTAGAGAGCTCTCTAATTGTAATTGTTACTAGTAAGAATGAACTTGTAGAGCTCTCTAATTGAATTCTTACTAGTAAAAATGCAATTACGACGAGTAAGGCTGGGTACAATTTAAGCTAAAACGGCTTGCCATAGGTTCGGATGTTTTTTCATGTACCGTGCCACCCCTACTCATATATAGTATGCAAGATTAGGATTAGCACATCCCAAAACACGTTTAAAAAAGACAGTGCTGGGATGATGTAGGCCTACTGTTTGATGGATTTTCATAGTATACATCCGTGCATGGGTTTTTGGCTAATTTTACCCATAATTCCTTGCGCCCACACAAGATGTTTGTTCGCGACTGTTGTGTTTTGGGGTATTAAGACAGATTTCTCTCAATACTGGCATTTTGTCTCTCTTCATATATTGCTGTCTGAATACTTTAAGTATTTATTATAGCACTTCAGCTATAACCTTGTCTTGTTAGCTTGACACAGTTGGGCTTCATTTGGAACCAATACACCATTTTATTTTTCCCTCTGCAGCTTTACATATGGCTGTTTCTCATCCTTGTGTTTAATATATAATACTCTGCTTATTAAAGTGTGCTGTATTCATGTGCTGCCTCATTATATGGAATACGAACAGAATGTTGTCCCCTTGAGAGCTATGCTCATGAATGCTGGCTAAAGGGTGTCTTTAATGGTAGAGGAGCACAAGGTGCTATGATTCACGGAGGCCAATGAGTGTGTTAATATCAGTGGCAGATAAATACACACTGTATGGTCACAATTGGACATAAGTGCTAACATGTACCAAAGATGCAGCTAAAATGAGCAGAAATCCTGTTCAGAATGTAATGGGTGGAGAGAGATGTGGTGTAGACGGTCTTGTCTTGCAGACAAAGAGATGGGTCACATGCTCAAAGGTTCATATAATGCAATAATGCATGAGAGAGATATAGGAAATTTAGACAGGTGGGGCTTGCCGTTTGTAATGGAGTTGCACGAGCTTAGACATGATTCAGTGATTATCCCGCTCCACCTGCATCCACCCCTCCAACTTAAAGTTGTGGAAGACAAAGGGATGATGGTGAATGAATGGTAGAAGACCTGTTTTAAGGTTTGAGATAAACAGCTATTGGTATTGAGATTAGATGGAATCTTGAATACGCCCCTTTCTTTCAGATTTTTGCACAGTTCTGGTTAGTCTCAGCACACCCGCAGAATATTCTCTTACCATCTGATGATAATAATAAGCTCCAATCTGATTGGCTGAATATACACATTCTCTTGTGTACAGTATGTGTTTTTAACGGTTTGCAGCTTAACGGTTAATTTATTACCATCAGTCATTTTTTTATGTAATTGTGCATTCTTATGCATCACTGTAAAATGTAATCTTTTTGCAAATGTAAAAAAAAAAAAGAAATCCATCTTCATACTGTACATGTGTTGTGGTGCCTTTAAAATTATTTGCAGAATTTTAAATTATTTTTAGTTTTTATTTGTTAAGACAAAATGGTAGAGGTCGACCAATAGTGGATTTTATCAATAATTGGTTCGTCCACACTGGCAGTGTGTATATGTACATTTTATGTATAATCTCACATTTTGAGATTTACAATGACCTGACTAAAAACATTTTAAACACATATGTAAATAGTAAGCGGCATGTAATTCATTAATATAAATTTTTTTGTTAATGAAATTATAGGTTTCAGTTACCCGTCATGTAATTACCACAATATATTATGAATAAGTTAGGCCGTATGTAACTGGTACGTGATGTGGAACCCTGCTAGGCAAAACCGACAATCGTTTGGCGTGAACGTTTACGAAGATTGCGAAGACAAACATTACTTCCTTGAAATGTTACGTAAGCTAATGATTTGTAAGACCAGGCATTATATCACAAAGCAAACTGTGTTTTAACCTGCAAAATGGACCAGACTTCTTTCCAATACTTGCATGTATCTCAGATTTCTGATTCATAATTGTGCATATTTGTATTGTTCCACAGAAAATATTTTATGCACCACATGCATTTTTAAAGATCCTATCGTAAGTGCCACGAGCTGAACTCGTGTCTCAAATTCGTGTCTCACTTGCCAGCTCCTATCTCATTTCTTTTCAAAAGAGGCTATGCGAATGCTGCATGATAAAAAGGTATTACGGAAATGTGAAATCTAAAGGAATATTTAATAAGGATGTTGCGGAGGCATTAAGGTGATTTATTCAGGAATGTTCGGATCGGTGTCCTGTCCACACAACGCAAAGCATTGAATCTCCCCAATTAAAGTGACTGAGCATTTACCTGTTATCAGTCCCATAGCCACAGCTAGAGTTAATTTCCTTATCGCTGATCCCAAATCAGTGCTACAGGCAGGATTACAGATGCATTGATTTAATGACCGTCAAAACCGGGGAACAGAAAATCGCAGCGATGGAAATATGTGCAGTATTTACAATTTGATTTGATTTCTCCGTTGCCAGGGGAGAAAGGCTGTAATGAATTACGAGGCCGTCATGCGAATGGAGGTGCGTTGGATTAATTCACAGGGGGTTTGACTGGGGCTTGAGTTGATAAAACGTGCATTGTTTGATGAGAAGCCACATTTGGGTAAAACTCTTTCAGTGTTGTGCTGTCAGTATAAGGCAGAAGTCTGCAAATATGTTAGCAAATTCAGGTTATGTCATCTGGCCAACATGCTCAACATGTTCAGGGCACAACGGTGCGAGCGTTTTACTTGCATTTGTGCGAACTGTAAAATGTATGCGAATATAAAAAGTCCACGCTGGTTTTGTTAAATTTAAGATCATAAGTCTTAAATATCTTAAATGGTATAACAAACGTATTAATTATAACTTCAAGATGTCTTGACTCTTTCCCTGCCATTGGCGGAAAATTCCGGCTTTCTGTGTTTTCATTTTTATACGGTAGGGAAGTAGGCTACTTTGACGCATCTTCTGAAAGAGTACAGAATCTCCTGATCAAAAGACATGTAAGCAATGTAAAATAATGCGATCATCAACATTAAACAGCATATAAATCAAAATTGCCTAATGTTACTGAATAAAATGTCGACCCAGGACAAGGACTGTGAAGCATTAGAAGTGTTGATGGACTCGATCTACTCCATCTATGTTTTGATCATCATTCTGAATCCAATCTGGATGTAGGCTAGTCTTTGACAAAAACGCTAACTTTTTGCTAAAAATGCTCCTTTTTTTTAATGATAAGTGTTAGGGTTAGGTTCTTTCTTTTAATATATTGCATGTTCAGATATTCTAACCACAAAATATTCTGAGGGCCATGAAAATTTTGTGAAAATGATCAAAAATGCTGGCGGTGTCTGGCAACTTTTAATAAAAACGCTGACAGGGAAAGAGTTAAAAGGGGTCATGACATGACAGTTTGCATGAAAATAGGTGGATGGAAACATAGTCATGAATAATGAGTAAGACTTAATTGAGGTCAGAATTCAAACTCATAATCAGTGATTGTAATTGAAACAGCAAAATGTAAATGCAATTTAACTGATAGTTCATGAACAATAGCTGATTACTACTAATGGAATCACAAAACATTAATTTACAATAACAAACTGGTGTTGCGCAGTATTCGATTAGAATTACAGGTAATCGCCATCTGATACACAAATGTTCAAATCTACAGATTCACCTCAGGCAAAAGCACAGATGTTCACATTCAGAATGACACATATGCTTCAGTCAAGCAATCTTAACACACAAATATTCATTTAGATGAGTCATTAAGGGATAAAATACCTAAACAAACAATTCTATTGAATTTCACATCACTGTAATCAATAACGACAGCTCCGTTATTACGTTTTACTCGTCGAAACTGAGTAAGGCTAAGGTTGTCTGCACATCTGTGCGGCAGCTGCCGCCAGCCACAGTTTAGAGGTCACTGGGTTAGGACAGAACCTTCTGGAAAAAAGCCATCTAATCCCGGCTGTGAAGATTCCCTGGAAAATTAAACCGTAGTGTTCTCTACACTGCGTTTCTGACTAAAAAAAGGCCACTCCTACCCACCCCCACCCCCTCAAAGGATTCCCAATGATTAGTGATGCTCTCCTATACAGTGGGGGTCAGTGGGAAGGATTGTAATTAAATTAGTCTCTAAGCTTTGCTCACTACCTAACAGCCATGAAAGGAATCGGATATGTCTGTCCACACATGGCCAAGTTACATTTAGCAAGTTAGGAGCATCAACTATCACTGATTTTGCATTTGCACTCTGTCTGACATCTCAATGAATTCAATTAACTCAATTGTTAAGTCAGTTATTATAATCAGTAACAGTCTCTGATCTTGAGTTTGAATACATCAATCAGAAGCTTTTAATGATTTAGCTATATGAAAACAAATGTGATTGCCGTTTTTTTAATGGAAAGTACCAGTTGCGAGTTGCTTTTTGGGGACACATTTTGGTTTGTAGCTTTACCAAACATTTGTAAATTATAGAATATGACATATTTATTTAAAGCAGGCGTTCTCGATTCAAACAAGCCCAAACGCAACATAACACGATGCAAAGATCTTGAGATAATCCTCATGGAGTGGCATTACACGCTGCTTTGCTAAAGCTGTATGACATTCGAGATACGATTGCATGATGATGCGGTATTTTCTAACGTCAATTGACAACATCAGGAAGGTCAACGAATAGAAACTGGTGGATCTCATGTATGGGTTGGTATAGTGGGCAGGGACGTCAAGTAAAGACCAATCGGGGACTGGTTTACAACTGGAGCGCACTTGGATTGGATTGATCACTGAGATTCTTGCTCTTGCATGTACCAATCGCCATAGAATTGAAGCGCAAAAACTGGAAGATCAGCGTTCGTCCACCAGGATCTTATTAGTTCTTACTTATTCTTTACATCTTTTCTTTACACATGCAAGTAGTTCTTATGTTCGTGTACTTGAGTGATTATTGTCATGTGTGCAGGATTTTTATCCTTTCACACAAAAAAACAATTTTATGTCTCATTTGATTTGGTGGACCAGCCGTTAATCTGAGTGGGCCATTGCCACCCTGGCATTTATGTAGCTTCGCCACTTCGTGGCACAAAAGTCGTAAAAACCTGGTATCTTTTGATAATCAAAGTAAATTGGTGCAAAGAGTCACCAAAGTGCAAAGAAAGTCCTTCCTCTTTGTGTTGTTCCGTTCATAAATCAGATTCGAGTAACATGCAGCTGTAATGCTAATGTGGCCCAGTATGGAGAGACAAAAAAGCGCATTGATTTCATTTCCTGGCCCTCTGTGTAGCTTTGGACTAGATTATACGGGAATGTCATATCTAAGAGGAAGATTAGAGGAACCTGTGTCTATGGGGACTGAGACTATGTGCTCTGCCTCACAAGTAGATGAGCTTTCGTTTAAGACGTCTGTTTTCCCTCCCTCACACTCTCACTCTCACTTAAAACTCAACTAAAGCCCAAGAGAAAGACCTCATGCTTGTTCCATACTGACTTTTCATGTAATTGGTCATGCGTCTTTGTCTCTTTTGGCATATAGACAATGAAACATATCTGGTGCTGTCATCTCTGCCAGTGATCTTTCACTTTAATTAGAGAAGTTCTGTGTTTTTCTTTGTGTGGTTTGCCTCGGAGTCAGAAACATTTTGTGTGAATATCCTTTTTAGCCAATTTGGAATTAAAAACTAGACATGAAACAAGAAATAAAACTCACCCTATTTACTTTCAGAATATGTTACAAAATATGTGTTATTGAATGATTCTTAAAGGTAAGGTTGGCAATTTTAAGAAACGGCTAACAATAGCGAGCTATCATTTCAGCATTGATAGTGTAGCCATTGAAACGCATAAATTTGTGACTAGTGTCATGATTCTGTTACTATTTACAATGCTAACTGAACTTTACCGTAGATATAGTTATTCCTGCTACTGTAAAACTATAATAAATTAATATGGAATCTCTTTCAAACAGTGCAGGTTACCACAAATATACAGTAGTAGCAACATAAGGAAGTCAGTACACTGTAAAAAGTTATCATGATTTTAACGGTAAAAGACTGTAAAAATAGCCTGGTTAAAACCAGACCCTTCTCAGTTGAAACTGAGTTAGGGTCTGGCAAAGCTCCATAGACAAATCATTTCCAAAGGGGCGTCACCAACGGACGTCCCTCAAATGCCTCTTGGCGCAATTGGATAGACGTTAAACCAATCAGAGTGATGAAGGAGATGACGTATGCAGAGAGCTCTCGCTAAGAAGACAGTCTATGGCTAAGACCCACCCATTCGTTTAGTATTGACCAACGGGGCTCGTTGTTATGGGAAGGAGGAGGCGGAAACCGGCGAAAATTCACACATTTTAATGACAAAATAAAACAAATACAAAGTCCCTCACGGTCGACTGCCTCCACACACAATAAAACAAAACATCAAATAAAAATCAGGCCTGTCCTCTCTCGATCTTCACCGTCGTCGCTCCTCCGAGACCGGCCTCACTCACGCCGTTCTCTCACGTCCCTCGGCCTCGATCGTCCTGCTCGCCACACTGGTATATCAGACTTTTGCCGAATCCAGTCGGTAAGACAGCGATAACATATTTTTTAGACATGAAGGCGTTGTGTTGTTCTTTGCTCGGGTTAAAACGAAAAGGAAAATTTTTAATCGCTTAAAACAGACGCGATAACTGATTCGAACGAGTGATGTTTGACGGCGGCATCCATCTTTGTAATGTAGGTTTCAAAATCCCAGCGCTGTCGTCATCGTGTAAAGCCCGCC
This sequence comes from Semotilus atromaculatus, assembly GCA_031834385.1. Taxonomy (NCBI): domain Eukaryota; kingdom Metazoa; phylum Chordata; class Actinopteri; order Cypriniformes; family Leuciscidae; genus Semotilus; species Semotilus atromaculatus. Next base: position 8,199,645 of record JAULUF010000027.1, on the reverse strand, counting down.
CCAACGTTTATGATTGGTGCCGCGATTTCTGCGGACTGGAAATGGGCTTGAATGAGCTCTTTGCCAGACTAACTTTCAGAGCAAATCTAAATTTGCCGGAAGTTGTCTGGGTTTTCCCAGGCTACTGTAAAAATGCTACGGTGAAAATCTGTTTACAGAAAGTATCCGTACTATATGCGGTGAATAACTGTGATAGATCTAACCGTATATGTAATGCAATTTTACAGTAAAATACCGTTAAATTTAGTTTTTGGAAGTGAAAAAGAACAAGCCATTGTATAATTTACAGTGAAAACCTGTAAATTGACATTACCCCAATTCCCTGTGTGACTTCACATGTTGCTACCATATTTTTTACAGTAAATTTCTGGCAATCACAGCTGCCGGATTTTTACCGTAAATGTAACAGAATTTTTTATACAGTGTATGTTTACCATAGTAATTTTTCTGTAAGGGATGGTTCTAATGTTGGTTCTAAAATTCAACAATCCAATTCCTCTTTATTATTCAAAACTGGAATTATATGTATGCTCTCGCATTAGTATAATTTGTCTCTGATGCACTAAGTATTGTTCATTCATTGTAATGCATAATAATGGAAAGAGATTTAGCTGAAGTCATCCCTTTGAACAGGAAAGTATGGTATGTTTTTGAGTAGGTATGAGATATACCCCCTCAGCAGTACCACCTGTCTGTCCTTTATCCGATGGCATTTGTTCTGAGACGTGACTCTCGTCTTTATGTCTCCCTTGAGGGAAATGTTCAAATTCAATAGCCATGAGACTTTCTGTGGAATAAGCAGTTCTTTTGATACTGTCACATAAAGCCGTGCATAAATAGCTTTCATTATATCCTTGTGGTACAATAAGCTTGAAAGCATTTTTGACTTGTATTAGATTACACTGTACAAGCTTTACTCATGTTGGTGTTAGGAAGAGATTTGATCTGAAACCTGAACAAATTAGTGAATGCCAAGTAGCAGCAAGTGCATTGAATTAGTTTAATTAGAACGTGAACATTAGCAAGCTATTCAATGGTATTCTCTATAGCACACAATATGAAAAGGCTAAAATACTAGGATTTTACTATAGTAACTCTAATGTAATTCTCAATCTACTAATTTAAAATTTAAAATTAAATTATTCAGGGTGACTGTGAACTAATCAAGTACTCGAAAATAATTTTTGCTGAGACTAGTTCCCAGCTGCTTTGCTTGGGACTTAATGAGGAGAGTAAAAATGTTGAAATTAAGTATTATTTTATGTGCTTTTGAGCAAGAAGAGAAAAGGGGGAGACTTGTGACTCGTGTTTAATGTTCAATTTGGAGCATTTGCTGTGGACTGGTACAGCGCATTATTACTGCAAGGAGCATTTAATGTTTAGAACTTAGCTTGCTATGTGCTGTTGCTAACTAATACATTGTTAGCTTGCTACAATCTTATAATTCAGTCATGTGACACAAACATATATGATACTGAGTGAAATAATCCTGTCAAGGAAACCATATAAAATCACTTTGATTATACTTAAAAATACTTAAAAATGACTTAAATCCGTGATGTTGAAATTACGTAAACACATTATGTTTGTTTAACCAATGTACATGATTAACTCATGTAAATCCAACACACTTATTTTTGATTATGAATTCTCTATTATAATTTATATTGTTTTTATTACAGCTATGACAGTTTATTCAGATAAACCCATAGCTATAGTTATGGTTGTAATTTTAAAGGGATATTGACGTGGCGTCAGTGGTTGGTTTATACAAAAACCAAAATGTTCTTAAAAACTTATTTAGATACAGTAGATGTCAAGTTTGTTCAGAGTCAGATAAAGATTATGAATTCTGATCTTTTCTGGTCCTACTCTTGAAGTCTGAAGTCTTCATCCATAATGAGCACAGATGACTAGACAATTAAACTACCTTTGCCAGGAGACAGAGACGTTTAATGAGCCTGCAAACTTATAAGCGACTGCTTATAATGATTTAACTTCCCTATCAGATCGGGTTCATTAAGTTTTCCTGAAGCAATTCAGGCCTTTTTCCACAGTGTTGGTTTGCATCTATGTAGCCATGGAGCCTGCAAAATGTCTATAAAACGCTATAGAGCCAAGAATCCCAATTGCTTTTAGCTTGCACGTTAATTAGAGCCTAAGAGAGACTTCATATAAAGCACGCAGGCTTCAGTGTTTCATAGTAGCAGCTTAATTGTGGTGGTGTAATGAGGAGAACCAGCAGGATATGGTGATTTGAGGGTTAGAGATTTCGCAGGGTTGGCAGGAGCTGGTCTCTTAACGCTTGATTCTGGATTCTGACTGGATGAAATGTTTGTGCTGATCATGACCGGATTGTAAATTTAAAACTGTTTTTTAAGTTAAAGCAACACTAGGATTTTTTACCTTCAAATAATGTTTCCAAAATCGTTTCAGTGGTTCGTCATGTCGTGACATGGTGAAATGCACTTATGCCACCGTTTTGCGGTCCTTTATCTGGTATATCCACGCTGTGTAAGATTGCCATATCGGGTCGCGTTTCTAGTTCTAATGAGACATACAATGGGACAATTCCGCTTCCAACCTGTAGGGCGACCGCAGAGGAAAAGTTACTTGGTGTTGCTTTAAGTAATCAAAAGCAATAATATTACACCATCTCAATGTAAGCTTGTTTTATTGTTCTTCAATTAAAGGGATAGTTCACCTAATTGTCATAATTTTATCATGTTGTTTCAAACCTGCATGATTATCTTTATTCTGTGGAAGACAAAAGAAGATATTTTGTGAAATGTTGGGAACCAAGCGAGACTGGAGCATATTGACATTCATTGTATGGACTGAGAAAGGAAAAAACAGACATTCCTTAAATGATCGTATTATTTTGTATGGTGAGCCATTCCTTTACATCCAATTTAAAATAAGATGTCATTGTATACAGTATTCGGTATTTTATTGTGATAAAACTGGGATAAGCTGTTGAGTTTCTGTATGATATAAAAGATAAAAGTATTATTCATATATTATTATAGTGCTTATTAATATTTTGAATGGGCTTTTATTACATTTTCAGCTTTTATTTTTTACTTTAGTTATAGTAATTTTGTTATTAAAATGCCATGTTTAAAATATTTCCATTTTCAGTTTAAATTGTTTTCATTTTAGTTTTAGTAATTTTTATATTTTAACTTATTTATTTAAAAGTTAAGTTTTGAATCTAAAAGTAATATTTTATTTAATCTACAGTATTTTAATTAATGACAACATTATTTTCATAGTTTTAGTTCATATAGACCAATTAGACAAATGCACAATTGAAGCATGTTCACTGGTGGTCTCGTCTCAGACTTTAGGACCCCAGTGTTTTACACGTCATGCTTCTAAATCCAGTGCATGCGATGTTCTGAATGCTCAGCTGTGGAATCTAAATGAACACTAATTAATGTAATGCCATAATACACACGTCGTCCCTGTCTGCTTAAAGACTTTAACCAGAAACAAATGTTCAATCGGTTACATCTCTTTTTTCCCCACTTGCAAACAACAGGTTTTAATACATAAAGTGGACATATTGAATTATTCCTTGAACAATTTTTTATTTATTTTTTTGGTGTGATTTTTGAGTTTGTGACAGAAACTTGGCATATTTCGGCTCTGAGTGCTCTGTTACCCACAATTCCCTGTCCAGATATGCCATTCCGTCTGTTCTCAGTGAATCAGCTCACTCCAGACATCCATCATGTCCCTGAATAGCGATTCCTCAGGGGCCGAAACAGTATCATGCTCTCTCCAAACAAGGGTCTTCTTCCACGCTAGCGAGAGATTCTTGCAGTACCGACTGGATATGACGTCACCAAAGCGCAACTGTGCCACCAGCCGTGACCCCAACACAATGTCTCTTTTATTCGTCTGGTTCTTCAATTCTTGAAAGATGTGAATTGATTCTTGGTGTTCTGTAGCTCCTGTGTTTCCTGTCTTCAATTGTTTTATCAATCTTCTGTGGTACATGGGAGACGTCTGTTCAACACATGCCATCTTCATACAGATCTACACTGTTCATTGACTGCAGTCACTCACAGGATAGTTTTATAATGGTGTGTTGCTTCTTTATTGTATAGACACACAGGAAAAGAAAGGACATGAAGTGATAGGGGGAACAGGATAAGCAATGTTGAGAGCCAAATTACTAACTTCTTGGCAATAGTGATAGTGCAAGACATGCAGTCATTGGGATGTCTGAACAAAATAGTCAACTAATCAGTCTGAAAGAATGAAAAATGAAAATGATGTCACTCATCCTCATGTCATTTCAAACCTGTGTGACTTTCTTCTGTGGAATACAAATGAAGATATTTTGAAGAATGTTTCAACTGTTCATACGAAGAAATCAATTGGGTCCAACACAAACAAAATGGATACGACTGACTTTCAGTGAACGGACGAAATCATACAGAATCATACAGTACAGGTTTGGAAGGACTTGAGGGTCAATAATTGATGACAGAATTTACACTGCATCCAGACTGATGGGGAGACTGATTGTGGATATTTGCCATTAGGCTGAAATACACTACACTACACAACTTTTAAAAAACGGAACGTTGAGAGAGGTAGCTCTGGTCTGTTATTGTCGTGTTCTGGTAGTGTAATGGTCATATGATTGGGGCTTGATGAATCAGGGAAGGATACACAGTGATCCAAAAGTCTCCGCTTTGGTCCGTTTACACTGAAAGGAGACCCCTGGAGTTTTCAAACTAAAAATGGGTCTGCAGAGTCCAAAAGTCTCCAGTTTAGAGGGTTGAAAACTCCGTGTGGATGCCAGGAATAACCGTAGTAAAAGTTATGCATTTTAAAACGAAAACGCACTAGTGTAAATGGGGCCTAAAATGACTGAGGATCACATGAAGTCATTTCGAACACAACAAATTCACGTAGAAACACGTGCCTCGTTGCCAGGAGATCCATGACAAATGAAAACAATATGCATTTTAAGGTACATTAACATTAAAGGTACATTATCTGAGAGCATGCAAACAGAGACTGTTCTGGGGTTCGTTTCCCCATAGTTGGGTAACGACGCTTTTGGGAAATCCACCCCTGATTGGCTGTGTTTTCTAATTGATAGTTTTGTGGCACACCCCATTTTTTGGTTCATTTTCGACAAGTAGCTTGTCGCTGTATTGTTGAATTTTTGACCCAGCCTGCTGTTTCACACAAAGAAACAGAAGAGCTGGAACAACAACAAACTACCGGAGATGCAACAACATAAGACGCCCGTATTTTTGAGCGCTTGTTTGACGGGGTTAAGAGATACACGCAACTTTAGTTTAAATGAGTATAAAGACATTTTATTGACTTCTGTAGGAAAATAGTCCAGACACTGACTGAACAAGGATGAAACTTTCTAGCGAACTCTATCTAATGGAATATTCCTTGAAAGGCTGAGCGTTCGCGTCAAAATGAACTGAAGTATATTTTGGGATTTAGCTGACAGTTCAAACATAATGTTAGCATGCTAAATCTCAGTATGTTGTTAGTACACTGAAATTTAAAGAGGAGTTGTTTCTCCAAATTAATTTTAGCATCCATGTAAAAATAAAAATAAAACATAGCTAACTAATTCTAAATCAGCTAACTAGTCTAGTCAGCTCTTTGTAATATGTGCTTTAGTTAAAACTTAAATAATTTTCTGTGTTTCTGACATATGGATTACCTAAACTTGTTGAACATGTGTCTTGGGATTTGAGGTTTCCTGCCAAATGGATGTCATCTGGCCATGAGCATTGTTCTCATCCTGACCAGACTTTGACAGAGCTCCAGTTCTTTCGGACAGCCGCTGAGAGTCATAAGAGGATGTGATCTACGTTTCTCCTTAGGCTCTTCCATCTCTTCCCTCGACATCCGTACACCGCCCCACTCAGGAAGGGAATTGTATTGGGAATGTCTCTCGAGGGGCCCCCAAGGGTGCAGCTGAGATTATAAATCATTATTATGTAATATTATGGATTTGTCCTCTCTGGAAAGTGTAGGCGATTCAGGAAGTAGAGGAGTTGCAATATGCAGGTAGTGGGTTCACAAAGAGCTCATTCCTCAGAAGTGTTTCATGCCATTGTCAGCCCTGACGTTTCCTCCTATTGCTCTTAAAGAGTGCAGGGACTTGGACATGGAAGAGTGACAATTCATCCCTTCCTGTTCCCTGTAGCTGACAGCTCCGATGCTGATTCCTAAAGGCCCCGATGTACTCACTGTGAAGTTCTTTTTCGTCCTTCGCTTAAGAGTAAAAAGAACTTCAGAGGACTGCTGACGAACATCCCAACGCCACCCACGCTGCCTTTAGACGAATATGCAAATATAAGCTGCATGCTTTACTCAATACTAAAATAAATGTGCAACAAAAATGATAGCGGTAAGAAAATACCAGTTAAAGCTACACTGTGTAGGGTTTTCTCCCATCTAGCGGTGAAATTGTATAGGACTACCAACTGAATATTACTTTCTAGCCCCTCCCATTCCGAGGGCGTCCTACGGTGGCCGTATTATTTCCAGCTTCCAGTTCGACTTCATCTATGAGTGTTCCTTCAATTGATGAGGTTACTTTAGAAAACTATTACAAATTGCATTTAGTTATTTAGTCAGCTAACGTGTAGGTTATGACCTCTATGTAAAACGAATAATAGTTTTACATTTTCGTTATTTTGGTACCATTTCATTGCTAATATCAGCTATCAGGTTCCCAAACGAATGCAAGCTAATGTTAGTAAAGTATCAGTGCTATTGTTATTCTGTACGAGATTAATAGTGTAAGGCAGTGTTTACAGCTTAGAATAGGCGCCATCTTCAACAGGCTTTCAAATCTGCCGGCAGTCGCGAGTAATCTCCCCCTCGCATTCGTCACGGTGCCACTGACTGTAAAAGTGCGAAGGGCGAAGCTTGAATTTCCAGCTATTTCCCTCTTCCCGCAACATGGCTTCCAACTCCGAACTCCAAACAAACTTTTTTTGGCCTGATATTATTCAAAATGACGTCACACCAGTTCATTCTTCGATTTTGAGGTATATCAGGACCTTCATTTCCACAGGATATGTTACACAGGATAACTACACTGGCCTTTGCCCTGTTTGAGTTCTGTTTGACTTGTGCCACTCTTTTCAGAGTCCTCATGCTTTAGTTTTGACTCGAACGTGTGTCTTTTCAAAGTATACTTCATTTGAGAGAGTACACGAACACAGGTGCGTGACGCATTTCCATGTGTGAGCTGAGCGTACTAAGTATGCATATACTATGCTGATTTAAAATTTACATCTGCACTAACTGTACATGTAAAAACTGCAGAATACTTTGGGCTTTATAAGTTCAGATCCAGAAGCAGAAGTTATGTTCTTGGAGGATGCCTGACATTGTGTTTTAGGGTGTGAGCTTGTAAAGGTCTCTTGTAATGAAATGAATATGACGCCTGGCATTTGAAACAGTTGTCAGGCACAAATGCCAAACTGATTTAGTCTACATCATTACGATTTTTTTTTTAACATCTATGGTATGTAGTGGATATACAGGGTCAACCATTACTCATTCACTGTTGACATTGCATGATTTGCATATTTAATGTTGTATAAAAAAAATAATGGTTTCAATGAGAAAGAGCATTGTAGTTGATTTCAATACAGTAAAATATATTGTATTCGCCAGATATGTATATGTTGCTCATATATTATCAGTGCCGGGGTTTGCCAGCCTCAACAGAAAGACTTTTTGATGCTTTGCATGGTGGCATGGGTTTTGTAGGCATGTATCCATTTCTTTCAAATTAGGTATTGCAATCCTGTCAAAACAACACAGGGTATTCACCGGGTGTTTGTACAAAGGCTGCTCTTTCTGTTTCCATATACTTCATATTATTTCCCATTTTTTGATAACACTTTGAGTTCGCCAGCACGTCCTGTTCCGTCCTCTATTTATGTTACTCTTTGAGGTTTCCTGAATTGTGACTTTTCAATGTAACTGCTGTAAAGTCCTTGATGTGGTCCTGACAGTTCAGACAATTGCATTTGTAAAATTTAAATAAATGTATTATAAAAATGACAGAATGTAATTCTATGATAGGAAATGACCAAGTATATAGTTAGACATATAGTTTTTTAAATAAATAAATATTGTTCCAAAGCAATTTTACAACAATTTAATTTTTGTATTATTACTTTTTTTTATTCAAGTAACTTTATTCAAGTAAAATATAAATATAAATAAATATAAATATATAAAAAATATATTTTTATTGTTGTTAATGTTGTAAAGCTGTTTTGTAAAGAAATATTTTTTATTTTATGTTCTAAAGGTGCTTTATAAGTAAAATCTAAAGATGCCTGTAGCAATATTATTTTAATTTTTTACCTTAATTTATTTCTCATTTTATTGTGTTAATTTTATTTTAATTATTTTTTTTTGAATCTGCTTTATTTATTGATTTATTTATTTAAAATGAATAGATGTTTTGGAATAACAATATATAACAAAATAAAAATAATAAAATGATTTGTATTACCATTCATTCATTTATAAAGCTATAAATAGTTGTTTCTTACAATTAAAATACATGTCATGTTTTTTTCTCTCAAATTTTAAGTTGGTGCAAGAAAAGTTAACTTGACTAATGGGGTCAAATCAAATATGTGTCAGAAATACATAGAACATGGCCTCTTTAAGATTTATTGTAGGAAAGGCTGGTCCCAGACTTGTTGAAATGGGCAGATTATCTCCAAGGGAGACCTCTGTGTCCATGTATCATGCTGGAAATTGGGAAGGTCTCTGAGCTCATTACAGGAATCAAGTTAAAGAGATATGTTTTGACCAGGCCTTGGGCTGTAGCTCACCAGACTCAAACCCCCACTTCCCTTCCATCCTCTCCCCCGCTAATGACCAGTTTCAGTGACCTCCTCTCCAGCAGTTCCATACCACCCGTTTGCCCATATGCATGCTGGTATAATGACCAGCCCTTAATGGCAGGGTCCACTGGAATCAAACACCCAACCTCAAGAGCTCCTTTGTTCTGTTAACAGTCCCCATTAAAGCGAGTGACACATGGAGGAAGACAAGCATCACGACCTGTAATTAGACCTTAATGTGTTCAAAGCCGGTCGACATTTAGATGCTGAGTGAATTTTGCCCCTATAAAATTAGACGGCTTAACAGAAACAAAAACAACTTCTCTTTGGTCATTAGCAGTGCCAGTTTTTGAAAACGATACCATTATTGTCTCTTTGTAAACGTAAAAAAAAAACACGAGTTTGTGAAAACGGTGACGTCATGCTTAGCGTATTACGTGTTTAGTTTATAGGCAAAGTGGCATCGCCAACTACTGGCCTGGCATGAATAATACAGCGTTTTTATTCGTTTGAGCGGTTCTGTGTGAATGGGGATAATTTTGACAATGTTGTCATCTGTACAAAGAAATTTTCCAGTTTTAGTACATTGTTGTCTTGAGAAGCGAAGAACGCCAATGTCTCTGTGATTTTAAACTAGTTTAAAGCCAGATGAAACACTCTCAACATTCTCAAAAGCACTAACAAACACATACAAGAGAACGTGCCATGAACGATCCTTTTAGAAAGCTTTTCAATCTACAAATCACCAACATTTACCATGGAGTAACACTACCATTTACTGTAGCAACACTAACTGCACCATGGTATTGTGGCAGAAATGTGGGATATTCATAGAATTTTGTTATTATTAATGGAGACATGAATTAAATGAGTAATGGGATATTTTTTGTTATGAACATATATTCTAAACATATGTACGTTACTGTTTTTCATACAAATACTATAGAGACCATATTACAGTTTTACCATAGTGAGGTGCTATATGCGTGGTTTTACCTATGGTTATCATGATCTAAATGGATGATAATATGGATGACCAATGGTTAATTTTAGTAAAAGTTGAGTCCTTACTCAAACAGTCAGAACATTTTAATTTTACCCTATAAAAATGAGGTATTTACATCTGAGCCCAACTCAAGCTATTGCATGCTTAGATCAGCGGCAGTGATTCAGCAAGATCATATTGTCAGTTGTCTTCCTGTTCCTAATGGTGTGTCTGTTCCCTTTTCAGCTGTAGTGATTTGATTTCTGTGGCCAAGAAGGCAGGAATCTAATCATTGTTTCTGTTCTGACGTGCATTTTATTTATTAATTTATGCATTATATATAGACATAAAAGAATACATGCATTGAGGGGGATTTTTTTGTTATGCAATGATTGATAAAAGCAGACATCATTATTATTATTATTATGTTGATTACATACAGCTAGGTTGTGAAAGCATAAATAAATAAATAACATTTTATGTGTGCTTTTTTTAATCATTAGATTAACATAAAAATGCAATTATAATCTTGTTATTATCATATTATATAATATATTTTTTTTCTATTTTTTTTTATTGCCGTGTCAAAAGGCAGACAGAAATCATTAAAAAAAAATAATCAAAATAGTTTAACCTTTAAACGGATACCTCGGGTCTTTAGTGACCCGTGACTCCCTTCTTAATATTCCTCAATCGAGTCATTATAAACTATATAACAAGAAAAAAATGATAAAATCATAAAAGAATGCCTGTTTTCCCATTCATTTTTTGTCAAATTTTTACTATTGTTTATTTAACGACCCGAGGTGTGTAACAGCGTAAGTATATATTTTTTCTGCACAACAATAATTGAATCTTTGATGACTGAATAAGTGCAATTCACCTTTATTCCACAAGTGAGTTTCACTCATAGTTACCGAAGGCAGAAAACAAAAGAATAGGAAGTATCATCAGCAAAACTTGTAATGGCTCAGTGATTTACAGCAGAGCAAGTACTGAACGCAGACAAATATTGTCACTGCACTTGATGGTGGATCTGGTGTAGAAGCTGTCAGCGATAAAAATATTGATTTTGAAGATGTTAAAAATGATAGTTTTGAGAATATATTTGAGATCATGAATATGGGCCAGATGCTGAATGTACTGGGAATGAGCTCTGATGAGGACAGTGATGATGGTATAAAACACCTGCTCAAACTGAACCCTTCCAAGCTCCGAAATATAGCAAAATATGCTTTATTTTATTCTTCTGTAAATGTTACTCTAATATCATTAGAGTTTTATAATATTCCAACAGGTAGAGATCCGTCCGTGTTAGATGTAGATCCGGATCGCTAAAGACCCGAATATGTAATAATGATTGGCGAAACATTAATGCATTTAAGGGTTAAAAAAATAGTGCTGTTTATCGGATATTGGAGATTTGAAAAACAATCGTTATTGGTTGTAAGAAAACAATATCGGTTGAAAAAAATATGTACGGTAAAATATACACTCTTGTGCTTGTACTTGAAATGAGCCAGTATGCTGTTATTGGGACATACTGCCACATCATTACACCTTGCAAATAATAAAATCTTTGCAAGCCAGTCTAACTCTAGTCCAATGTGTTGTGGGTAATATCTGAAAAAGCAAACCCAGATGCATACTTCGAAAAGACAGCAGAAACTGAATGCTAATGCTAGATTATTTGAGCTGCACTAATCCTAACCTTGCATAATATATATGTATCGTATGCAAATTGCGATTTAGGTAAAACTGTCATGTTTGTAGCAACCGTTGACCTCCAGTTCCTTCGTTTCTATTATTATTACTATTATTATTGCCCATCATTTCCGATCCCTTCTCCATCATCCGTATGAATAAGTCTGGAAAAAAGGCAACAATGCTATACACCGAAACTTTAATCTACAGGTCCAGGTGTTCTGACTCACACGGGGCTTCAATACGGATTAGCTTTGACTCTTTCCAAAGGTCCCTAATGAAAGGTAGGGATCTTTTGTTGCTCCTGGTGGAGGCCCGTGGGGGGGGTTTGAATAGTAGCGCGCCTCGAAAAAGTGTCCTTATGCACCGTGACTGGGGCACAACAACAGCCGCCGGCCTTGGGAACGGACCAAACTCCGGTTGCCATGGAAACCTGCGGATGTGGAGCATGAAAAAGCCGGCGCCTGCGAGTTACTAACATAGCGTGGCAGCATCCCTCTTCACATGTTAAAGCCATAATCCTCTCGCTTCTCCCAGCCTCCTCCTGTCCATCTCGCTCTTCAACCACCGGCGCTATCAGAGGACATCCATAAAAAAAGCCTTTACTTCTTTCTCTGAAAGTCGCCATTTTTGGCTTTGGCATCATATACTGTGATGTAGTTCCTGACATTGCAGTGCAGTTGAACATCATACATATATATATATATATATATATAGATGTGTTTAAATGCAGTCTGCCTGTGGAGAGGCTGGCTGTTCGATAGCGCTCTTCTGCTTTTGAGTGGCATAAAGCGAGAGCGAGAGCAGGAATGTGTTCGGAATACATTCCCCGCTCCTCGCCGATCAATGTGACCTACTGAACCCGCACTATTTGCTTCTCATCAGGGGAACGCATGACAGCGAGAAAGCCTTTGTGTTTAAACTTGCTTCACCCCGACTTCAAGGTTAGACGGATTGATCTTCTAATCTAATGGAACCGTGTGCCCTTGCTTTACAGTAATTGTGTTATGTTGTTAGACACATGATATGGTTTTCAGGCACCTCTTCACAAATACATGCAAGCTTCACAGTCACATTACTAATTACTGTTGTAATAAACAATTCAATTGTATTACTTATTATTATGCAGACTAAAAACAATATAATTTGAATAATAATACATTAGATCAACAATTATATTGTAGTAATAATAATAATTGTAATAGTTGTTATTGATATTATTGTTTGTTATTGTTATTGTAATTATTTATTCATTTAAATACTTTTTTTTAAATAATGTATTATGACATTTTGTATTTTTATTATTATTATTTAATTATTTTTTAAATAATGTATTATATCAAGTAATGTATTATTGTTTTATTTATTCATTTTAAAATAATGTATTATGTCAAGTAATGTATTATTACTATTACTATTAGTAGTAGGGAGTAGTAGTACACAAAAATTGTGTAAAAGTAACACATTCATGTATTAAATTATTAATTAATTTACTTTTAAAATGTAGTAGTAGTTGTAGTAGTAATAATACCAAAATTATGAATAAATCAACAATAAATGAATAATAATAATAGCAATTGTTGTTGTTAATACTATAATTGTTATTTTTGCTATTGTTATTGCTATTAATTTATTTAAATAATTTACTTTTTAAAAGGTATTATATCAAAATGTATTAATACAATCATTATTATTATAAATATAAATGTATTTATTTTAAATTATGTATTTTATCAAGTAATGTATTATTGCTATTAATAATAATCTTAATAATAATAATGATTTTGTAACAAATTCATGTATTATTAAATTAAGAAATTAATGTATATTAATAATAATTATAATACATTTTTTAAACAATAAATAGATGTATAGATTATTAATAATAATAACAAGTATTGTTTTTAATATAAATATTGTATTATTATTATTATTATTATTATTAGGGCCCGAGCACCGGTGGTGAGAGGACCCTATTGTTATTATTAAGATCATTATTTTTTTTTTTTTCTTTAATGTGACTTCATGTCTTTTTGCCTGGATATCTAAGCACTAGCAGATATTACATGGCAGTTCAGATCACAATATTTGGCAGAATCTCTGTTGTTAACCAGCTTCACCAGCTCAAGTTAAGTTTGGTTGGCTATGCCAGTGTGGCAATGCAGGAACATTATTCCTGTTATCAACTCACCATTTGCTCTGTTCACCAGAAACGCCCTTATTTGCCAGCTATCTCACATCACTGCACTTCCTTTGAACATTGTGAAGTGAATAATGTTTTGGAGGACAAGCCACTGCTTTTCGTTTCTTGAAGCCAATTTAAACTTCAATTTTTCATTCTTGTTCCAAAGCTTTTAGTCTGAACTGTGAAAGGACACGTGTATGCTTTGAGTCCTCTTTCCTGCCTTCAGAAAATAATGGCTGTTTCTGGTTTGCTTTGGACTGCCAGCGTTTGCTTTTTTCATATTTAGCGCTGACTCTGGTTGTTGACCAATCATTAATCATTGCTGTGTCCATGCAGTGAGAAAACTGCCAGGCTAATAGAGAGTGGAGGAGCCGGTCTTGCATGAGTGCTTTATCTAACAGGCTCACTGAGTGGCCGGCTCTGTTTTCTCTTATTTAGGCCCCGGCTGCATGGAGAGGGAAGTTTGAACTTGTTTACAGGTCAAGTGAACACTTTGAACAGATCATCGCTAGAGGAAAACAACGTTTTAGCTTGAATTTGCTGGGGATGGCTCACTTTAGCAAAGGCTTGATCCAAATTTGCAAACACACATGAACAAAAAAAATTTCATAGTTGGGGGTTAAGCAAAACAAATGCATTCAAAATGAACAAATTGTTGGGTGGTTTTGTTGACTGAAATTGGATATTTAATTTTTGCCCGTTTACCCTTTTTACATTTTCATTACCTTTGTTGTTAAGTATAGTTCGTTGCGATTCTCAAAAGTTCTCAAAAATCGAATTTTTCCATTTTGTTATGATATTGTAATGCTTACATTCACTTGCATCGTTCAAAACAGTCGCTTTTATTGTTTTATTTCTCATTTTTCAAAATGAGCCTATTTCTAAAAAAAAGTGGAGTGTTCCTTTAATAAATTTACTGGAAATAAAGCGGTTGAAAGTGAGAACACATTTTAATTTGCGTGCTCAGTTGCAACTTTTTTCTACTTTTTTTCCCGAATTTGTCTCGATCTGCTGTCCTATCAATGAAAACATAAAGAGAAAGAGAGAGAGAAGCATCTCCCCATCAAGTCCTTTCTACAGTTCCGGCCATCTTCAATGGCGCTAGCTGACAGATGGCTTTCTCTCATTGCTCTTTCAATTTTTTACAAGCAGTCTGATGCGATCAGAGTCATTTCACCTCGCCACCAGAGACTCTCCACGCTAGCTCTCTGCAGGGAGGCTAGTGCAGACAACGCCTCAAGTGGACCGAGAAGTGTTAGTGAAGCCAAGGGTACACTACAAAAAAGACTTTTTTTGGACGCTTGCGAAATATCACTCAAAGTATTACAACATTTTATCATTATTCTCTATCTCAGATGTTCTGAAAAATGTACAAGTTTGTGCTATGTTAGTCTGGAATATGTCGTGTGAACCACTTGAGAGGACCTTTGAGATAAAGTTAACACACTTGTGCTCAACGAGCTTTGTGTATGCAGACAGGTAGGGGTGCTGTCATGGCAACAGTGGCCGTCGGGTGCAAGTGTACATCCAGCAACATGTAACCGCAGTCACGTCCCACTCTCTTTGCTTTGATCAACAACACTCTCTATATTTTTCTTTCCCAGAGCCGTGCAATACTGAACGTCACGGTGTAGACAATACACTCAATCTCTGGCTGCCACAAGCTGTTTCTTTCCTCCCGTTCCGACTTATACGATTGAAACGTTGGTATACACAGTTTAGTTTATCTAAACCTGTCAGGTCCATTGAGCCACACCATTTTTAATGCTACCTTACATAAACTTCTCGCTTGAGCGGGTTGACGCAAAGTCAAAGCGTCCCTCTCGCTGTTCATCTTGTTTAACCACGATCATGTTTCCAAACATCTCTCGTTCTTCGCTTTCAAGAACTACTCCATTACGTCAGTCATTGTCAGCCTTGATCGCTGACTGATAAAAACATGTCCTTGACATTACAATCAGCAGGGGATGTCGACCCAGTTCTGGTTGTTTTTAATATATTATATTATATATATTGTACTGTTTTTTTTTTTTTTTTTTTACCAAATTATGTTTTGTTAACTGTGTGTCAGGGTCAATAAGTCTTTCAGATAATTTGATCATTGAATTTTATTTCAGACTGTAATATGACGTGGTTTCACTTTTCGTCTGCTGTGACACTCTTTGTGAGAAATGTTGCAAGTGGAGTGATACAAACGGTGAAACGGTTCCAGTGCTGATACTGGGGGAATATCGCACGGCTGGAAAAGGCCCTCAGCCAATCTGATTCAAGATCCAGAAAGAACTGTTGTTAAAAAAAAATATATATATATATATATATATAATATACCTGTATATATAAACTTTAAATAAGTGATTAAAATGTGAAAAGCTTTTTTTTGTTTTCTGTATCATGGACACTCTTATCTGTCACTGCCCCTGGTTCCCTGGTTGGAAGATTGCAGTGTTGTGATTTACTGTCCTTGGCAAGCAGCGTGGGATTTATGTTGCACAGGGCCGCTCGCGTGCGACTCGCTGCTAATGGGTTAGAGGCTAGGCTAGCTGACTCGATTTACTCAGCTCATGTTCTGCTGTCATTTTATTGGCTCTTTCTTTCTAAACTGATCAGAGGCCTGTGATAAACCTGTAATATCCTGTCGCATTGTGTTTTTCTTTTAGTACTCTCATGTATGATTGTGACCTGAGACCTGTGTTGCTCAAAAACACTCTTGAGGTCCATTTTAGTGGTCTTGACACTCGTCTTGCAGTTCTACAACCGCCTTTTGAAAATACGAGATGTTCTCTGCGTCTCCATTGAAGGTGCAGAACATTTCACTGCTGTTATGAGCTGTAGAGTCGAGCATGTTGGATTTGTCTGGAAACTGGAAACCGTGAAATGAGAGATGTGACATTCTTAGTGTATGATGAGATGCTCCGATGAAGTCGGTATTTCTTACCTTGAGTATGTTAGATCAACCTGAAAAATGTATAGCCATGTTTATTTCATATCTGTCTTTATTCTATTGCATTTATTTGGTCTTATTTTATTACTGACTTGTTTATTTTATTTTATTTTTTTCATGAAAAAGAAATTTTACCTTGAAGAAAAGTAGATTTTTGTTTTAATATGCTGTCAATTATAGTTATTAGAAAGAAAATCGGAATCAGCAAAAGTTGCTATCGGCAGGTCACACACACAAAAAAAAAAACATAAATCTGAATCAGCCCAAAAAAATTGCAATCGGTGCATCTCTATATTTGAGTTTCGTTTGTTGCGGTTTTTGAGGTATTTGCGTTTTGGTTGAGGTTTTTAAGATACTTGGTTTGTTTGCTGATACCTTTTAGGTATTTGAGTTATCTTTTGCTGAGGTTTTTGAGTTACTTGAGTTTCGTTTGAGTTTGAATAGCCACATTTTTTTATGAGGTTTTGTTTTCAACGTACTTGAGATTTGTTTGATGAGGATTTGAGGTATTTTAGTTATTTTTTTGCTGAATTTTTAAAACATGCAACACTTTGTAGCTATTCAAATCATTCATACAGTTGCCAACTCATTATGTGTCCACAACTGGAAAAGAAACTTGAATTTTGATACTTTCGCATTGAGGTCAGACACAACTGTCAAGTCTAAGTGGGCGGTTATTAGCCAGAATATGCTTAAGTAAGTGAACCAGAACTTATGGTGATAGTCAAAAGTCTGGCTACATAAGAGGTTATACACACTTCAGCACAAGTTTTCTGCCTGTGTATAAGAGGTTGCCCATTCTCAACAAGCTTTCCCTTTAATACTGTCGCTGTACGCTTGCTTTCCATTGACATTCACAGTTACTTTACGCTCTCTGGCACGTTTACGTTTGTGATAGTGCATCTAAACGGTCAGGTCTGGAGGGAAAGGAGTGAGCAAGGGAGGGAAAGAGAGGAGCGAAGTGTTGGCAATTGAGTCTTTTGGGGTTTTTTTTTCTTCATGAGTGAGAGTTTGAAAGAAGAGAGGTCAGAAATAGCTTGGAACAACAGGCCAGTGTTTCTGCCTGATTTGATTACATTCCTGGCAGTGTGTTTTTATGTTTCGCTCTTGAGGGAGCCGCTGGAAGGTTACTGGAGATCAGCAAACCTGCTACCCCTCCTCTCTCCATCTTCCTGCTGACTGACATTCCCTCCGACAGCGGCCCGACGAGAAGTCTTCAGTTGTAGAAAAGCTTTCTGTGAGGTTAATGGATAATGCCAGCTGCCCACTCCACATCAATGCTCTGCAGTTCTCCACCACTGAGACTGGGGCTGTCTCCTTCACCACAAACCCTCAGTTTGGGCGGTTTCAATCTAAAAAATAAAGAAAAAGTTGAATATAAGTTGAGTAATTTTGCCTGAAATCATTTAATGACGTTTCTAAAACATCTGGATTTTAAATTATTAGAGTTGATAAAAAGCCAATGATCAAATAAATCAAATGGAACATTAAAATAAATGGATTAAAACAATTAATAACAAAACTGAAATTGCGATATAGCTTTGTGCAATTATCAAATCAATGGGTGCGATATTTAATTAAGTGTTTAGTAGGGGTGTCAAGGTTCTCTGTAAGCCCACGGTTCGGCGCACACTTTTCCCCCTGAACATAGCACATACTGGACCGTACAGAAACGGTGATACTAAAACTGTGATAAAAACTGAACCGTGAGAAATTTGAACCGTTACACCCCTGGTATTTGGTCTGTTGCACTGTTTCAGAGTAAACGGTGGCAGTGTTTTCAGGCAAGCAGCTCATGAGGTGTGTTTCCACATCTCAAAGTGGCTCAGTTCCTAAATGCAGAAGACTTCATCTCTGCATGTGCTGTGAGTTTAACATGCATTTGGTAACAACAACAACAGTAATCTTTATCTGTCATATTATTATTTTTACAATTAAAGTTGAAACATTATTATTGTTGTTTGATTTACATTACATTACGTTTAGCTGACGCTTTTATCCAAAGCGACTTACAATTGCTATAGCCTATATATATATGTCAGAGGTCGCACACCTCTGGAGCAACTAGGGGTTAAGTGTCTTGCTCAGAGACACATTGGTGTCTCACAGTGGATTCGAACCCAGGTCTCTCACACCACAGGCATGTGTCTTATCCACTGTGCCATCACCACCCCCTGGTTGTTGCTGTTGTTGATTTGATTGGCTTCCTAAAATACCTATATGAATAAAATGTGGACTGAAACAACTAAAAAGCAGGTTTTGTCCACTTTACAGTCCAGTGAAATGTTTAACATATTGCAACATTGCAACATATCACAAAATAATATCATTTTTTTGAGCTACGTTGTAGAATCCTATATATAACTATTTTTTGTTTTAAATAAACACTAAAAAAGATTAAATATTATATATGTTTACTTGCATGTCATCTGCCAAATAACCGACGCCAGAGGACTGTGAAGAAGTGAAAGTGTTGTTAAATATGAAAATTTTAACTTAAAGGAGCTGTATGTAAGAAATTTATTTCAATGAATCATAAAATGGCCCTGATATGTCACTAGACATTAAGAAATCATTTTCATTTCAAATACTTATATCACTGACAACAGTAGTCCGGCCAGGGTATTGTCATTTAAAAAGTGAAGTTGCAGCCCTCAACTGATGTTGATGTTGTTGATGCTCCACCCTCCACCGATCTACCAATCACGGAGTCTGTAGTGTTGCGGCATTCGGGTTGCCGGCTCTGCTCTAGTTCCCACAGATGCAGACACAAACGTGTCGGAATCGGATCCTGCAGCCTATCTGGCAACCTCGAGTCAGTAATTTGAAAGTGATTGCAGTACCAGTTTTAGCCACAATCTTACATATGGCTCCTTTAAAATCTCAGGGGGTACTACAAGTACATATTTTACATCTAAGTTGTTCAGCCTGACAAAAGTTTGGGAACCCCTGCTTTAGAAACATTGTCATCCATTGAGCAGAAGCGATCATATCCAATCCCTCAATTCTCTTTGTATTCACAGACAGGTCTGAGACAGGTCACCCACCACAGCGTCTAGAACATAAGGCTCACCACTGTACAAGAACACTTTTATTTTTGCAATTCTCAAAAATAAGCATTTGCGTAACATATGATGTTTTATTGACAAAGTTCAGGAGGAGCACGTTCAGATAATTAACACGAGTGGAGTGCACTCAGCAATCAACGATAAGAGTATAGATTCAGCAATCTCACCTCAATCCAGTTTAGCAGCATCCCTCCACCGCCCCTTCTCCACACTTCTAGTCCTAATCACTTACATACGGGGGGAGTACTCTGGGTTCGGGCCGAAGTCTGAGCTCGGAGCCCTCCCCCCGGACAGCACGCCAAATACGCATTAAACCTTACCCACTCTAATTGTATGTAAGTGTGAACTTGTAAAACACTGTTTGTCAAGAATTAACAGCAGTTAAGTAGCGATTGTTACCAATTAAAGGTGCTATATGTAACTTTTAGCGGCCTCTAGCGGTGATGTTTCAGATTGCAACCAATTTTTTGCAACCAGATTGCTCGTGCTCAAACTCAAGAGCGGGTACCGGCCACACTTAAGACTTTCAACACACCGGAGAAAGCATCACACAACATGCTGGAAACTCAAGTAAACTCCCACTGCAACGTTACAATAATAGGCTACTTTGATCAGCTTGACGTTGAACTAATGCTCCATGCTCGTACCATGATAACGCTACATTGACTGCATTTAGCCGACATGTTAGCTAGCATAAGGCATTTCACTATTCGTGTATCTTTCAGTCAGCAATGTCAACACAGGTGAATGTATGATATGATAACGAAAACGGTTAGTGAACTAGACTGAACAATTTCAGTGTAACAGTAAGACCGTAGGAAGGAAGTAACATTACTGTACTGAACGTGTCTGGAAATGTGTATTATAAACAATATGATAGTAGTGGGATGAGTAACGTTAGACAGTAGATCTAGTACATAAAATAAAAGTTACATCCTAAAGCACCTACTTTTTGTTATCCTGAAACAGTCTTTTGTATTCATTTCATGTCACATTTATGTTGTAGTAAGTAGAAGTTGGCTGACGAGCTTCAGCAGATAAAACTTTTTTTTGGTGTTATCAGACTCCATGTCGTTCGCTGCAGTGCCGTCGCATAGACTGTATATAAAAAGGAGAGAGGCTCGAGAGCGTCACATCCGATGGATTTCGCGGTAAATCCGACCCGGAGCCTTCACATAGAAATAGGAATACTGGCCTTCAGAGCTAATAGCAAAAGCCGACAAGTGGATCGTTGTAGTGTGTGATTACAACCCCTTCACACACAGGCAATAAAAAAAATGATTCATTTTAGTAGAAAACCTACATATAGCACCTTTAAGTAAACAACACATAGCCAGCCCAGACTCACAATGGAAACATCAGAGAAATGTTGGTTAATGTTTTTTTGGGGGTTGTTTTAGCCACTGAATCAGAATAGCCTTTTGTGTACTTTTAAACCATAGAGACTGTTAGGGAGTAGATTGTAATGGAGATTGTAATGGAGAGACTACTAATGGGGAGGTGATGTTTTTTTTTTTTTTTTTTTTTTTTTTAAGTAGGACTCCTACCATGTGAGGTGTGGTTTAGCACTACAGACACTGTGGCCATGACAACCCAAGCGGGTGGGTGGGTGTATGAGTATATGCAGCTGTTAGAGTGGAGATGAGATATTCTCTTCCTCTCTCACACTCATTCTCTCTGAGTCTCGTTCCCGTCTCTGTAATAAGATAAGGAGGGATTCTGAATGTATTATATATTCTTATTCTAAATGAATCCTCTCATGGGCACTCACTTAGTTTTCTCCCACAATATGTCCTGGGATCACAACCTAACGCTAATTAACTGGAAGTTTTACTTTGTGGCATAAATGTCATTTTAAAAAGTGCTGCGAAGTGGACATACCGGTTGTGCACAAATAAATTAAAACATTATTTTACTGTTTTGACGGATAGATATTCTATGTGATGTATTCATATTTTGAAAAATGTGTCCAATGTTTGTTTGTTTTTTCGTCTATACAATGAAAGTTGATTGTGTCCAATGTTGTTTTGTGTGTGTGTGTGTGTGTGTGTGTGCGCGGTTCTGTTTGTGCTGCTCGTGAGCATCTGTATTTGGGTGTTCTTTTGCAACCCCGCCTGACTGTTTGTTACTCTGCCCTCGTGCTTGTTAGGAAAATCATGTCTGTAGAGCATACTTTCAACTTGATCATAAGGAATCAACATAAAGCAGACTAAATCATGCAAGAACCTCTCCAGATGAGAAGAGCTCTGGAAAAGCTCTGGAAAATGCACATGATATTAACACATTATATTACCTTGTGAGATCCAATGAGTTTTAAAGAGGCCAAAAAAAGAGTGCACAAGTGCCATATGGTTGAGGGCGAATTTCGGTGGGAATTGGAAGAGAGAGAGAGAGAGAGAGAGAGAGAGAGAGAGAGCTGATGGTGGATGTTCTACATTGTGGGGTATTTTTAGTGTCTGAAGAGCCTCTTTTTTGTTTTGTTTTCCCAGAGACAAGGATTCATCATTTCTGTCAGCTAGCATGGCAGTAGTTTAGCAGTTATATATCTGCTCATCTCAGAGTGGGTCTTTATAACAGGAATGCCATTAACACTCTCTAATAATCTTTTCCTCTTTTTTTCTCTCTCACTCTTGCTTTCTTTGATATTCAGCTTTAATTAGCACTTTTAGCAACAGCACTGTAAACTATTATGCCTTACTCTGGAAATGGCAGTTTACGATACAATAGTGAGGCTGACTAGCCTATCTAGACTTTTTTTTTTTTCTTTACGTATCTAGATTTAAAAAAATATATTTTTAGACATTTATACAGTAGCAGTGGTGCTGCAATTAGACAACCAGATGCATTTAGAGGGACACATTTTGTGGTTTGTAACCTCTTTATGAACTTAAGAATGCCTTTTATGCAAATGACTTGCACATCTGATTAGGATCAGGTAAACCTGAAACCAACATAATTATATGGGTAGTCCAGTTAGGACCAGTAGTTCTGTAGTTTAAGCATGTTTGGCTCATCCCTGCCTATTACAGCAACCATATGAAATTTTATAGATGGTTCAAGTTTCACGATTTATTGATTGGAAAAAGTTGGTCCAAGCTGGTTTGGATGATTGACTTTAAACTGGTGGTGCATAGACCTTGTAGACCATCTTCCCTGCATTTCCATTCTGGCCAATGTTGGTTTTGTGCTGATTTAGGTGTTACCAGCTTAGCAGTGATGCTGTCTAGTTGAGCTGGAATGATGCATTGATGTAATCGATTATTTAATTCCTAATCCCCTGTCATGTTTTACACAAAACAAAACTCTAGAACAGATGCTAAAGGCTAGTATGGCAGCATTTTGTTTTTGACAAGCATGACAAACCCCGTTCTATAACCACATACAAACCAGCGCTGAATGAACGGAACCGCACTGGACAACTTGTTGTCTGCCAGCCACATCATATAATGTGAGAGCCACAGTGAATTGTATAATCATGACGGATTTAGTTTCCTCACGGAGATTGAGAAATTATTAATCAGTGGGTGCAAGCTGCGCCCTTTATGGGGAAGCTTGTTCACCAAGGAAGTCTTGCTGTTTCAACTAGCTAAGAAGCCTCATAGTGATACCAGCACACCAGCATTCAAAACACTCCTATTTTTCATCAAAGTAGGTCAACCTGTTAAGGGCACCTTGGCTAAAATGTTGGGAACACTTTCAATCAGCTGCCATGTTTATAGATCACCTCAGACTAGTCTGACCACGTATTTCCAGACAGGTTGTAAAGTGATCTGAGACAATTTGCTGATAGGCAGCACGACACTGCAGAGAGTCGATTTAATGAGAATCTCATCTTGTGTCCACTTCACGTGCTTCGTCTGCGATATTCTTTGAACCCCCTCCTCTGACAAGGCCGCCAACCTCTCCTAAAATACGGTTGACCCAATTAATGCACAACGGTGTCTGCCGTTTTATCAGACGTCAGAAAAATCCGCTCAGGGTCCCAGTGCACTCTGATGTAACTAAGAAGCCAATGTCTTGAACAGATTTGACAATTATCTTTGTCTCCGGGTCAATGTGCCATTGTCATTTGCATTCAGAACTAGAGCAGAGATTTTCCACACTATCTACTCAGCCATATATCTTTTCCATACAAATGAATGGCTTCAAAACCAAATAAATGTGTTTGTTTAATCAAAAAGCCTGACTGAATGATCAAACAATCATGACCAAACAATCAAAAATCATGTTTGGGATCATCAGGCTTTGCCACTCTGTCCTGGTTTAGCTGGAGCATGTATTAATTTGGTACATCTGTTGAAGTCCTTGAGGACTCAGTGCTGTAGGGAGGGGCCAGATGTGCCAAAATATCTTAAAATAACCTGACTAACCTTCCTCTTCTAGTACTGAAAGACTAGAGTTACCAGGCAAGAAGTCTGTCTGTTTATTGATGGTGAAGTTGGTTATTTTTTGTGTTAAAAACATTAAGGTTAGGGTTAATGTAATGTAGCCAAGTTGGACATGGCCTCTATCTATCCCACACTAACCTTAAAGGGATAGTTCACCCAAAAATGAAAATTAAGTCATTAATTACTCACCCCCATGCTGTACCAACCCCGTAAGACCTTCGTTCATCTTCAGAACACAAATGAAGATATTTTTGAGAGAAGATATTAGAGATATTGAAGATATTTCAAGAGATTTCCACGACGCATGCGCGAGAACTGCAGCATTTCCATGCGCGTCGTGGAAATCTCTTGAACTTACGTCTCAGGCCCACAAGGAAGAAAAGGAATAGTCGAATAAAGTCGTTATTTTTGTTGTTTTTTCCGCACAAAAAGTATTCTCGTCGCTTGATAAACTTATAGTTGAGCCACTGTACTCACATGGAATATTTAAACATTTTCTTCAATGACTTTCTCAGCCGTCAAGTTTCAATCCCTTAGGAAGCCTATGGAGGAGTGATACAGCTCTCAAATTTAATCAAAAATATCTTCATTTGTGTTCCGAAGATGAACGAAGGTCTTACGGGGTTGGTACAGCATGGGGGTGAGTAATTAATGACTTCATTTTCATTTTTGGGTGAACTATCCCTTTAACCTCAACATCAACCTATTGCCCTCTGATTTTAGGTGTAGGTTGGACGGAAATGGTAGGTTGATAAGTATTGGGATTGCTAGTCATTGTGAGGGGGAAAAAAGGATGTGAAAAGCTTAAATATTTATTGCAGTTTAGCAGTGAAGACTCAAGCTAGACTAAAGAAAAGACCCACACTTAAGTCAAAACAAATGCAGTTTATAAATGTGTTTACCACACACAAAGTTCTTAGTGTAAATGAAGAAATACAAAAATTGCGTTTCTTTGGTAATAAAGCTCATGCCTTATACTGTCCGAGATGGTTCTTGATGCCCTGCTCCCGTTCTGTAACTTGATGAACCACATTCAAATGGCAATAGCGATTTTTTTTTTTTGGACAGTTGTCCATCGCTGTGATACCTTTTGGGGTGATGCTGTTATTCTAAATACGTTTGAATGGGATTCATATCAAGTCAGCCTGTAATTTCTTATAGCATGCTGTTCCTGTACCAGCAATGTCCTACTAGGGTAAACTGCATTTAAGCATGATACACTTGTGAAGATATTATATGATGATACTCATTCACAAGTCATTCAACTCATTGTTGGATAAGGATGATCAAATGATCACCAAATTTTTGCACATTACAATGTTGTTGTTTTTTTGCTTTATAGATTACGAACAGGAATCCTATACAAATGCCTTGATAATATCGATCCACAAAAGAAGCTCTTTGTTTTCCAGTCCCTGGAAGGCAGAGTATTGTGTGCATATGGTACATCCTGTCTCATATTTCTGCTCTAATCACAATGCACTTAAATTTCATGCTTAATGCATACAAAACATGCACCCTTAAGATAGATTGGACACCCTTCCGTTCCTGCAGCAACCCACAAAACAGGAATCGCAATGAAGCAATGGCAATGATTCTGGGGTACAGGATAAATCAGACAAGCCTCTTTATGGTTCCTGTATTTATGAAGGCTGATTAATGTGTGTATGGAGAGGCAAGCTGTTTTTAAAGCTATCTGATTTATGTTTTTTCAATTACTCTCAGTCTTATGACTATCTGATTGTTAATATGGATGTCATCATTTGCAGTTTTGCTGTTGTGGGTGGCTGTGGATCTAAATGCACCGTTAACATCAGTAATCAGTTAGGTGGTTGCCAGGGTGTTCTGGGTGGATGCTAACCTATTGCTGTGATGTTCTTCAAGATATTGCTATTCGTTTACTGGAGTGTTTTAGCATGACAGTCCATTACTAGACCATTACTAGAGTGTTCTGGATGTTGCTAAGGAGTTTCTATTGTACGTGGCTGCTAGGGGGATATTAAAGTGTTATGGGTGGTTGCTAGGGTGTTTTCTAGGGCCTTTGCTAAGCAGTTGTGAGGGTATTATAGGTGGTGGTTACTGTGTTGCTAGGCATTTGCTTAAAAGTTGTGGGTGGTATTTCAAGGCAGTTACTAGGGGATTGATTTGTTGTTGCTAGGGTGTTATGGGTAGTTGCTTACTGGCCCAGGTCTAACTAACCCAGCCCTTAGATTTCTAAGAAATTACAGTATCTGACATGTTAAACTATAATTGCTGGTATCTGGTGTAAGTTTGAGTATGGCTTCCACGATTCCACGGTACATTTCTTCCGATCATTTTCCTGCTATTTCTTTCCAATCACTGTCAATAGAAGTGGAGGAAAATAAAGGTTACAACATGAAACAAATCACAAGCATGTACTGATATGTCTTGATCGAAAAAAGGAAGTGAACCAAGACAGCAGGTGAAAAAATAAGCGAAGAGAGATGGAGCAGGAAATTACAGGGATACAGTCCAATAATGAGCCGCTTTGGTTCGGTTTTCAGATGATCCCAGTGATCTGAATGCCAGGGAGTGAGAAGTTGAATTGAGTTTGTGGAGATTTAAAGTTAAGTTCTCCTGTGAGGGTAAAAATCTGTTTCTTCTCAATCGTCTCATTTATTTTGTGTGTTTAGCTTGGGCAGAAGGGGAAGTTCTAAGGAATAGTTCACTAAAACATGAAAGTTCTGTCGTCATTTACTCACCTTCATCTCATTCCAATCCTGTATCTGTATGACTTCCTTCTGTTCACAGAAAAAACATATTTTGGAAAATGTCTCTGTAACAGTTCTTAAACATCTTATGTGTTGGAACAACAGCAGGGTGAGTTAATGACATACTTTTATTGGATTAACTTTCCCTTTAATCGTAGAGTATTTATTTACATGCTTAAATAATGACTCATCAGATTGTAAAACTGGACATGAGCTCATAATAAAACTTTCAGTCAGTGTGATCTGTGGAAAGTCATTGGTTAAAAAGCAGCATTATGTCTAGTGTATACCAGAGCAGCTAGGTAAAGCGGATGATCGCCGTGATACGGGGCTCTTTTGTTTGTGTGTGGTTGAGAGGGAGCGTGCTGTAGATCGCCCTCATGTCTCTCCATATCTCAATCTCCCTCAAAATATCCTGTTTGTCTTTCCAGACTAAAGTTCGCTCAGACCAACCCTAAATGAATGGAGGGTTTTCATTTGACCAAAATATGATGTAAAGAAGAGCAAGACCTATGATCATCCCTCCATTTATTTAACCTTCGTCAATATTACCTTTGATATCACCCTTCCTTTGTTGCGGAGCCAATGTTTATAATAAAAGTAAGTCTCACAAAGATAGGCCTTGTTTAACGCAACCATCCCGGTCTCTCATTGCTAGCAGCTGGCTGGTGATGTTTACAAATCACAGCTGGAGGTTCTTGGGTCCGTCTTCCAAAGCCGTTCGGGATTCTTGCTCCGGTTCCGAGTACAAACGATTCCAGATTGTTTCTCTATGGGGCCTGACTCTCATACCAACTGGGGCATGAGAAAATGGTTTGGGAGTTCACAAAGACGCACATTCGCACATAGTGTGGTCATTAGCGTAAGAATTTGTGACTCACTGCTTTTAGATGTTCAGAGAGGGAGGGTTATTTGAACATCTGGCAATACTGCATATTAACGTATTAGGGAAGTTCTTAACAATTGAAAAACGGCAATGTCTGTCAGTCATGTGCGAAAACAGAATGCTCATAGCAACACATATTGAATGGTTTAGACTACACAGAAGACAAATTTGTACATATTGACATCACCGAATGGTTCTAGATGAACCGTAGCTTTAGATGTCATATGCCCAGACCAGCCATGGACTAGTCAATCACTTTGATGCATAATTGTACACCAAAAATGGCTAGAGCTGATTGATTTTGCCAGACACTACCTGGCTTTTAGCAGTTAAAATCTGATTAACTGAATCCCTTTTCAGAGGCTGCATCCTTTTAAGGCTGTATTTGAAGGCCAACAAAGAATAGAACAAGTGCAGCATAGATTCATTGCGCACCTGTGAATTATTTTTATTTTTTTGAGAAAATGTCAAATCCACACCCACAAGTCTTGGGTTTCAACTTACTTGAATGTCTAACAATACAAATGCTAAAAAAAAAGCAAACGGTTCAAATGTTGGCTTATATCTTGCTAAGATGGGTTTTTATTGATGGTTCATACTCTTTATTATATACGTAAATGGACCAAGGTGAACATATTTAGACTGTCTCAATCATCCGCAGGCTAGACCATCCCATTTAACAACACTCAGTTCGACCTTTGTGGATTTAGAAAGCGTGGCCTTTGAAGTCTGCGTCCTTCGAAGGACGCAACCTCTGAATTGTGACAGCTATTTACTGTCTTTGTGCAATTTCCTGTTCTCAGGCTGTTACAAGGACTTCTGAACAACACTTAAGAAAACTGTATATTGTACAAAGTATTATGGATATATGATTGTAGCAAGGTTAGATGTTGTGGGAAGAAGGAGGCGGGAACCAGTGAACATTCAAAAACTTTAATAAACGTAAAATAAACAAATACAAACAAATACCCCTCACGGACGACTGCTGTCACATATAACAAAACACAACATAGATCCAGGCCTGGCCTCTCTCGATTTCCACTATTGTCGCTCCTCCTTTATGCTTCAGCTCCTCCGTGAGAGATACGAGACCAGTGCGCTCATTTTCAATCACGCCGCCGGCCTCGCGCCATTCTCTCACGGCCCTCTGCCTCGTCCTGCTCGCCACAATGATATTATAAACTAGGTCAAAACTTTTTAAAAAATGCATCTATAAATCTGAGTCTAAATCTGTTTTCAACCGCAAAAACGCGCTCTGTGGGAATGTTTTGCCGCAACAATAGGCCTAGTTCTTGAAAACTACCTGGCTCTATGATCCATCATCTCTCCTGTATCCAAAATATTCACAAACCACGGTTGTCTATTTATTTATCCTTTCCTGTTTCTGTGCCTTCTTACATGTCTTAACGATAAAAATCTTTGGTGGAAAAATCGTGCTTTCTGCAGTTTGGAAATCATGCATGCTCACTTGCTCATGCGATTTTATTACGATTTTGATAACTCTAACTCAGAGTACACTCCCCTTCCAATCACACACTCTTTAATGAATTCAGGACTAGTGGCCTCTGGGGCTCTGCTCTTTCTTTTGTTATTACTGCAAATCACCACACCACAATCCCTTCCAGATGGCCCCATCTTCTCCCTCGACCCAATTGAATTGCCCGTTTTTACGACTGCATCCCAAAGCATGTTTTCGTGCATCTTTTTGTCTACATCCGGAAACTTCTTGCTTTTTTTTTGTAAATTCAACAGCATAACTTAATATGAGCACTGTTGCGGAGAAGCTCTGGCTTTGTTTAGGGAGTATGCCCTTGAGAGGCACTTTAAAGTCCAACGTTAAAAGCAGATGATGCTCGGAAAAGCATAATGTCAGATTTCATGTCTTTTGCAGAGGCGGGATTGGCTAATTGGGTGATCTTGTTGAACTTTCTGGTAGGGTCACAGACAAGATACGTTTTCGTAAATTCACTGAGGCGACAAAACTAGAATAAAAGATAAAATCGATCAGGAAATGATCAGCAAATAGGATTTGTCATCTTGCAGTCCTAGTAGAAGTTACGTCAAAGAGATTTCCAAATGAAAGATTTGGATGGAACGAGTGTAGCATTAAAATTATATAAACAGCTGCTTACCTCATCCCTTTTACAATTCCTCTGGCAAACCTCTACCACCCCAGCTCCACCTTTTAGTCTCTATGATTAAATCAATCCCAGGGGATGGTGTTTTAAGGAAAGAGTTTGGGTTTCTTTTGCAGACAGCAAATCAAATCTCTTTACTGTTTATTATTCTTAACGTTCTGAACATCTACTCTTTTTGTTAGACTTAGATATTTATAGAACCTAAGTGTCCGCAGAATTGTACTTATGAATTTCGTCTGATAGGACACTCATGCCATATCTGCGGTCCAGAATATCATAGTGACACAGGGATAGTCCACTAAGTAATCACCTAGATCACACCCTAGAAACCAACTAACAATAGCTTAGCAGCCAACCACATAGCATTACGCTATTGACATTTAGCTTAAAATTACATCCTACTGGGAAGTTCGTATTTACGAGATGGAATGTCGTGTCACTTTTGTCAGAGGAAGATGGCGGTGTACCATCTCTTAACAAACTGCACAAAAATACAGCAAGGTTTTTAACTATTTTACCTTTAAGTATTTTGGTATTCTAACACGTTTCTCAGTGACACGCCCCCCAACTTCCAGATTTTCCCACTTGTATTTAGGACTTTGTGGTGCCATTCATGTGCTTTGAAATTCAACTCGAAAATCTTTCCGACATGACTTGAATGCACCAATTTTACCTCATTTAAATCCATTCCCTAAATTTTCCATCACAATCATTCAAAAGTGTGAAAAAGTGCATAGAGTTTTGCTTATTTTTTATATTACTGTTGTGTTTCCTGCTTTTCCGGTGTCCCCCAGGACTCAATTATAAGTGCATTGTTGAGAGTCACATGCTGTTTAGGGGTTGAGCAGTGTGAGAGGTGGAATGCTTTGAGCCTGGCTGGAGTTTCAGGAAGAAATGAGAGGTATTTTGCAGTGTCTGTCACGCAGGGCTAGAAGGAGAAATGGGAGTGTCTAGTGTGGATTTACTTAAAGGTTGTAGACGAGAGATTAAGGGGGCAGGTGGTACCTTGTTTTGTTTGCCCTCTCACAGTCTTTCTTTTTCTCCATCTCTCGGACTCAGTGTCATATATGAGCCATTGTTGCCGTCATTTGCATTGTGCACACTAATACATCAGGAAAGTCAGACTATTGTTCATACAGTTCAGCTCAAGGGTCAATAATGTGTGAGACATAAAAGTGTCTGTGATTTAAAAAATAAAAATAAACAGACGAAAAATTGGCTTATTTGTTTCATATGTTTTCAAATAGATTTATTCAAGGTTAAAGTTAAAATCTAAATATCATTAAGTTTTTGGAGAGTTACACCATATGCCATTTTACAACCTGAACTACCCTGCTGGAAAAACCAGCATAGACCAGCATAATTTCCATGCTGGTTTATGCTGGTCTATGCTGGTTTGATGCTGGTTTAGCTGGTGGACCAGCATGGTCTTGCTGGTGATGCTGGTCAAACAGCATGGGGATGCTGGTCAACCACCAAGGTCTCATTAATGATGCTGGTCTACCAGCATGGTCTTGCTGGTGATACTGGTCAACCAGCAAGGTCTCATTAATGATGCTGGTCTACCAGCATGGTCTTGCTGGTGATGCTGGTCAACCAGCAAGGTCTCATTAATGATGCTGGTCTACCAGCATGGTCTTGCTGGTGATGCTGGTCAAACAGATTTTTTTTGTGACAACCTTAAGGAAACCTATACTTAATTACGAAGTAATAAAAAAGAAGAAAAAAAACTCATTGAGGAGCAACACATAACATGTGCTAGACAGATGTTGCGTTATGAGTGTGTATTTTTATATATTTTTGTATAGCCTAACTATTTTCTATTTTCATAGAAAGGTCAAATTGTATGATATTTTAAAAGAAGTTTTAAATCTGTTCTCAAGTGTATATGTGTGTGTGGTCTCAGTGGGACTTCTCATCTGGTACACAAAACCTCTGCATGTCCCCTGTGTGCCCTACTAGGAATGAAAGGACTGTACAGAGCTATTTTCCCTACTTATTATTGAGTGTGATTGTGCGCTCACGCAAGCCTGGTGACTGAGTGAGAAGACAATGTGCAGCTCGTTCACAAGTCTATTATCAAAAAAAGATTAGTCCTCTCTGTCTTCTGTTGAAGTATTCCTGGACCTAGTGAGATACTATCAGACACATCTTACTTTATACTCTACTCTCAATCGCTTCAGCCAGGCTGTCTGATTGAGATTCCTGGCTGTTCAGAATGGTCTCTTTGATGGTCTTTTTAGTATTTACTTAACATTTACAGTAATCTAGTTTTATTTGACTCTATCATAATGTTTGATCTTGCTTGTTAGTCTGATCTTTATTATTATCCTAATCTCTTTTGCAAGTCACATCTCGGCAATTAATCTGATATCAGTTCTGAATCTGGTTTCTCATCTGATACTGATCTGTTGCGAGTCAAATCTCTAGTATGAATCTGAATCTGAATGTGCGATTCTGAACTCAGTTACGAATCAAATATCTGGTACAAATCTCCTGTCAGTTGCAAGTCAGACCTCTGCTCTGAGTTTGATCTCTGTTGCAGATGTGATCTCTGCCCTAAGTCTGATTTCTTACGAGTCAGATCCCTGGTATGATTCTGATCTTATTTACAAGTCAGATTTCTGGTCTGAATCTGATTTCGGTTGCAAATCTGATTTCTGGTCTGAGCCTGATGTTGGTTATGATTCTGATCTCTAGACTTGTTGCTGGTCTCTTGACGTCTTTGAACTGTACTGTAGGAGCAATTCAACCATACTACCAATATTCACAAATGTTATGCTTGGTCTCAGTCTCTCTGTCTGTAACCACTTTTCCTGCTTTCTTTAAACTTGAAGGTATCTCACTTGTGCAAAGATTACATTCCATAGATGTGATATTTGGTAGAGTTTGAGTGAGCTTAGGCTAAACACCCAGTTGGCAGTGGAATCTTTTCCTCTGCTCAGTATTTAAAGGGCAGTGCTGTTCTACTAATCTAATAACTACATTATAGACGCCTCTTGACAGTAAGAAGCTCATATTGTAAGCCTACACAAAGCTCTGATCTCTCTCTCTTATCTTCAGCGGCAGGCACATTTCATTAATCAGTGCTAGAGCTGAACTGAATTGCAAAAACTTGCATTCACATTTACTTATATTCCAGTTAATCCAGATAAAAGCACGTTTTGATGTAGTTGTGTGGACCTCAAATAATGAATGGTTATGGGGTGGGCAATCTGACGATTTTAGGAAGATCACCCACCCCTAGATGGGTGCTGATAGTTGAGAGATTGACAGCTGACAGGAATGACATGAATTGACAGATTGTTTTCCTTACAGGTGTGCTAGTGGGTGCTCCCATTCGAGCAGCAGTCACGATGGTGGCCCTGTCGCTGAAGATTTGTGTGCGACAGTGCAATGTGGTCAAGACAATGCAGTTTGAGCCCTCAACTCCGGTTTACGACGCCTGCCGGATTATCAGAGAGAGAGTTCCAGAGGCCCAAAGTGGACAAGGTAAGAGTTACAAAACATTCCTCCATGTTTCCCGCCATTTTATACTCTTACACGAGAAATACAACCCCCTTTGAAGTCAACGTTAAACAACATTTGCAACGCTGGGGCTCTGTGAAACTATCAAAACATTTCTCTGTTTGTTTAAGCATCACAACCAGCTAGACACAACAACACAACTGTCTAGACACAAAAACACAACCATCCAGACAACAATACAACCAGTGGTGTGAATTTGGAGATAGCACTATCTTTTTTTTTTTTTGGTGAAAGTAGCTGTTCAAA
Organism: Semotilus atromaculatus; assembly: GCA_031834385.1. Taxonomy (NCBI): domain Eukaryota; kingdom Metazoa; phylum Chordata; class Actinopteri; order Cypriniformes; family Leuciscidae; genus Semotilus; species Semotilus atromaculatus. The sequence goes on along the minus strand of JAULUF010000027.1, from coordinate 8,165,968 downwards.
TTGCGTGTAAGCCGAATTGTTAAAAATAACACCAGGAATGTTTATTTATCCATATTGACTAGAGACGCACTGGTCAACCGTCCATAAATCGGAACATATTTATTTTTTGCCGATCTCTATTCCGGACTTGCGCACAAACTGCATTGCAATCATTACCCAAAATGTCATTTGTGTGAACTGTGAACATATTACAAAGTCTGTAAATAGCATGTTAACACAGGCCAGAGACGGGACACGCTGAAGACGAGACGTAAAGGCGAAAGCAGATGTGCCAGCAGATACTGAACAAGGCACAACAAGCTCACTGTTAGTGATGCTCAAAATATTGGAAGACAAAAATAAGTAACACTTTAATTTAGAATCCAATTCTCACTATTAACAAGTTGCTTATTAGAATGCATATTACTAGGATATTAGCTGTTTATTAGTACATATAAAGCACATATTATTGCCTTTTTCTACATGACCATATGCTACATGGCCATGATCCTTAATCCTACCCTACCCTATACCTAAACTTAACAACTACCTTACTAACTAATAATAAGCAAACAGTAATTAGTTATGTTAGTAATTTGGCAAAAGTCATAGAAAATAGTTAGCTAATATTGAGAATTGGACCCTAATCTAAAGTGTGACCAAATATGCATATTGAATTTATGGTGGGCGTTTATATTAATGTTACTCTGAAGGTAACTCACTGTCTTCGTGTAATATAATGCCTATTAAAGTAGTGTTAATAAGGACAGCGCTGCTTTGTGTACAGCGGTAACTAAGGAAATTAAATGACTGCTGTTTCATAAGCTCCACCTACTGTCAGAGAGTGAATTTGCATTTTCATTCTGTCCGTCCGCTGTTTTTATTTTGTGCAGGTGTGTCTTATGTAGCTTAATTTCACAAAGCTAAAGTCAGACCATTCTGTTTTTGCTTTAAATCTTGAAATTATACATGTGTGAAGCATCTTGGTTTGAATAGTGATTAAAATGCAGTGGTTGCCTCTAATTTCAAATGGCTAGAGATAATTTTGTTTAAGGCCGGTTTGGCCTGGTATAAAGCAAATAAACAACAAATAAGCTTAAACGAACAAAAAGAAATCGGCAACTGGCATTGGCAAGTCTGCCAATTAGTTTGTTTAAAAAAAAAATGGAATCGGCCATGAAAAATGATGATTGGTGTATCCCTAATACATCACTTTTTTCAAATATTCTAAGGAAAACTCTTTGGAATTACTGGGAATGGGTTTATATACAGTACAACATGTTAGAGAAACTGAGAATACTACTCTTTTTTAAAAATATTGCTTAAACACACTAAATGCAGGGGGTACAGTCTAAATTTCACAGAAATCTGCAGAGCTTGACAGAAGTTTGGATTTCAGGCTAAATGTTTATACCAGCTGCTTCACATCAGCAGATTGTTTCTTTATCCATCATGTCCAAACTTGGGCGGTAAAGTGTTACACTATGTGCAACCTCAGCTGATCACCAGTTCTGCTTCAGAATGAGTCGGATGGATAAGTGCTCTCTCTCTCTTTCCATCGACACTCAAGTCATCAAACCGCCACAAACTCTAACATTAATGCTTTCTGCTCGTGGGAGCTTGCAAAATGGACTTGTGTGCGACTGTGCGCTATCAGCTCAATAGGAGACATCACTTCAGGATGAGTCTACAGCTCTGCCACTCATCGTACATTCATTATACGCACAGCTACAGTTATATGACTGTCGTGGCCGCAGTGAATTGGATTCATCTTATAAATGTCAATTGTTTCCTTTTGGAAACTGACAAATTGGTTTGTGGTTTAATGAAGAGTTGGATATTTATCATGACCATATTTGTAGACCTAACAGGATCTCTTTGATTAAGTATCTAGTTCCACGGGGCAAGGAATTGTTTTAATTATGTAAAAAAAAATTATTGCAGCATCAGATTACGGGCTCTTCCTGTCCGATGATGACCCCAGGAAAGGAATCTGGTTGGAATCAGGACGCACCCTTGATTACTACATGCTGCGGAATGGGGTAAATCACGTTATTATTAGACAAATCTGCATTCTCTTCAGACTTTTGTACAAGTTTTTATTTCCACTCTGATTTTAAGCTTCATTTCAGTGGTTATTCTTGTCATGTACAGGACGTCCTGGAGTACAAGAAAAAACAAAGACCTCAGAAGATCAAAATGCTGGATGGAACCATCAAAACCATAATGGTGGATGACTCCAAAACAGTAGGGGAGCTGTTGGTCACCATCTGCAGCAGGATTGGTGGGTCCTTCCTTTATCTAAATTTGACAGAAATGTTGAGCTTAGAAGGTACCAGTTATCTATCTATCTATCTATCTATCTATCTATCTATCTATCTATCTATCTATCTATCTATCTATCTATCTATCTATCTATCTATCTATCTATCTATCTATCTAAGTGTGTCCATCAATCCATCCATCTTCCATCTAAGTTTGTCTGTTCATCCATCCATTCCATCCATTCCATCCATCTGTCATCTATCTATCATAAAAGTTTCTCTGTTCATCCATCCATTCCATCCCATGCCATCCATCCATCTATCATCTATCCTTCATGAAAGTTTGTCCATTCATCCATCCATCCATCATCTTTCTATCATATAAGTTTATCCTTTCATCCATCCATCCATTCATTCATTCCATCCATCCATCCATCTATCATCTATCTATCATATAAGTTTGTCAGTTGGTTCGTTCATCCATCCATCCACTGTCTGTCTGTCTGTATTTGGTATATCAGTATTGGATGTTTAATTGTGCATGCTAATTTTCTTTTTTACATTTAGATTAACGTTTTATTCTAATGCTCTAAACTTAATCTTTAAAAACACTAATAATTTAATAACAGTTTAATGTAATCTTTAGCTAATATTTATTTTTCTATTCTGTACTGTACATTATAATATCGTGAAGCCTAAATTCACTTGTGGCATTTAAAATGATTGATTTTAGTTTTTAATGTTTTATTTGTAATTTAGGTAACATTTTATTTTACAGTGTCCTTGGTACATATGTTACATGTACTTACCGTAGTAATAACAGTAAATTATGCATAATTACATGCAACTAACTCTCAACCAAATCCTAATCCTACCCTATCCCTATAGTAAGTGCATGTAGTTACTTAATATTACTCTGTACTTAAATATATAATTACACTGTAACAATGACACCTTAAAATAAAGTGTAACTTTAATTTATTTAAAGTAAATAGTATACATTTCTAATATCTGCCATTTATCGGTATCTGTCAGAATTGTAATATCTTTGCATCACTAGTAACAAAATATATTTTATTTGTTCTCATCATTTCTCATTGTGTGTATTAGATTTATTTCCCTTAAAAATCACATTAAAAAAAGGAATTTCTTTTCAGATTTCTGAATGGTTTACAACCAGGCACAAAGAATAACTGTGTTTTCAGAACTTCCTTAAGGCTGAATGATATTTGTTTTACTAGAGTTTCCCACAAAAACTGCTCAAAATAGACTGCAAGATTGACAGATAAAGAGTGCTGATGATCTCGTGCTCCACAGGAATCACTAATTATGAGGAGTACTCACTGATCCAAGAGCAGGTGGAGGAGAAGCGAGAGGATGGAATGGGAACGCTGAAGAAAGACAGGACCCTCCTGCGAGACGAGAGGAAGATGGAGAAGCTGAAAGCCAAACTTCACACAGATGATGATTGTGAGGCTCCTGGCAACTGTGAAAAAAACATTAGCGGACAGAAACAAACCTTCCTGCCAGATTTACACACACAGTCCAAATCTAAAACTGATATAATAATTGGTACCAGTTTTAGTACCAATAGTACCCCACACACACACACACACACCACCCGTATTATATGCTTGTTGGATTGGAACTGTGTTGGTAATACACATAATTGAAAAAATTATTCTGTTTCTAATGGTATCAAGGCCAAATGTTTGATTTGCAGTGAACTGGCTTGACCACAGTCGGACGTTTCGGGAGCAGGGTGTAGAGGAGAGCGAGATACTACTTCTACGAAGGAAGTTCTTCTATTCTGATCAGAACGTAGACTCTCGTGATCCAGTCCAGCTCAACCTCCTCTACGTACAGGTAAAAGATCATTTCCGTCTATCGCTTTTTTTTTGCTCTTTCTATTTCAGATCATATCCTATGTCAGATTCTCACCAAAAACAAAATCAGATAATATTTGATGTTAAATTTAGTCAAGGCAAGGTTGTTGTTGTTTTTTACACCAATTACACCATTTTTTTTTTTTTTTATATATACTATTGCCCTTCATGGCAGGTTATGAATACTATAATATATGATACAATAATATATTATGATATGATATAATATAATATAATTGGCTAGTGAGTTTTAGTAACAGCTCTTTTACCTGGAAGTTCTTCACCCTGACACCCTTTATAATTATTGATAATTATGTTGTATTTCAACAATAATAATCTTTTTTTTATTGACTTGTTGTTATTCTCTTTTACTGACATTCTGTCTGTCCTCTATCTGTCTTTTTTGGCTGGTTTAATTGTATTGCACCAGTTTGCCAAAACCTCTTCATCGCCACCTGCTCTAACAATTAATTAATTTCTCAGCGCCAGTATTGCACAGACATTTAAGTGTTTAAATGTTGTCATTTTAGTTTTATGAAAGGAGTGAAATAGTCCTTTGCACTTATGAATGAATTATTGGTCTGCCTAGAAGGCAATGCGCTTATCTTCACAGCTGCTGATTTGTCGATTTGTCCTTTCCTCCCCATAGGCAGTATGGAGAACATTTCTCTCCCATCTCTTCCTAATTAGGCACTTTTTATTTTTTTCAGATTGCAATGCAATGCAAAATCCACAAATAATCAGAACATAATTTATGTTTTCTTTGTCTATATGGGAATTTGGACCAATGAGATTTCATTGTGGGTGTTTTGTTTCGATGGTCTACTTTACTAACTATAAGTACCTTTGCAACCATAAGTCAACTTATTCTACTTACCCAAACTCTAACACCTAACCCTAACCCTACCAGTCTACTAATACTCTACTAAAACTCTAATGAGAGTTAGTAGATGTGTAGGTGCAATGCTACTTCTAGACAACCGAATGTGTTAAAGGGACCATCAAAATAAAGTGAAACCCATATTTGATGTGAAACCCATATTTGGGAACTTGGATCAATGCGATTTAATTGTGGATGGAGCTAACCAACATGATTCAATGAAAATAATAGGACTGGAAAAAATAACACATTATTTTTGATTGTTAGTTTAATGCAGCAAAAACAATTATCACATGAAACAAAACAGATAAAATATTCTTTACCAGGATTTATTGTGTGATGTTTTATTGCGTCATGCTTCGTTCGCACATGGTCTTACATGTGATGTTGTCACACATTCACACCAAACATATTCCGTTTTCTCTCTGGTTTGAGTCACAATGACTAGTGTCACAAAATGGCCAGCGGGTTTTCATGCATACATGTTTATGTATGTAAATGTGTGTGTGAGTAGTCTAGTGCGTCCACTCAAGGAGCTCTGCACTAGTGCGTGTTCTCCCTCAAGGCCGTGTGGAGCACATGGTTCGCTGCAGATGCATTAGTGTGTCTGCCTGAGGAGTCCAGAGCAACTGCCCGCTGATAAACATGCACATACTCAGTCACCTGCTCTTGTTAGCTTATGTAAAATAATGTATAAGCACTTATATTTCCTTATGTATATGGTCAGTGTATCTGTGTTTGAATAGAAAACATGGAAAAGAAAGGGCTGTATCCTTGTAATTAAATGTTTGTTTACAATACCGGTATGTCCAATTGTCACATACGTACATCACTTTAAAAAAAATATGGCAGTATCATGTTACAGTGGCACTTTGATGTTACGTGTGCTTAAAATAATACCCAAAAACATGGTATTAGTATGGTAACCTACATGTACATGCTACATTGTATTACCATGTATGTTTGTTTAACCTTGGTAGAAGGTTGTCCAGAAAATATGATATTATTACAACAGTACCATGTTCAGAAACATGATAATACTGTGGTTACCATATTATACTATGTATATAGTTCTACAATATGTTTTTTTTTATGAAAATCATGGTATTAGCATGGTTCATTTGTTCAAAAAACAGTATCACAGTTTTTGTTTAAATAACATAGTTATACCATGGTACTTTGATATATACTGAGGTACTATCCTCACAACTATATAAATCAAGAGGTGTCATATCGCTCACAAGTTCAGTATGGAGTACCACAAGGCTCAGTACTAGGACCGTCACTTTTCACCCTGTACATGCTACCCTTGGGAGATATCATAAGGAAGAATGTTGTTAGCTTTCACTGTTACGCTGATGAAACTTAGCTCTATATTTCTTTCCGCCCTGACGAAACTTAACAATGCAAAAAATTAATAACTAGTCCTACTATTTCCTACTACTTAATTCCAAAAAAATACGCGTCTGCACGTAATAACCCCAAAATACTGTCTAACATTTTATGGCTGCTCTAATTAAAAGTCACATTTCTAGCATCTGTAAAACATGGTATTTGCATGGTTCTTTAAAGAGTTCCATGGTACCTTATACATAGTCAAAAAACATGGTATTACCATGGTACTTTGATTATCATATTCATGCAACATGGTTCTACCATGTCCAGAAACATGGTATTAACATGGTTCACTCTCCAAAAAGTAAGTATTTCATGGTATTACCATGATACTGTCCAAAAATTAGAATTTCTATTGTTACCTTGGTATTTACATTGTATTCTACAGTGCTTCGGCAAATAATACCGTGGTACCTTTTGTAAGTGATGGATACATTTCTTTTTTTGTATCTTCGTGCTGTTGAATTGGTGCACATGAGTCAGGACACACACATATAGAGTAACACTTCTCCTCCCTTTCCTCAATCTCCCTCTGTCTCTCTCTTCCTCTGTAGTAAACACACACGCCCCCGTGAAATTCTCTGACATGGTGCCACACACACCCACATACTTTGAGAAACAGTAGACCGGCGCTCACACACACACACAGACCGTTACACATGTATGCGCTCAGGAGTGTTTGGCAAGCTGAAGGGGATTTCTCTTCTCCGTACTGGGGGTGTAACCACGTCGTATCTGAGTTTGTCATGTGTTCCCATAAACCCTCACTGACTGTATCTGCTACTGTTACCATGTTGATGTCATCTGGGAACGATGCGAGATGATTGGTGGATCCTGAGGGCGTCATCATAAACATGAACTTGTTTATGATGATGTAAAACTTCCATGACCTCATTCCCCATTCACACTCAAATGTCTGCCTCTGTTCTTTTAATTCGTTTATCCAGATCGTTTGAAAACTAGACAAATAGACGCCACTTATTTTGTAGATACTCACTTGACGTAGGCTAGTAGGTATTGTACTAAAATTTGTCAACACTTTAGTTTAGGGTATAATGCCCTTTAATTTTCACTATTAACTAGTTGCTTAGTAGCATGCTTATTACTAGGATGTTGGCTATTTATTAGTACTTATAAGTACAGTAATTAGTACAGTAAAGAGTTTATTGAGGCAAAATTCATAGTTAATAGTTATTTAATAGTGAGAATTTGACCCTAAACTAAAGCGTGACCTAAAATCTTTCTCTAAACTATACTCAGGTGTATATATGGAGTGTCGCGGTGTGGTTCAGGCAGAGGAACGAGGAGTCCGGAATATCAATAAAGATAACTTTTAATATATATACAACACAGGCAGAAAGACAGGAACACGGGCACCACACGGGCTAACAACAAACATTGACCGACAAAGACTGAATGAACCAAGGGAACTAAATACACGGAGGAATCAGACATAACAAGGTGAAAACAGGTGACACTGATGATGATAACGAGGGACAGGCTGGTAAGTGAGGGAGTGAGTTCAGGTGTGGAGACAAGGAGGATTCTGGGGAGTGTAGTGAAGACGAAGACAGACAGGTGCAGACGAAGACTGTGACAGAACGCCCCCCTCAACAAGGCGCGACCTCGCGCCGTAGAACATCAAAGGGGTGGGGGGGCGGGCGACCCCGAAGGCTGGCCAGGGCGTGACCAAACTAGGAGGGGAAGCCTCCAGGGCGGAGCAGGACGTGCAGGCGGCCAGGGCGGAGCAGGACGTGAAGGCGGCCAGGGCGGAGAGACCCCCTCGGGCGGCCACGGCGGAGAGGACCCTTCGGGCAGCCACGGCGGTGAGGACCCTTCGGGCGGCCACGGCGGTGAGGGCCCTTCGGGCGGCCATGGCGGTGAAGACCCTTCGGGTGGCCATGGCGGAGAGACCCCCTCGGGTGGCCATGGCGGAGAGACCCCCTCGGGTGGCCATGGCGGAGAGACCCCCTCGGGTAGCCATGGCGGAGAGCTATGGCCCCCCCCAAAAAAATTCTTGGGGAGAGTGACTGGATGAGGGACAGGCTCTGGGACCGGCTGGGCAGACGTGACGTGAACAGTCTCTGGCTGGGCAGACGGGATGTGAACGGTCTCTGGCTGGGCAGACGGGACGTGAACGGTCTCTGGCTGGGCAGACGGGACGTGAACAGGCTCTGGCTGGGCTAGCGGTGAAGGCCCGGCTATGCTGGACGGAACCAGCGGTGAAGGCTCTGGAGGACTGGACGGGACAAGCGAAGAAGGGTCTGAAGGGCTGGACGGGACCAGCGGGGAAGGCTCTGGCTCGGCAGGCGTGACGCGAAGCTCTGGCTCGGCAGGGCTGCAGGGAAGCTCAGGCTCGGCAGGGCTGCAGGGAAGCTCAGGCTCGGCAGGGCTGCAGGGAAGCTCAGGCTCGGCAGGGCTGCAGGGAAGCTCAGGCTCGGCAGGGCTGCAGGGAAGCTCTGGCTGGACGTGGCTGACGTGAGGCTCTGGCTGGACGTGGCTGACGTGAAGCTCTGGCTGGACGTGGCTGACGTGAAGCTCTGGCTGGACGTGGCTGACGTGAAGCTCTGGCTGGACGTGGCTGACGTGAAGCTCTGGCTGGACGTGGCTGACGTGAAGCTCTGGCTGGACGTGGCTGACGTGAAGCTCTGGCTGGACGTGGCTGACGTGAAGCTCTGGCTGGACGTGGCTGACGTGAAGCTCTGGCTGGACGGTCTCCGGCTGGACGGTCTCCGGCTGGACGGTCTCCGGCTGGACGGTCTCCGGCTGGACGGTCTCCGGCTGGACGGTCTCCGGCTGGACGGTCTCCGGCGGTGAAGGCTCTGTGCTGGACGGGACCAGCGGTGAGGGCTCTGTGCTGGACGGGACCAGCGGTGAGGGCTCTGTGCTGGACGGGACCAGCGGTGAAGGCTCTGTGCTGGACGGGACCAGCGGTGAAGGCTCTGTGCTGGACGGGACCAGCGGTGAAGGCTCTGTGCTGGACGGGACCAGCGGTGAAGGCTCTGTGCTGGACGGGACCAGGGGTGAAGGCTCTGTGCTGGACGGGGCCAGCGGTGAAGGCTCTGTGCTGGACGGGACCAGCGGTGAAGGCTCTGTGCTGGACGGGACCAGCGGTGAAGGCTCTGTGCTGGACGGGACCAGCGGTGAAGGCTCTGTGCTGGACGGGACCAGCGGTGAAGGCTTTGTGCTGGACGGGACCTGCGGTGAGGGCTCTGTGCTGGACGGGACCAGCGGTGAAGGCTCTGTGCTGGACGGGACCAGCGAGGAGGAAGGCTCGGGTGGTGGAGTGGGGCTGGTGCCGTCATCGATGGTGAAGGGAGATCCGCAGGACACCAGCACCCACTCCACATAAGCTGCGAAGCTCCCCTGGGGAGCCTTCCCAGACAACAGCTCTCTGGTGGCGGTGTTGAGCCCAGCATAGAGGAAGCTGCAGAGGCTGTCGTCCGGGAAGGTCGTGGCGGGAACGAGGCGGAGGAAATCCGCCAGATGATCCTCCAAGGGACGATCTTCTTGCTCTAAGCAGAGCAATTGGACTGCAACGAAGGAATCCATTACTTTGAGGTCGGTCAATCTGTCGCGGTGTGGTTCAGGCAGAGGAACGAGGAGTCCGGAATATCAATAAAGATAACTTTTAATATATATACAACACAGGCAGAAAGACAGGAACACGGGCACCACACGGGCTAACAACAAACATTGACCGACAAAGACTGAATGAACCAAGGGAACTAAATACACGGAGGAATCAGACATAACAAGGTGAAAACAGGTGACACTGATGATGATAACGAGGGACAGGCTGGTAAGTGAGGGAGTGAGTTCAGGTGTGGAGACAAGGAGGATTCTGGGGAGTGTAGTGAAGACGAAGACAGACAGGTGCAGACGAAGACTGTGACATGGAGACACTCCAACAGATGCGCTGCCGCTGGCCATCTGTAATATTAAACTGGACTCAGTATCACCACACTGTTTTATTGAAACATTACATTGTTCCAAACTCGTATGCTGTTCTTTCATTGGAGAATTCTTCAATGAATCTTCACAAAACAGTTTTCCAAATAACAGGGTTTCCTTGTCAAAATTCTCAGTCAAACCCCTTAAACTAAAAATGTTCATGAAACAGAAGTTGTGATCATCTTTCGTGAGGTATGTCTGAGTGAAACGCCCTTCTGTACTAAAGAACAAATGTAATGTGGGACTTGATTTTGTCCATTGGGAATTGATTGGATGGTTGTGGTTTGTTATTGGTGGATCTCATGTGAGTGACAGGTTGCCCCGCCCTCACGCCAGTAAACACATCATCAGAGGAGAGAAGAGGTTTTAAAATTACATGTACAGATGAATATAAAATGTTATAATAAATACTGCAATATTACATAAAAAATTTGGTGATATTAAAGGCCACAAATAAAGATACACATAAATATGCATCTCTAAATATTCATTAAAGATGCTGACGGTCCTTCAAATGTTTTTTTCTGCTTTTTTGTTTGTTTTGCGAATACACTACAGTACACACCTTCTGTAACATCTTTGTTAGCGCTCTTATTACATTCTGTAACATCTGCTCTTGTTTCCTGTCTCTGATTCAGGCCAGGGATGACATTCTGAACGGATCCCACCCCGTGTCCTTTGAAAAGGCCTGCGAGTTTTCTGGAATTCAGGCACAGATCCAATTCGGTCCCCACGTGGAGCACAAACACAAGCCAGGATTTTTAGAGTAAGACCACATGCCCTGTAGCTGCGGTATCACATGCAGCCCATTCAACACTGTCACTGTAACACACACACAGAACACACTCTCTCGGTTGTTATCTGATTACATTTTAGACCAGACAATTATTTGTAAGAATTCTGTGAAGTCTGGAATCCTTAAGAATCGGTGTGGGCGTACGTTATGAAGATGTAATTCCCGCCAGGATTACCTCATGTGTTTTGTTGTGCTCTGAGGGAAAATGTTTGAGTGGTATGAGCGTAAACATGTGAAATGTATTTGCAGCCTTAAGGAGTTCCTACCAAAAGAATACATAAAGCAGAGGGGGGCGGAGAAGAGAATTTTTCAGGTACGTGACCCTCTGTCGACTTTACTCCAGGAAAACATACAGAATACAACCATTACATTTTCAAAACATGGTCAGTAAAAGGAGCTGCTTAACCTCCAGGAGCTCAAGCTGAATATTTGATGGATAGTTTTATTTTAGGTGCACCCTGTTACTAATATTTGTAACATATCTCAATGCTGTTGTTGTAGTTGTTGTTTTTACATTGATTTGTGTATCCCCTCAAATTTTTAATCAAGTGAATATCAACATTGGATTCTCTACAAAATGTAAAACAATTCTACAACCAAATGCGTAACAGGGTTGAAAATGAATCTTAAATTTGGGTCTGGGATCAAAGCTTGGTTTGTAGTTATTGATCAATTCTCTATCAATAAAAAGACAACCAATTTTGTTTGATTGATTTATTTGTTTAAATAACTTGGGTAACAGGGTTGAATGTTTGAGTTGACAATTAGCTGTAAACATTACAATAGAAGATGGAATGATTATTTTCAGCCTGCTGTAGAAAAGATCCAAATTATGTAATTTCTCGCGTGTCACAATTTTAAGGAATGTTCCATTTTTTTAATAGGGGGAGAAATCATGTGTTACAAGGCAACATATAGGATGCATCTAAATATTATGCTTTTGGTAATTAAAAAGAGATCATGTTAACACTTTAAAAATAAGGTCTCCTTTGTTAACAAAACTATCAATGAGCAATATATTTTTACAGCATTTATTAACCTTCGTTCATGCTAGTTAATGAAAACGTTTATAGTCATGTTAGTTCACTGTGCATGTTAATAAAAGATACAACTTTTGATCTTAAAAATTAGGTAGTAAATGTTGAAATTAACATAAATTATCTTCATTGTATTGTTAGTATTGTCATTGTTAGTTCATGTACTAATATAGGTAACCAATGTTAACAAAAACCTTATTGTAGTTACCAAGATAATTATGAATGATGTTAATGTGTGTATTGCATATTGCATATTAATTGTGTATATACACAGTATATGTTTATTCTCTTTATTCAGCTTGAGAAAGGTCTTCTGCTTTCTGACATTACATTTGTTTTACCTTGAAAGCCCAACTTGATAAAACATTAGAAACGTTAATTATTTAGAACCTGATAATGCAAAAGACTAAGTTGGATTGTAACCAAAAGGTGCCTGGTTCAAACCCCACAATGGCCTGGAAATGTTCTTGATCTAATCTCCTCACCAGGATCACAAAATCTGCGGTGAGATGACGGAGATCGAGGCGAAAGTCAAGTATGTGAAGCTTGCCAGGTCCCTACGCACATACGGAGTGTCGTTTTTCTTGGTAAAGGTGAGTATTAAAAGATACCAACTCTAAATTCTGATCATGTTTGAAGCCTTAAAATGCAGATAAACGGTGTGTGCATGTAGCCAGTTAATATTGAACAGAAAGATGTTAAGATTTATTATCCTTGTATTACTTTATGCCACACAATTTTTTTTCTCTCATCACATTCAATTCAGACTGCAAGCACACAAGTGGAGTAAAATGTAATTTCTTTTGTTGTGGCGCAGCACTGCCGCTGAATAGCGATGCAGGAAACACTGGAATGTACAATAAACCAGCAAACAGAGTGATCGGAAAGATGATTAAATAATTCATATTATCAGTGCTCTCAGAGAATACAATCGCAGACACAAAAACTGTGCAAAACACATGGGTGTTTTCTTCAACTACACATCAACTAAGGGTTTATATCTTTTTAAAACTCACTATTTTACCCCTTCTCCCACACCCCCTATTTTGGCTAATGGGGCATGAATGGCATACACAAAATAAAAGGTTGATGCTCATAAGTAATTTTGAATAGACACATAACCAACATATATTTAGAAAGCCAACACTTGAGACTTTACAGTTCAAGGAGCCCTATTTTAACTTTCTTAGGCATTAGGTGTATGATAGGACCCCAAGACTCAGAATTACTCAGGCCGTTATTAATATGGATATTCATATTTTAAATGTATAGAAATATGATGTGGCTGTAGTGTAGCTACTTAGAAACACAATAATGCTGAAGCCACAAGTGTGGTCATGCTTAATTTCAAATCTGAGGATGTTATCTCTAAAACTATGATTTTTATGAAACATTTTTCAAGATCATGTCATGCGCATTTTATAAAACATATCTAACATATATGTTTTTGTTTATATAATATGTGTGTGTGTGTGTATATGTATATATATATATATATATATATATTATATATGTATGTGTTTAATGTGTATGTGTGTGTGTGTGTGTGTGTGTGTGTGTGTGTGTATATATATATATATATATATAAATTGACCACAGAATGCTGCAATTGACCAATCATAATCAAGTATTGAAGAAAGCCTTGTAATTAATTGTTGGAAAGTAAGCCTGTGTATGTTTATCCGTGTACAGGGTTCTTGGAAAGTGTTTTCATTTATTCCAGTTCTGTTTGTGTTTTTTAAGACTATTAAGCAGTTTTAATCTGTACGGCACACAGAGGAAGATTTACAAGCCGCTCGCTCAAGGATCAGTTTCAGGTCATTAGTGGAGTGTTGCTAAGTGCCCGGTTTCAAATTAATAGGGCCTAACAATAGATTGCACTGCTTTGAATTAGCAAAAGCAGCGTTCCTGACTGACGCAGACGATTAGACAATGAACCTTTACCCAAAAAAAAATCTATATTTACTTACATTGCGTAAACCTCACCCTTGAAAAGCGATGTCAATTGTGCATGAGGGCCCTAAACAATATCAGCGGGTCTTGCTGTTATTTATAATGCCTTATCAGAGGTTGTTATTTTCGACCCTCAGGTGAAAACAATAGTCCTGAGATGTTCGGCACAAGAGGTCATTTAAACGTTTAGTGTTGTTATTATGTATTTGTGTGGTGGTCCGAGCCATCTGGCAGGATGCCATTTGCAGGCAATTGTTTTGGGCCGTGTGTGTGTGTGTGTGTGTGTGTGTGTGTGTGTGTGTGTGTGTGTGTGTGTGTGTGTGTGTGTGTGTGTGAGAGAGAGAGAGAGAGAGAGAGTCAAAGGGAAATGGCTGACAGCACCATGGTCAAGTGGCATATTAGCTTTAAAATGAGATGTCAGTAAGTATGCAAAATTAGGATTGGCATGCTCTAGATCATAGAATGTTAAATTAGTATGCCAAAAGTGCCTGGATGGTGTACTATGTTGTTAAAATATATTTATGCACGCTTTTTTGGGGCTACTATTAACTACTATTCTATGTGAGCCTCTTTCTGATCAGGTGCAACTGTATGATTTCATATACCAGATTTCACACATAAGTCGCCATGACAGCTATTAAGGAACAAAGAATCTGGAAACCATCTAATTTGAAGTGTCTTTTTTTTTTTAAAGACTCTTGAATGCAAATGAGTCAATTCACATGCATCCCGAATCATAAATATCACTTAAACGTCAGTTAAATGCTGTTCTAACATATAATCGCCATCAAATAGACATTTGGGTATTATTATACGTGAGCTAACATAGTATTCCAATAATTGCATGCTGGATTACTTCAAAACTACTTCAAAACCCAGTGAGATTACATGACAAGCACAGTTTTCTTTACCGTGTTGATGTATTTCCTGTTGAAACAGTAAGTTTAGACAGAGCATATTGAAGAGCTCCATTTTTTTTAAACAACCAATGTGTTTTAGAGCGGTCACAACTGTTGAATTTTTTGCCACATGCAAATTGGAGACAGGTGGTATCAGGGGGCGGGATCATTCTCATTGTAAAGAGCATTTGATTGGGTGAAGTCATCAATATTTTTCTCCAGTGTACCCTGAGCCGAAAGACTAGACTTTTAAAAGAACATTTGCTAAAAGTACTTCTTTTTTTTAAATATATATATAGTATAATATATTCCAGAGGGCCAGTGAGGTATGTATTTTTCAAATATAGAAGCGATTAAATGATCCGTTATTCTGCTGAGGGAGGGAGTTGAAATAAGGACATTTAAAATGATATTCAAAATGATTAATGAGCAAAAAAAAAAAAAGTAGTAATTATATAAATACAGAGATAGAAGTCAGCAATCAGCATCCCATTGTATATTTCAGTCCTCGCCACACAATACACAAACGCCATGTGTTCTTTTTCAACAGGAGAAGATGAAAAGCAAGAACAAGTTGGTCCCGCGTCTGCTGGGCATTACCAAAGAGTCAGTGATGAGGGTGGATGAGAAGACCAAAGAGGTGGTGCAGGAGTGGCCCCTCACCACAGTGAAGAGGTGGGCGGCTTCACCCAAGAGCTTCACACTGGTACAGTATTCACTCCATTTAACATGAGCCACAGTGTGTTTGGATTGTTCCTTTGACTATTCAGTCACTTTATCTGCCTATATATTCACTATGCTTATTTAGTTGAATATACAGTGGCCCCTATGATGTATTTGGTTTGTACACTTAAGGGCCAGATATACTAAACATGGCAAATTAGCGTGAGAGAGCAATCCAATAAAAGCTCCGATGGGAGCGGAAAGTTCTGAGCGTGATCGACTGACACATTACAGAACACAGACGCAGTCCGATCATTTCCATAATGACCAACACAATCTACCAAAGCAGCGCAAATTAGCGTGATTTTTGAGGCGGTAAATAATGAAGCAAATACCAGTAAACTTACTAGCGCAAAACCTTAGTATTTAAATACGCTCCTCCCATAATTGTTGCGCCTGAAAGGGAAACTCCTACAAATGCATATGCAATAAGGTCAGGCGCAAAAATATCTGTGTCCACGCCTTTTCAGTGCTCATTTTTCACTGCGTGTCTCTAGGGAATCCTGACAGTAGTTTTTTAACGCCAAAATCTGGACCCTTCATTTTGTCTGAATGCCATTGTCAGTTTCTGCAAACTAATGTTTGTTAGTGTGACTAAAGAGTAAGTGTAAGTGTGAATAAATACTTTTTGGGTCCATTGTATGTTATTTTGTACTTATTATTAATATTATTGTCTTATTAAACACAAAACCATACATACATTATACATGTATATATTTATATATAAATTGTT
This sequence comes from Semotilus atromaculatus, assembly GCA_031834385.1. Classification (NCBI taxonomy): domain Eukaryota; kingdom Metazoa; phylum Chordata; class Actinopteri; order Cypriniformes; family Leuciscidae; genus Semotilus; species Semotilus atromaculatus. The sequence continues at coordinate 8,149,469 of JAULUF010000027.1, read as the reverse complement.
TCTTTATATATTATCTGTTATTTTTTACTTTATCTTAATAAAAATTAAATATAATAATATTATACGTTTATTAATTATACATTTGTTATAATTTAATAATGAAATATAATATATTATATAATAATTGTAAAAATACACTATATACTGTGTGTATGTGTGTGTATATATATATATATATATATATATATAGACTCCATTTATGTTATTAATGTAATTACTAAGCATTAATAGCATTGATAAGAAATGTTTCATTCAAATCTACATTGTTTTATTTTGTTTATAAAAAATATAAGTGTAAAGGAATTTCTAATTATATAAACCAGCATGAATCCAACTTAATCACTTTAAAGACTTGAAAATAGCACAATGGGGGGCAAAGATGAAAGAAATTAAAGTTTGCTGCCTTGGAGTGTGTTGTTCATTTATCATTCTGATATTGAATGGAATTTTGACATGGCTATGCTTAAAGGGTTAGTTCACCCAAAAATTAAAATTATGTCATTAATTACTCTCCCTCATGCTTCTCCAAACCCTTAAGACCATCGTTCATCTTCGGAACACAAATTAAGATATTTTTGATGAAATCCGAGAGCTTTCTGATCCCCCATAGACAGAACCAATTTCAAGGCCCAGAAAGGAAGTAAAGACATCGTTAAAATAGTCCATGTGACTCCTAATGTTATGAAGCAATGACAATACTTTTTGTGCACAAAAAAAAATAGATTTTCAACAATTTTCTCGAACAATGTTGCAGACTGACACAGAAGAAGCTATATCGGTAAACATTTTAATGCGCTAAACCTTTTTCCGCAAAGAAACCCTTAGATGGAAACCTGGCTATATTGAGCTGTATTGCCAGTAACAGCTAATATCATTGTACAAATGTTATTGTTGCCAAAACGTAATAATAGTTTTTTTTCTCTCGATAAAATGCCCTAGTCCTCTTTTACATGAGTGTTTTAACCTTGCTTTGAGATGTGCAGTTCTGCTTCACCATTAAGAGCCACTTATAGCATCTCATGTACAGGACTTGTGCTCCAAGGACAGTTGGCTGACTTCCTGTCAGCTAAAATAGAAAGCACACTTCTACACTGTACAAGTATACAGCCTTGATGTATGCTTCTCATATCTGATGAATGTATGTGTGCGTGTGTGTGTGTGTGTGTGTGTGTGTGTGTGTGCGTGTGCGTGGCCATGTGCAGGATTTCGGCGAGTACCAGGAGAGCTATTATTCCGTCCAGACCACAGAAGGAGAGCAGATCTCACAACTCATCGCTGGATACATTGACATCATCCTTAAGAAAGCAAGTCACTGGCTCTGCAACACATGAGAATTAAAGGGACAGTTCACACAAAATGTTGTCAATAGATTTTTTTTTTTTATTATTATTATTTTTACGATTCGATGAAGATTTTTCATAATTTTGGTATCATTCATTATTATTTTACAGAAACAGAGTAAAGATCGGTTTGGTTTGGACGGTGATGAGGAATCCACCATGCTGGAGGAATCTGTATCCCCCAAAAAGTCAGTGGAGATTTCTTGTTCTTATCCCATGATGCTCTGTTTTCGTTTTTTCTCATTCAGAATTCATTCAAGTCACACTTGTAATTGCGTTGTGATTACACATCTATAAATGTTGTTTTGAATCAGTGCGTTTCTAATGATGTTGGAGGAGATGCTCGGGTTGCACGCTGCCGTTTTTAAAGATGGAGATGCGTTTTTCTCTTCTTTTACCCTTCAAGGGAAAGGCGCTGAGAACACGAGAGAGAGAGATTATTATTTCCACAAAAAGTGCTACATCATCAGCAAGGCGTCATTTAAGATATCGGGTTCCTGGAAGAGAGAGATAGTGAATGTGTGAATATTTCCCTTTCTACATTTCACTATTTCTCAGCCGCTCACAAAATTTATCTTAGTTTATGTATTTAATAAAATGGCTGGCTTATAGTTTGATATGTTGCTTTTTATTGTACATTTCTATACAATTTCAAACATTCTACCAAACAAGTAATGTGTTTAATAAAGTACATTATACCAATATATATATATATATATATATATACAGTATATATCAAGCTACAGTACAGTAATTAAATTTGGTATATTATTATGGCTACAGAAAGGTACTGTAAGAAGATTGGCGGTAACAGGGTTGACCATTTTACAGTTTAATTGACTCAGTTTAAGTGCAAAATTGACTCTTTTAGTCAGTCAAGATAATTTAATGCTGGTATTTCTACAAATATCCAGTTGTGAGTAATCACTTGTTTACCATATAAAATCATTGCAACAGGGTTGACTGTTAATTTGACTTTACCAGCCTTGTGCTCAACGTCGAAGTCAAACCACAAAGTTAAAAAGAGCAATTAATTCTGATATTTCTTAATATCCACATTTCAGTTTTCTGAAGTTTACTATACAAATCATGATAACAGGGTTGATCGGTTTATTTCTACTTTCAAGCCTTTTGCTCAAGGTCATGATACTATAAAGAGAATATTTCTACAAATTATTTCTATATCCAGTTTTCAATATTCAGTTGCTTACTATACAAAATCTTGGTAACAGGTTTGACAGTTTGCCATGTAATTTAACACTCAACACGCTTCTTTAAAGAATAATTGCATTTCAACAGATATCCTCTTATTGAGTTTGTAGATTATTTCTACACGAAATCAGTAAGGTTGATATTTTACGATTGTCTCATACTGACATATGTAACAAAACATATTTTCCACTGTTTTTGTTTTTTTATGCATTTTTTCGTCATTCGTTGGCTCTGTATTGTCGAAACACCTCTCGAAATGCTTGCTACGGATGCGAAATATGCAGAAAATCAAACCCAATCCGGATTTTTTTTATGACGGACGAAAGTTTCGGAGGCAGTGTGTTACCATGATTGACACAACGTGAGGTCATATTTATTTTTTAACCTGCGAAAATTTGGGACGAGAATTTCTGACATTTTATAGTTAAAGGAGCTGTATGTAAGAAATTTATTTCAATTAATCATAAATTTTCCCTGATATGTCACTAGACATTAAGAAATCTAATATTTATATCACTGACAACAGTAGTCCGGCCAGGATATTGTCATTTAAAAAGTGAAGTTGTAGCCCTCAACTGATGTTGATGTTGTCATGTTGTGTTTTGATCTGATGCTCCACCCTCCACCATCTACCAATCACGAAGTCAGTAGTGTTGCTGCATTCGGGTTGCCGGCTCTGCTCTCGTTCCCACAGCTGCAGCTAATCAAGCTAAGCATGTCGTAATCGGATCCTGCAGCATATCTGGCAACCTCGAGTCAGTAATTTGAAAGTGATTGCAGTACCAGTTTTGGCCACAATCTTGCATACGGCTCCTTTAAATCTGAAAAATGAAAATACAAAAAAATTAATTTAGAGACCTTTTTGTATCAAATCTGAGCTACTGGTTTGACCAGGCTAGCAGAAAAAAAAATCATATTGAAAGTTACTTCGCCTGGCACTTCTTCCCTGCAGCTCTTTTATCCAGCCTGGGCTCTGGATCTATCAGAATCGGATATACAGATGGGTCAGGTCCTCTCGAGCACTGCCTGGAAAGTGGTTGTTATGGGCGACGGCATCCCACTTCTCTCTGTAAGAGGAGGAGAGACGTCGGGCATCGGTGCCTGCGTCTGTCCTCGTGCCAACTAACTCATGTTACTTTTAGCACTATAATCCAAAAATCGAGGCCTCTCACAATGAGCTCGAATTAAGCAATAGTGCCGAAGCGTCTGTTTTCCTGGTGCGAATAGGGAAGAGTTTAATTTAAAGGCTATCAGTAATTACCGTAACAGCAACAACCATCATTCACAGATGTAAGAGTGAAAGCAGCCTGACAGCGTCTAATAATGAGCCATTTCTTGTTTCGTAGGTCCACTATCCTCCAGCAGCAGTTTAATCGGGTCGGTCGAGTCGAGCACGGGTCGGTGGCACTGCCTGGCATCATGCGGTCGGGGTCAATCGGAGGCCCCGACACGTTCAACATGGGCACAATGCCCTCGGCTCAACAGCAGATCACCATGGGACAGATGCACAGAGGACACATGCCCCCTCTGGTGAGAACACGCAACTGCACTGATGTTTATGTCTCGATCGCATTTGTGAGACCGCTGGACCTGATTTAAACCAGGTTGGATTTCTATGGTTTTGTCAACTCTAAACCTACTCTGAAACTCACAGCTTGTTCAACTGGCTTCATTGAACAGGCCACAGGGCGCCATCTGTTACTTGAATCATTGTGATTTATTTGTGGGTAATTAGACTGTCACATTTTATCATTGGGATAATTGGGAGCTCGAAGCTTTATGATGGTGATGGTGACAAGGTGAATTATCAAAATTGATTGTTAAATGACATTTATCGAATCATCTGCTGTGGTATTGTGGTATAACTGTGATACTGTGATGTTTTCATGTTTTAAGTTTCAGTAATTTTCAAGTTTTTATGTAGCCTAGTTATGTGTAGTTTTCTATAATTTGTTAAACAAAATGAAAATGAGAAACGTTGCCCTGGCAACTTTCTGAAATCAAATTTGTAAAGATTATAATTTATTATAATAAAGTTTGTATATTTTATTTCAGTTAATTTTTATTTTATTTTGAGTAAAAAAAATTTTTATGGTTTTAGTTTCATTTACTACCTATAATAATCCTGCATCTCCGTGATGTTTGTTAAACCTATGCAGTGTGATCAGGGCTTGAAATTAACTTTTTCGCACACCAGCCGCTGTGGCTAGTGGTTTTAAAGTCACTAGCCACTCATAATTTTAACTGGCCACAATTTTGACATTGATACCATGGGGAAAGACTGCCATATAGATATTTTTAATATCTCGTAATTTGGCAGCAGGTATATTAGGCTGCTGTCACTTTAAGACCTGACGCACAGATCCATTATACTGTTACACATGCATTTTCTTTCTCAACTGTTTACGTTACTTAAAAATAACTGACTGTGTTTACGTGAATACTCGCCAAGACCGGCATTTTGTGTGTATTTGACTGTTGAAACGCAAAAAGCAGTGAAGAAAAACTCAATTTAGTACTGAGAGGCGGCTTCATGTGGCTCACTTTTATTGTGAGCACAAAATCTGTGGGAATGAGTAAAATGATGCGCAATCCCAAGCTGAAATTGAAGCCCTGTTACACCAACAATATTCATCCGGAGCAAACGAAACGAGTGAGTGAGGGAGGCGGGTTTGTGTGTCACTCGCTGTCGGAGAGAGAGAGAGAGAGAGAGAGAAAGCACAGCTGTTGTCATGTATCTATTCTGTGGAAAATGAGTGTTGGAAGCGTTTCAGATATTTCAATATCGATATAAGTTGAAAAATCTATATTTTTGACAGCACATTGCACTTAGTTTATTATTTCAGATGCCTTTTTTTAAAAACTACAATTGAAAAATGTATGTATTATATATGAAATTGAAGTCACCAAAGTGTCTAGTTACACGCCACTGCTGAAATCCACCCACATTTGGCGGCTTGGCGGGTGTTAATGTCAAGCCCTGAGTGTGACCTATTGGTTAATGACTGGTAACCGTGAGAGTGTGGGTTCAAATCCCGCCAGGGTTGCTTCTGGGTTACAGAAATATACTCTACACAAATACACAAAGCAGACACAAATCACTTACCAATACATTGCACACACAGTCCCTACTAAGTACATACTTAATGCACCTTACTTGTGGAAACAATCCTCCAAACCCAAGGAAATGTATTAATGTTTACTCAAAATGTATGCATGATTATGACATTAAACTGGATGTGTTATGTTGGCCTCACGTTTACGGTTGTTTGATGAATTTTCACTGGCTAAATCTAGTCATTTCAATAGGAATCCATGGGTGAAAGATTTCCCCACACAGATTTTGCAACAAGTTGGTCACACAGATTCGTCATATTGACCAATAAAAAGCTGCTTGGTTGGAAAGTGACTTCTGTGTGAGCTGTGCTTCGTACATCACTACTGTATTGACAATGGACTTTTTTCCTCCTTGAAATTGCGTTAAGATTTCACTAATGTCACTGCAACTTTATTCAGGTAACTAGCTGTACAGTTTAAATAACCTGAACTAACTTGTTTAGTAAACTAACTCTCATTTAGTGACCTGGTTATTGCTCTGTTGCAGGACAGTAGATGTGATTTGTGCGGTACAGGCGTTCACCCTTCTCTCTTTAAACTGTTCCATGACTTGAAAATGAACAAAGACAGCTAACGTTCATTAGCGCCCCGTGTGGCGATGCCATGAATTGCATTCTGACGCACTTCATAACACAACAATGTGCTAAAAAGAAACATACCAGGTTCTTTTTTTTCTGCATATCGTCTTCTAAATGACTACTTCCTGTGCTGTCAGAGTCTGGCCCAGCAAGCACTGATGGGAACCATCAACACCAGTATGCAGGCTGTCCAGCAGGCGCAAGCTGACCTGGGAGAAGTTGATAATCTTCCACCACTGGGACACGACATGGTGAGAAATTATACAGATACTGTTTTTTAAAAGGTTAAGTTTATAATATTTGTGGCACTGGTGCAAAAATAGTGATTGTTTGTACTGCTGTAAACCACATATTGTCTGCTTTTATGTGGGTAATGGTGTTAGGAGGAAAGATCCTCGTACAGTATGTCCCTGTGTGTGATTTATTATGCAGTCGAAGGTTGCTAGTTCAAATCCCACGAGGGACATTGAGCCAGAATATGCACCACAAACTAGAGTTTTTTTCATATTAAGGTTTTTGTTATTGTGACATTACAGTAATGTATTGTGGCATTGCCTTTCAATTATTGCTCATTTATTGACTATAATTGCAGAGATGGTCATTGATCATTTACCTGTGCTTACATAACCTTGATATTTCGTAGTGAAAACAAAATCCCTAAACAACACATTCCTCTCTTTTCTCCCAAAAAGGCATCCAGAATGTGGGTTCAGAACAAGGTCGATGAATCCAAACATGAGATTCACTCCCAAGTGGATGCCATCACGGCTGGTACCGCATCAGTGGTCAACCTCACTGCCGGTATGTGACCGAATAAGGAATTACCCATAAACCATCACATTAAAAATGCCTTACTTAGCCTCTTTTCAAATGCTTATATGACCTTAAATTCATTGAAAGTCTTTGGGATGTTCTGAAGTAGACTTTACAAGATCTTAACCAAACATTGTTGCACCTCTTGATGGAAAAAATTGTTGTGATTTTATTACCATCAAGAGGTGCATCAATGTTTGGTCAAGATCTTGTATTGTCAATACACTGACTCAGAGGAGCCAATTCATGTGTGAAAATTATTCTTCATGCTCCTCACAACCATTCTTTCACAATTTGAACTTGATTAATCTTGACATCATCATCCTGAAACATGGTCATGATGTGTCTTCCTGCATGGTTGTTTAAGAAATGAAAAGCTACACACTCCATCAATAGGGTTAGATGAACTGTTGCCAAACATATAAAATGCTAGAAACTATAATCACTGCAATAATGAGCCAATCATAGACTCCTTAGCATTTGCCTATTTAAACCCAAACAGCGACTTTGTTTTCTGGTCAGGCAGTGTAGTTGCAAAGATACTTAGTAGAGTGTCTAAAGTGGACCATCGAAATAAATTGTAACCTTAGAGTGTATTTAGAAAGTATAACATGCTATGAAATTAGCCTTAGGAAGACAAACGATGTGGTGAAAATCAAATTTATGTTGGAAATGATCATGACTTTTCCCAAAAATGACATACTGTAATTTCCGTGTGATGTGTATATGCACTGTTAAACATAACTGAAGACACATCCTTTGTCCAATACCACAAGTGTATGAAAATGATGATGATTCAGGAGAAATTTAAACATGCAGTCTTTCAATTGCTAGTTTTATTACTTTATACCAGCAAAAATACTTTTCATCTCACTGTTAAATAATAAGTCACTCTCCAATTGCACTAATAAATATGTCCATTAATGAATGTGAAGTTTGTTGTCCTGAAGCTGAACTGCTTGGCAGGATTTGTGTATTCCTTCCCGCGTTCTGGAGAGATTCCATGCGGACCAGAGCAGGTTTTTGCTGGATTTAATCTCCTCGTGCCATCTGTTTGATAGTCCCGAGATTTGCCTGTTAGCCAGCAACCCAGCTCAAACTTTACTGTTTTTTTTTTGTTTTTTTTCAGCCTGTGCTTTACATCTGTTCTCATGCCCCGAAGAGCTTGTTAGGATATAATGTGATGTGTAGATTTGTGCACTATAGATGGAATGCATATGGGTAATATGGATCTCGTTTTGAACGAGCTCACTAATAATGATTACGTTATTGCACATGTTGCACATTTGAGTGGAGCGTGTTAAAGACATGAAAGTAAAACTGTACGGTCCTGCTTTTATAGTGAACAATTCAGCAGTTTATTTTAGTTTATTTTGTCTACTTTTCAAATTCAGTATTAAAGTCAGTAATACAAGTATAAATTAGGACATGCTTACAACTATAATAGTCTGAATAAAGTTTCGACAATTTTAATATTTATTATGTAAAAATCTATTATTAGATTATCACACCAAACCGTTTTACCATTAATAAAAAAAAATTATTAATTAGGTTGCCCAAGAATGTGACCATGTCAGTGAAGAGCTTAAGATAAAATGAGTCATGTGATGTTTTAATAAAACTACTTATTTTTATTTATTGTATAATTTACAAGCTGTAATTTTGTCAAGTTCAGTGTTGTTTTAGTATTATTTATATATTATTATAGTTTTAATAGTTTTTAGCATTTCCTTTTATATTTTATATTATAAAATATTGTCATTTTTATTAGTTTTTGTTTTTTAACTTCTATATATTTAAATTTGTATTCCAGTGTTAGTTTTAGTAAGTTTAGCACTTATTTATTTCAGTTAGATGGCAAGACATTTTTCCCCATTTGTTTGTTTAAATTTTTCGTCTAATATTAATATTTTCTTTTAGCTTTTATTTTAATCATCAAACCCAGTTTTTAATAGTTTTAGTTAACAATAACAGCTCCTGCCAAATTATGCAGAAAGTAAGAAAATAGGATTTCATTTAATAAAGTATTTAGGATACATAAAAGAGCAAAATCCCCCCCCCAAAATGTCATTACCGTCACCGTCATTTCCATAATGCATGAATGATAAATGACAGAATTAGCATTTTTAGGTGAACTATCACTTTAAATCGCTCAGTCTTTCACGATTTTAATTAGCCACTCTTCCGATTCGCTCCAGGTGACCCTACGGACACGGACTATACCGCCGTGGGCTGCGCCATCACCACCATCTCCTCAAACCTGACGGAGATGTCCAAGGGAGTGAAGCTCCTGGCGGCTCTGATGGAGGACAAAGTGGGCAGCGGGCAGAATCTAATGGGGGCCGCCCGGACCCTCACAGGGGCCGTGTCTGACCTGCTCAGAGCTGTGGAGCCGGCTTCTGGAGAGGTGACGAGTGCAAACACGCAAACCCCTCGGCCCCTTCGCATCTAATCCGTCAGTAACTCACTGCTGTTTACAGGCGGATTTGATAATGAACTCGTTAAGCTCTGTTTTTCCCTTCCTGGTTTACAGAGCACAGTCACAATCTGTTTATTTGTTTGGCTCGTGCTAGACAGGCTAATTGTAGTGGGGTGCAGAGCTGATAGGCAGGATGTGATTAGCCGCGCATTGTGTTCTGAGACGTTGCGGTTGGCCGTACGTGGGTCATTTCTTAAGTGCCGATATCACCCCACAGCCCAGACAGACTGTCCTGACGGCGGCGGGCAGCATCGGACAGGCCAGCGGAGATCTTCTGAAGCAAATGGGAGAAGGAGAGACCGACGAGAGATTCCAGGTGTGTGTTTCTTTCTGGAATAGAGCGTGATAGTGAATACTAAATCCAGTTCTGGTATTTTTTCCTATTCACAGCATTGCAAACTCTGATTCAAAGCGAAAATGTATCTAGAAATTTGGAAAAATATATATATACTTTAAAGAAAGTCAATCAAGTGATTTGTAATGACATAAGGGTGAACTATTTCTTCACAAAAGGAAAGTTTTGAGGAATGTTCACACTGCTTCTTTCCATACAGTGAAAGTGGTTGTCAAAATGGCATTATAAAGTTGTTAATAAGTCTTTTGAAGTCATTCGATATATCTATAGCTTTAAGTGAGGAACAGACTGAAAAGTAAGTCATTATTCACTTAAAATCTTGCTTCTTAGCTGTGGTCACTTTCAATGTATGGATAATTGTGCTATAAGTTTTTCCTTATATATATATTTGTGTTGCATACTAAGTCAGGCCAAAGGTGAAAAAAAATACTCGATACTAAATTTCTCCGATACCGATACTTTGATTTTCGATACTTTGAAAAATCTCACTCAAATAATACTGCAAACTATACAGGGAACCCTCTCATTTGGAACATTACTATAATATTAGACGTTAAAATTGAACACGGAGCCCAACTGCTATTTATTTTCATATGTAATAATTGCGCTCCATTAAATCCTGAAATGTTTGTATCCAACTCAGTTGCACATAACTTCATATTAAACACATTTATTCAAACATACATAAATAATTCACAGTAAATAAGCTCCTCTTTAGTGTTTACTAACTAGTGTAACTAACTAATGAATTGTGAACATTGGAAAACTTTCCTGAGATAAATGCAACATTAAGCTGTTTTATTCACACTGATTATGCGATTGCATGAGACATGATTCATTTCGATAAGTTGTACTGCATTTTTCAGCATACCTTTTGATGTTCATGCACGTTTTCTTGTGTGTTATTGTCACGCTAACTTGCCCTAAATTTAACACAAGAGAGATTTTCTTCACATACAGTATGAGTTGCAATCTGAACATGTTTTTACACCCCTTTTTGATTGAATTTATAAAATATACAGGTATATACAAATGTATAAGATGTTGACGGGTGTAGAAAAAACAACTTTATCCCTTAATCTCAAAATTTATGGTAGGTTTGTCTTGAAGGTTTATATGTTATTGTTAAAAAATGTCTTTGAAATGAATGAAACGGGAATGGGATTTTCTACCTCTTGAACTCAAGTGTTGCGCTCTGCCTGAATTTACTGATTGGTTAATGCCAAATCCCTCAGCCAATCACATGCTCCATGTCTCATTATTTCTTGGCAAGGCAGTTTTCGCTTGTGGTAAACACTTTAGTGCCCATTTTCAACACGTTAAATTCGATTTAGTGTGGTTCATGTGATGTTGTCACAGTCAGTTAGCCTCAGAGAGTGTTTTATTGCCCTCTATTTTATTCTGTTACACTCTATCCTTGCGTTTATTTCATTCATTAGTCTGGGCCAGGTTGTCTCACAGTGTGTTGCTTGAATGACGAATATGTTTCAGGACATCATGATGAACCTGGCTAAAGCCGTTGCTAATGCCGCCGCCATGCTGGTTCTGAAAGCCAAGAACGTGGCACAGGTGGCGGAGGACACGGTGCTCCAGAACCGAGTCATTACCGCCGCCACGCAGTGCGCGCTCTCCACCTCACAGCTGGTGGCCTGCACTAAGGTACGTTTCATATTCGTGACGTTTAATGAAAGTTAACTAGAAGACATCGGTCTAGATATACAGATACAGATAAAGGTATATATTTGAACATTTAATTCAAAATTAAAGCAGAGTGGCTGATGCATATGTAAGGAAATATAATGTCACCTGTTTTAATGATAGTAATTATCTCTACTTTTCTTAAAGAAATAAAATAACAACAAAAAAATCTCTCATTTTAATATGTTTTTTGAGATTATTTTAAATTTTGACAATAATTATTTTAAATTTTAAAAACAATTAGTGTTATTCAGAGTGGTACAAGACTTTTGTCACAATTGAACTTGGAGTAAACAAAAATATTTAGTGTATTCCACAAATTTTATTGTCGTTAGTACAAATCCTTCCCTCGTCTGTCAAATTTGACCCCCATAGGAATTTATGAGAAATAGGGAGTTTGTCAAAAAAAATTTTAAAATCTGGCACAACACAGAACACATACACACACACATGAAGGCATGAGACTATAGAACATCCCCAATGCATAAACATAATTCATTAAAAATAAGTGTCATACCTTATTGGTTTAATTTTCTTTTTAATTCTAAATTAGGAATCATTCAATCATTATGTTGGGATGTCAGCAGCATAACCTAAAAAAAGCTATAGGTAATTTGCTCCATAACTTTAAAAAGAGGCTTAGTGAGTGATTTGGACAGGATTTAAAAAGTAAGAAGTACATTTGTGAAACATGAATTTCAGTGAGTTTTTTTTGTTGTTGTTGTTAGTTGATCATCTAGTGTAAGGAACTTTATACCATCAAAAATCTGGCTTGCGACAACAAATATGAACTGATTTATCAGTGATATATAAGTTGACCACTACTGGTTTCCTGAAGCCATACCACGATAATAAAGACGTGTATCATTAATTTCACCATTTCAGCTTTAAGAGTGTATTTCCATCATTAAGAAAAGCACACATTCCCTGTATGGTATTCTGAATCTGAACGCAGTCTCTATTTTGGGTGTGCGTGTGATTGTTGTAGGTGGTGAGCCCCACCATCTCCTCGCCGGTGTGTCAGGAGCAGCTGGTGGAGGCTGGACGTCTGGTGGAGCGGTCCGTGGAGGGGTGTGTGAAGGCGTGCCACGGCGCCTCAGAGGAGGGCGAGCTGCTCCGACAGGTGAACATGGCGGCCGGGGCGGTCAGTCAGGCCCTCAGTGATCTGCTGCAGCACGTGCGCCACTACGCCAGCTGCGGAGAGCCAATCGGGCGCTACGACCAGGCCACTGACACCATCATGACTGTAACGGAGAGTATTTTCACCTCAATGGGGGACGCAGGTGAGACAGTCCCATAAAACTATAACATTATGTATATAATTAAAAACAAGTCGAAGATATGACCTTAAATGTAAATGAATAGGTATAATATGTAAGTGATTATCCATGGCTATCTGTGCATTAAACGATTTTAATGCATGAGGTGGAGGTAAAGAACCTGGTAAATTCATTTAATGCACAGCTAGCCATGGATTACACCGCTTATACCATTCTGCATGCTTTGAATCAGATAAAGAGATAAAGTAGTAAGATTCAAATTAGACATTTATTTGAATGAATGAATTATAGCATTTATTTGAATTAATTATCAAGAGAGAGAGAGAGAGATTCGTGTATTTTCAGCGTCTCTCTCTATAAGCCATGCGTTTAATTACTTAAACATTGCGATGTTACTCCCTCCTTGCTAAAAAATATAATGTGTGTGTGTACGCGTGTGAGTGCTCTTCACTGAAAACAGCGCGTTAAAATAGAACGGTGTTTAAACAGACTTGGAACTACCTGTGCATTAAATGGTTTTATTGCCCACCTTCCAGCCAATCAGAATCGAGCATTCAGACAGACCATGGTATAATGTCATTCAATAGTGTCTTTGCCCTCTTTCTCCACCAAAAAACATAAGGATGAACTCTATAGTATATAAGTAATAGAACACTTCCCCTCAACCAGCTGCACAATTTGAGGTATCATGCACGGTGCAGAATGAGTTTTGTTCTCTTGTTTATTACCGTTTTGTGGTTAAGGGATTGTTTGAATTCCCTAACCACAAATATGAGCAATAGAAATGGTGATTTTTGCTTTAGAAACTACCACTAAATGCGATAGATGGGCCTGTGCCACAGGATGTAGAACTGTTCCAGGATACAGAGAATTTATTTAAGAAATGGAAATCAAAGTCAAATAAGCATACAGTAATACACATGAGAGCTTTAATATCTTTTAGGCTCATCGTCCAAACAAAGCATATCTGTGCTGTGACACAATAGGATTAGCTTTTCCATATTCAGAATTGCCGTTTTGATGGTGTTCCTGGCCTCATTTTGGAGCTGTCTTTGTGCGCTAGCCCTTCTTCTAGTGACCCACAGGCAACTTTAATTCTCTGTTATAATGCACTGACAAATATTTAGCTTGCTAGCTTTGCTCAGCTTTTGTATCTTGTCTCCAGCGCTGTTGTTTTTCTGGAAAAATTTGACCCCCATTTTATTTAGTCTCAGCGAGGTCCCTAAAAGTTGTTTTGTCTGCGGTCCGTGTTGTGTTTTTAAGCCGTTTTCAAAACTGACGATGTTTGTTATGCCATGGCAGTAAGTCTAAAGAATCCTCAAAAGATTCGAGGCCCGCGAGGTTGTTGAAAACATGTCATATAAAACCGCTACAGAGCATCAAATCTGGTCTCAATCACACACACACACACTGTCTTTGAACTTTTTAAAGAAAAACACATGCCGAAAGGTGCCAGTGGGGTTGTCTGCAAATGTTCAAGTAAAACATGGAACATGATAAACGACCTGGACCCACAAATCATCGTCATCATCATCAAAGATTTCTCTAGCTTTAAAGTCAACAGGAAATCAAAACTGACTTTCTTAATACGCGTTACGGTTCGTTCTGTGCATGATTCATCAGTGCATGTTATTCAAAAGAATCTTTCATGTAATAATACTAGTGAATATTACTTTATGATGGATTTTTTTTTTGTTTAACTGATATGCAGAACCAAATTCAATTGTTTTATGTTTTTACAACAATAACTAAATGACCAGTAGACTACAATAAAAACAATAAAATATTATTTTGATAATTAATCATCACTGTTGTTGTTTGTGTCATTTTATGTAAGCAAAGTTGTTTTGCAATTAAAATGGTCACAAATTTATTTTCATCCTTTTTTTTTTTTTAAATCCAGCCTTCATTCTCAAATGAGAAATGTTTAGCTTAACCATATAAAATAAAATAAAAATAGTAATTATCAAAACATATAATAAATACATTGCTTTTTCTGTGAATACCGTTTGTTGGGTGCTTTTCCAAATTGTGCCAATTATCATTAGACGCAATATTAAAGAACTAATAACCGTTTAAGATCAAATGTGTGAATATCAGCAGACAACAGCCAAACAGCTTTTTAAGTATTGTTTTAGGCTACTGTTGTTGATGCACGAATTTAACTAACGATGTTTATTAAACATGCGTTACCATTTAAACACATCAAGATATTCTCAAAAGAGAACTTGACCTCCAGTCTGCACATCCAAGTCTACAAACATGGCGGTACTTCAAAAGTCACCCACATTCTGCTGCAAACTTGCATTCAGGTCTCTTATGAAAAAAGCCCACTTTTCATTTCCTGGTGAATCAAATCCAATCCTACGTTTTAGTTTTTTTCTCATTTAACTAAAGTAAAAGGGGTGAGAGTTCTGTTGATTTAACAAGCTTACTATTTTCACTCTGAATCCATCCTACGTTTGGAGAGGTGAAACACCCCTTACGCACACCTCTCTCCCTTGATAATCTTGTCAACGCTTATATTTCTGGATCTGTGTAGGTGTTCGGGAAATACAGAGTCCATTTATGGAAAACGAGTAGGCACACTTTTTGAAAGGGCCCTTGATCAATGATGTACTTCGGGTCACACGGGTGCACAACCATTTGAGCGTTTCGGTTCCTGAAGTGATATGCAGAGAGAATGCAGAAAGATTGATTTTCAAAGAGAACAGCTTCAGCTGTGCCAGATTCACACACATCAAAGAAACGTGGAATGGCTGTCAGGGTTTTTTTTTTTTTCCAGTGTGAAGTCAAGGAACGGTGAACATACTGTAGAAGGAGCCAAAAAAATGCCAGTATATTTTTCTGAAGAAATATAAGAATCTGCCCACACAACATGCTTATATTGTGGTGTTTAAGTAACATTTATTGTCACATTTACAGGTGAAATGGTACGACAGGCGCGCGTTTTGGCCCAGGCCACCTCAGACTTGGTGAATGCTATGCGTTCTGACGCTGAGGCTGAAATCGATGTGGATAATTCCAAGAAACTTCTCGCGGCTGCCAAGCTGTTGGCCGATGCCACTGCCAGAATGGTGGAAGCTGCGAAGGTATGAAAACTATAGCAAGATACACCCTCGACATTTACAGTATAAAAAATACAATCATTTTTTTAGACATGTACCATGGTTCGTTATCGTTTTTGTTTTATATTGGCTTTTTGTTGTTTTGTTTCGGGGTTTTTGTGATTTGTTTTGTTTGCATTTGTGTTCATTTGGTTTTGGTTATGTTTGGTTTGGTTTGTTTGTTTTGTGTTGGGATTTTCTGTTTTGTTTGGTTTGGTTTTGTTGTTTTGAGGGGGGGTTTGTTTGGTTTTGTTTTGCATTTGTTTTGTTTTCTTTTGTTTTGGTTAGATTTGTTTTTGTTTTTTGTTGTTTTCTTTTGAGCCATGGTAATAACCAGTTTTTTGAACGTGTTGTGCTAAAACGTGTCGTTTCAGCCATGAAACGTATAACATTTGTGTGTATAACATGGGGATTTTTTTGAACATCTATCATGGCTACACCATGCTTATACCTATACCATGGCAATACCATGTTATTTTTTGGACTACCTTGGCATATCATGGTAATACATGATACATGTTAATTCAGTACTATCAAAATCAAATCTGAACCTGGTCTTTAAGGAAGAAAAAGAATGCTCTGGCTAGATGTAGGTAGTTTTATCCCCATTTACATTTTTTTTTTTTTTTTATCCAGGACTCAGACTGTAAAATGTGCTTCCTCTCCTCATCAGTGTTTCATCTCTGATACCTGAAAGAGCCCTGAGCCATGATTTAGATTTGACTCATGATGAGATGGACCACTGAAGTGATTGTCGATCTTCATCAGCAACGTAGAGATGTATAAATAGCCAGGATGTGATTAATATGCAGCCATATGAAATGCTGGTTTATGGCTTGTTAGGCACATTTGATCCATGATACATTAATCACAACATCAATGCCATTATCAAATGTAAAGATGAGGAATGTGCCACAGACGGTTTCCTTGGTAACAGGGATGGAGCAGACGGCCCCCAATTCCTCTTTGCATTGAATGTTTCGTAATGCGCTGTAAGTGTGCGGATAGCGCTGACAAATTTCCCTTCACAGGCCTGACTGAGTCTGGGATTTATCTGTGACAACTTTGTCCTCTGAGAATTGCCTTTCACTTTCTGTTTAACCATTAAGCAAGGAGATAAAATGAAACAATGCGAAACACCAAGGCTTCAAAATGGCATATTAGCTACTAGTTTTGAAAAGAGGTAATGTGCAGTATCTAAACTGTCAGTATTTATATATATATATATATATATATATATATATATATATATATATATATATATATATAGTATACTGTATGACTAAATTATAAAAAATAATAATATAATGCTAAAACATCTTGATTATTAGTTGATTGGACAGTCAGGGATAATATATTTTTACACAAAATTGTATTAATTAACAGCTGGGAAGGGATTGGATTAATTAACTGGATAACACTTTCTGAATAAGCATGCAATTTAGATCATACAACAACAATATGGCATATTACTTTATGAAAAATGTATTCCGCATCACAGTAAAAAAGCAGATGTGACATTCTGTCATAACTGTTATATTACATTTCACATTTGAGACTATATTTCATAGTTGTGACATTATCATCTCAAATGTCACTTCATTTCACATAATTGTGATTTTACTCACAATAATAACCATTACTTGTAATAAAGATTACTTTTAAATTGTTCTCATAATTACGAATACTCATAACTGCGACTTTATTTCTCATTACTGTGTATATATATTTAAAAATGCGATGTTATTTAGCATTATTCTGACATTTTTATCTGACAACAAATATTTGTTTTTAAGTTTTTAAACCTTATTTTAATTTAAACTCATTTAAAGGTCAAGATTGGCTTTCATAAATACCTCATATGTTACATTAAAATATTAGTCAGTGTACAGCATATAATAAAAAGTTTGCAGTGAAATAAATTACCCAACACAAGCTAATGTTGCATGTTAACTGTATAAATACAGTAATGTAGCCTGCTATTAAAACCAGTTGACAGAAGTGGTTAAAGTACATGAAAGTAATGCAGTAATTGTAGCTGAATTGTATCTGTGCAGGGGGCAGCCGCATACCCAGAAAATGAAGACCAGCAGCAGAGGCTGCGAGAGGCTGCTGAAG
Organism: Semotilus atromaculatus; assembly: GCA_031834385.1. Lineage (NCBI taxonomy): Eukaryota > Metazoa > Chordata > Actinopteri > Cypriniformes > Leuciscidae > Semotilus > Semotilus atromaculatus. Next base: position 8,131,372 of record JAULUF010000027.1, on the reverse strand, counting down.
GGTTACGGGTCGCCACCAATGCAGCCGCTCAGAACGCTATCAAAAAGAAACTCATTCACCGACTAGAGGTGAGTACATGCGTTATCATCCCACCTCCCGTTTAGCGGTCCTCTCTGTGCTTGCTCCTGCCTTGTAACACGCGATTTGAACGTAGTAAATTATAGTGGAAGACACTAATGAAATGTAAAAATGTCACATTCTCCAAAATGAAAATATGTCATAATTTACTTATAAGTAAATTAGACACTGTGAGAAAAGAGGTGATGCTGAAATGTATATTATGAGATTATTAAAGTGTTTTTTTTTACCTTGGATGCATGTAAACCTGTTGTAGGAGACCTTTTAAACTAATTTAGGAAACTTTAAAAAGTTTTTCTTTCATCCATCAAGGATCTCAGTATGGTTACACAATGCTCTTTTGACTCATATTAGCATGGAAGCAGTAGCTTTTTATCAGCTTGTACGTGTTGTAAGACACAATAAAAGCAGTCCAGTTTCTATAGCGGGTATTTTTCCAGTTTCCAACCGTTTCGGCCAGTGGAATTCAGCGTTCTGGTTCTGTTTGGTCTCTTCACATCAACAAAGATGGCTTTGTTCTTGAGGATCTTGCTTGCATCTATCATCCATCCTTACACACGGAATATTATTTCTTTATACAAAGAATCCTTTTTCCTAATACTTGAAAAGTGTAGCATGCTGCCAATTTTTGCCAAATCTTTTTACAATGGACGTATATTGCGAGTGCGACTAAGTACGTTTCAGTCCCAGAAACATCCCGATGTGCTCTACAATCCTTGCTGGACTTAAGGAAATACGATCACTCAGTACAGTCATGTCTTTGTATGATTAATGCAACATATAACCCTGTGCAGTGTAATACCAGATGCATGAATCGTGATATGACTTAGTGCGATTGTCAAGTCGTAAAGGCTGCCATTTAACTAAATAAATATATACCTAGTTCTGAAACTAAACTCTAGATGGCGCAGGCTAATAAGTCCCTAACTCATTTTGGTAGCGATCGTCATCTACATTGCGCAGCTGATCGTTGCTGTTGCATCAGCGGCCAATGAGCTGCGGCTCAACATTCAAATACTGGTAGTGTTGCTGTCAGCAACCCTCCACCTTCCCCAGCTCCACCTGTATAGATCTGCTACGGAGGTCTCTGTACTTGCGTAGCAGAGCTATTCCGCCTAGACCAAATACACTAACATTGCCATATCCGTTACCAGGCCAGTGTCTATTACCATGCCAATTCTCTACGCTATTTCCTGTGTTGGTAATTATTGATGCTGTAATTCGTCGTGTTATTTGTCTGGAGCAGAATGCAGCTAAGCAAGCCGCAGCGGCAGCGACGCAGACCATTGCCGCCGCCCAGAATGCAGCTGCATCCAATAAGAACACCATGTCACATCAGCAGCTCGTGTTCAGCTGCAAGGTATTGTGGGTACAATTATTATCTAAGACATTCAGGGGACTTATTTACAAGAGAATGCAAATTTGAAATAAACTATGCTGACTTTGGTTTTGCGGATGCTCTCCAGGCCGTGGCAGACCATATTCCACAGCTAGTGCAGGGAATGAGGGGCAGTCAGGCCCACCCGGAAGATCTCGGTGCCCAGCTAGCCCTTATCATCGCCAGCCAGAGTTTCCTGCAGGTAAAACACACAATTCTGTGCTTGCTTAGCACTCCCGATTTGGCATTAAATGATCCTCAAGTTCCTTTTTGTTTTGTTTGTCTCCAAACAGCCAGGAAGTAAAATGGTGTCGTCTGCTAAAGCGGCCGTTCCGACGGTAACCGACCAGGCAGCTGCGATGCAACTTGGTCAGTGTGCCAAAAACCTGGCCACCTGCCTGGCAGAGCTGCGCACAGCTGCACAGAAGGTACCCACAGTTCACTGCCTTATAGTAGACCTCAAAACACCTTAGAAAACTTGGGATGTGTTCACACGTGGCAGGTTTGGTTAGATTAAAACAAACTCTGATGCAGTTTGACGGAAATATGAACGCCACACAAGGCAAAAACAGGATGTGATGTCCCAAGATGCAACCCTGAAAAGGACAGAGTTCTCAAGCATGCCTGTTTTTTTGTCATCATAGGAGCTACGTTGCACATTACAATACTGTACTGGCGTCGGAAACATCTTCTAAGCTCTTCATGAGTTCTCATCATAATACTATCATACTAGCATTGGTTTGGATATTTAGTAAGTTCCGGCACAAATTATATGTCATAAAAGCTGTTTTGTATCATTAGGCTCAGTGGTAAAAATGATAACGTGAACGTTGAGCGAACCAGGACTAAATGGGTCATTTTCTTATTTGCTCAAGACCAAAAGAACCAAGAGAATCGAACTACAAGTGTGAATACAGCCTTAGTTCCAATTCTCACATTTTAAAAGGATAGTTTGAACAGAATTGAAGGTTTTCTCATCATTTAAGGTCCAGCCAAATTTACTGTTGTTTGGCAAATATTTAGCAAATTTGCATGAGCGAGAAAGATTTCCACTGCAACAGGTTCAAATTGGTCATGCAAGGGTATAAGGGTGTACATTTTTCATCTTTATGTATTGTGTCGTAGGCTCATGAGGCGTGTGGTCCTCTAGAGATTGACTCTGCACTCAACGCTGTCCAGACTCTGAAGAGTGAACTACAGGATGCCAAAATGGCCACACTGGAAGGACAACTCAAGCCACTACCAGGACAATCGGTAGGTGAAGTGTACCAGATAAAAAATTAGCAAATCCATTTTTTACCATAACTTCTTCACAATGCTTGTGTCTGTAGTTGGAGAAATGTGCTCAGGATTTGGGGAGTACGTCTAAAGCCGTGGGCTCCTCCATGGCTCAGCTACTGACCTGTGCCGCCCAAGGCAATGAACATTATACTGGTGAGATGACTTTTGTGGCTTTACAACATATGAAACAAAATACTTCAGGAGAATCTATAGGTGCTGAATACAAAATGCACAGTATTACGAACAGAATAACAACAGGATTTACACAAGTAGAACATGTTCCTGGATTAATATCCTAGGTTGAGGCCTTTGTTGCTAGAACATGAACAGCAAATGTTGATCCATGAACATGTCTTGCTTTGTAAATCATGGTAAGCCGTGTGATGTAATGTTTGAATAAAAATGTGAATAAAAACTTGCTTCATCTTAAGCAATTTACAATTGGTTTAAGAGATATCCTCTTAAATTTGTGTTTGCTGGGAATCAAATCCTAGATTCCTAGATTCTCTTCCGGTTGAGCTTAACGATTTAGTTATTTGTCCAGGCTTTTTGTCATCAATTGTCTCATTGGTTTTTTTTTTTGTGAATCTTTTTGAACAAAGAGACATTTGCAGAAATGTTTAAATTCTTTTTCTAAAAATGCATCCACAAGATGCCAGTATCTCAAAAACGGGCCGAGTTTTTCCTTCAGTGCTGCTTGTTCCGGAACGAAAGGCATGAAAACAGAGAAGAGGGAGCGATGCTGTAACTTACCTGCACCTCCCATCAATTTTTTACTCTGTGTGGCTGGATTGCTGCTCCCAGGAGAGCTTCTGAAGACAGATTTTAATGGCTCGCTCAAACAAATCCCCCCCTCCTTCACTTCAGCTCCTGCAGCTTCTCAAGCCAAGGGTATAACTAACCCCGTCCCTCATTAATCTTATTTTCACTAGATTTAACATACCATCAGCAATTGGGCTCTACTTGGCTGGATAATGCAATTTGATGTAATTTGCCTGCATTGGCCCTTCCATATTTTCGCTTTCAGTTCTATAAGTAAAGGCCAGATCCCATATGGCACCTCATTTTCTTTACACGCCCATTTGTTGGAACAGCAGGGGCATTCTGGGTCAACCATGCACCAAAATGAGGCTTAAAGCTTTATTTGGAACAAGACAGTTGGGCTGAGTGCTTCAAAAATGGCCTTGATTTTGCAATTACAGTTTAGTGCTCTAATGTAGTCAGTAAATGTAAAAACAAGGTTAAAGTGAATGCGTTGTATGGATATGAGTATGATGATAAGTTGATAAGTGGATGACTGATAGTATTAGTTTTTATGGCAGATACTAGTGTTGATATATGAGAGAAAAGTGTGGTTGAATGGCAATAATATTCTGCTAGCCTGTATTTCAAGGATACAAATGAGACAATAAAAATCATGAAAAAAAATTTTCCACTTCTTTTTTTTTGTTAAATGTACACTTAAGATGAATTAAGCCAAGCAGGAATGGTTATTGAATGAAGCAGATGAGTTCAGTCTTTCACTATGATAGATATAATCTCATAATGCCAAATATCGACCGAATAATCAGATTGTAAATATATCTGTCAATCACTCTAATAGATATAATCTCATAATGTCAGACGATTAATTGGTTTGAGGGATGCATCCCGTGAACGCTATGATAAATATAATATCAGAATCCTAAATATCAACGTATTAATTGATATGCTATCGGTTGATCACTGATAGATACAATCTCAGAATGCCAGATATACTGTATATATATATATATATATATAATGCTCAATCGCTATGATAAATATAATCTCAGAATATTGCTTTATTAATCAATCTGGCTAATATATCGGTTGATCACTGATCTGATACAATCTCATAATACCAAATATAAGTAAATGAATCAGTCTGACCAATAAATTAGTTCATAATTAAAATCAATATAATCTCATAATGTCAAATACTGGCAGATTAATCATCAAAATGTAATATCAAAATACTAAATATTGGTAAGAGAATGGGACAACTGTCAATATTGGCCAATAGAAATAAATATCAGAATGCCAAATAGTGTCAGATCAATTGGTCTTGTTGTTATATAGATAGATCACTGTGATAATTATGATCTCAGAATGCCAAATTTCATCTGAATATTACATCAGTACATCATTGTGATAGATGTAATCTCAGAATTCCAGATTTTTTCCGATTCATTAAATCTGACTGTTATATCAGTAGATCACTGTGATAGATATAATCTTAGACTGTCAAATATCATCCGATTAATCGGTCTGACTGTTATAAATATCTGGCATTTGTATCAAAAAGAAAGTACACCCTCTTTGAATTCTATGGTTTTAAAAAAATCATCTGGTCCTCAGCATGTATTAAAATTAAATAATAATAAAAATATCAGTCTCTCACATCGTTGTGTTGTGTTGTATATTTGACCCACTATTCTTTACAACGTTGCTTCAGTTCACTAAGGTTAGCTGGCATTTGTTTATGCACGGCTCTCTTAACATTTCAGTCGGGTTGATGTCTGGACTTTGACTGGGCCATTGCAACACCTTGATTCTTTTCTTTTTCAGCCATTCTGTTGTAGATTTGCTGGTGTGCCTGGGATCATCGTCCTGTAATCTCAGAGTTGTGTGTTTGCGACAGGTGTGGCAGCGAGGGAAACCGCTCAAGCTCTGAGGATACTGGCTCAGGCCGCGAGGGGAGTAGCAGCGAGTACCCTGGAGCCTCAGGCTGCGGCAGCCATGCTGGACTCCGCTTGTCACGTGATGGAGGGCTCGTCCATGCTCATCCACGAAGCCCACCAAGCCCTGGTGTGCCCCGGTGATGCCGAGAGCCAGCAGAGACTAGCACAGGTAGGACGACGTAGATTCAACCTTTAAACAACACGCAGATAAACAGATGTCTGGCCATCTGCGAGAAGATTTATACATTGAAAGTAGAAGTTACACAAGGTTATACAGGTATCCATAAAACTGTATGTATGGTATGTGTCTGCTAATCTTTATTAGAGGCCAGAATACTTTTTTTGTTTTCTTCAGCTACTTTGTTAAAACCAGATCAATTTCCCATCAGCTCCCTCTTGGCGATTATCTCCAATAAACCAAGCTATTTATTTTCTTCTGTTTCTCGGCGGCCCTTTTTCTGGAAGGTGCCAGTGCGCCTCCTGATTCAAACAGGTTCCTTTGGGACACAAACATATTGCTTGGCATATGTCTGTGACAGTGGCATAAATTAAGGACATGGATTTCTCTGTTGTGCTGAGGGGCTGATTTAAATTTTAGATTCAAGCTGCAACTCTCTGGGCCTTTGTAGAGTTATTGATGGGAGAGTATGTGTTGGTTTTTTTCAGGTGGCAAAGGCCGTCTCTCACTCCCTGAATAACTGTGTGAACTGCTTACCTGGACAGAAGGATGTGGACATGGCTCTCAGGAGCATTGGCGAGGCCAGTAAGAAATTGCTTGTGGAAAACGTGAGTTCTTTGTCAGTTCTTTGTAGCTAGTGAGTTAAATCTGTGTAAATGATTTGAAAGATCTTTATTACATGCATTTTTGCAGTTGGTTTACATAGAAATTCCTTCTGATCATGTTTCATGAATTTATCTGTCCATTGAGTTTATCAGTGATAAACTCAACCTAAACTCTGACATTTCACCCTCTCCTGTTTTTCCAGCTTCCTCCATGCTCCAAATCCTTCCAAGAGGCCCAGACGGACCTGAACCACACGGCAGCCGAGCTGAACCATTCGGCCGGGGATGTGGTGCAGTCTTCACGTGGGAGCAGCGGCCAGCTGGCTATGGCTTCTGGGAAGTTCAGCCAAGACTTTGACGAGTTCTTAGATGCCGGCATTGAGATGGCCGGACACACTCAGGTAGAGTTTCAATGCCTTCTCAGAGCTGGGAGACAGTTCATGATGTGCTCCGCCCACAGAGAAATCTCATTGGTCCAAAATCACACTTGCATAACTGTATATTGAACAAATCTGTTCTTTCTCACTGTGAATTTGTCACTTCGCACATTTCGCTTTCAATAAAAAGAGAGACAAAAATATAAATGTACACATATATATACTACCGTTAAAATGTTGTTGTTTTTTACCATTTACCGTTGCTCAGCAAACATTATAAATGTTTACTGTCACTTTTGATCAATTTAATGCACCATTAACTTTTGAATGGTAGTGTACATTATATGGACCAATGGACAAAAGAATTGGGACAAGCCTCTTAATTATTGAACTCAGTCTGCATTTACAAACATTTAAAAACTGGGTCGTTCTAAAAAACTCAAGGGTGGTACTGTGATAGGATGTCACCTTTGCAGTTTGTCAGTTTGTGAAATTTCATCCCTGCTAGATATTCCACCGTCAACTGTAAGTGGTGTTATTGGAAATTGAACGTTATTGGAAGGTGGAAGCGTTTAGAAAAAGCATCAACTCATCCACGAAGCGGAAGGTCATGAAAAGTCACAGAACGGGGTCGCCGAGTGCTGAAGCGCATGGTGTGTAAAAGTTGCCAATGCTCTTCTGATTCCATAGCTGAGGAGTACCAATCTTCCACTGGCATTAATATCAGCACAAAAACTGTGTGGCGGGAGCTTTATGGAATTGGTTTCCATGGACGAGCAGCTGCATGCGAGCCTCATATTGCCAAGTACAATGCCACGCGTCGTATGGAGAGGTGTAAAGCACATCACCGTTGGACTCTGGAGCAGTGGAAACATGTTCTGTGGAGTGAAGAATCACACTTCTCAGTTTGGCAGTCTGATGGGCGAACGTTTCCTGCCTGACTGCATTGTGCCAACTGTAAAGATTGATAGAGGAGGAGTTATAGTATGGGGCTTGTTTCAGGGGTTGGACTAGGCCCCGTTACTTCCAGTGAAGGGAAAAGTTAAAGCAACACCAAGTAACTTTTCCTCTGCGTTCGCCCTAATGGTTGGAAGCGGAATTGTCCATTACCGCTGTCGTAAATAATTTAGCCTACTGTCGCACGCTAGCTCGTTGTTTATTCGGCACCGGCTCTGGAATGAACGATGTCCACAGACAAGATAGAGAGTATGTTGCATGATTTCATGAAAGTATGATGTATTGCGACATCAGAAACGAAGAAAAACATAATAATGACTATTGTAACGCTTGCCGTAAAGCAAGTCAAATTTGTAGTTGTCTTATGTCTCATTAGAACTACAGAAACGTGACCCGATCAGTCAGTCTTACATAGCGTGGTTATAGCAGATAACGGACCGCAAAGCGGAGGCATAAGTGCCTTTCACCCTGTTACGACTTGATGAACCACTGAAACGATTTTGGAAACATTATTTTAAGGTAAAAAATCTTACTTAGGGTTGCTTTAAAGGTGCCCTAGAATGTGAAATTGAATTTATTTTGGCATAGTTAAATAACAAGAGTTCAGTACATGGACATGACATACAGTGAGTCTCAAACACCATTGTTTTCTCCTTCTTACTTAAATCTCGTTTTTGAAAAACACCCCTGAAAAACAGGCGAATCTCCACATAATGCCGACTGTGACGCAACAGTCGGGATCATTAATATGTACGACTCCAAAAATGTGCATATGCCAGCCCATGTTCAATGACAGCCGAAGCATGGCAGTGGATCAGTGTTTGGATGTACAAATGAACACAAAGGTATTTAGTTCCTTCATCCGAGCCTCTGAAGAAACAATGGGTTAATTTTATTTTCTCTGGAAATTTCCAAACATTTCACCGACGAGACTGTTTCCTCAACTTGGGCCAATACAGAGCTGGCCTCGATCGATCTAGCTACCAAGCAACACTTTCTGAATGTGTAATTGGTCAAGTTCAGACAGGTAATCTTTCTCTCAAAACCGTTGCAATGATAAGATCTTTATTCTCGCGATCAACACACTGTCATCTGTTTGCTCAATGCTCATCACGGCAACATTTTATGTGATGGGAATAGATCTAAATACTTTAAAAACATCTCACGATTCGTTAATCTCGATAGCTGTAATAGTAAAAACATATAATAAAAAACGACACGCCCCTTCAAACACAGCGTTTGGGCTCAGGGCTAAAATCAGGCTAGGAAAAATGCCTTTTATTTCTAAATTATGACTATTTTTTATCTAAAATACATACTAACATTATAAGGGCAACCCAGAAAACATTATACAATAAAAATAAAAACCATTCTAGGGCACCTTTAATGCTTCAGCAAACCATTTTGGACAATGCTATGTTTCCTACTCTGTGGGTACCTTTTGTTTTCTGAAGGACCTTTTCTATTCCAGCATGACTGTGCCCCAGTGCACAAAGCAAGGTCCATAAAGACAAATTTGGATGAGAACTTGACTGGCCTGCACAGAGTTCAACCCCTTTGAAACCCTTAGGGATGCACTGGAACAGAGATTGCGAGCCAGCCCTTCTTGTTCAACATCAATGCCTAACCTCAAAAATGCTCTACTGGATGAATGGGCAAAAATTCCCACATAAAGCCTTCCCAGAAAAGTGGAAGCCTGTTAAAGCTGCAAAGTTGAAATCAACTCCATATTAATGTCTATGTATTTAGAATTTGATGTTATTACAGTCCCTGTTGGTGTAATGATCAGGTGTCCCATTACTTTTGTCCATTTAGTGTATGTTAAAAAACCCCAAAAGAAAAAAAACAAAACTTTTTTATATGCATTTTGATTAATTTGTTAATTAGCGCCTCTCATCCAATTCACTCAGGCACATAATTGTCCCAGAGAACATGAAGACGCTCCACCCTAATGAAATCTTTGATGATGTTCTGGTTCTGCATGTTTTGTTGATTAATTTGGAGAGGCGCACCGGCACAAGGGCTTGATGGAGCGTGACATGCCCATTAAAGGAAGACAGGGATAGTGAAGGACACAGAGGTCTGGAAGGACAGGCCAGAAGCCATTAGGAGATCTGTGACAGTTTGCTATTTTAGGGCAAAATTACTAAAGCATAGGCGCTAGCCATAGTATATTTGCCATTTACTGTCTTTTTCGGTCTGTTCCTCACACATAACCTTCATAAATATGGCACATAAATACAGTAAGTTATTTGGACCACATTATTGATACTTTTATGGTGCTTTCACATCCTTTTTAAGGCTTGAATACCTTGATTCCCAATTATAACTGCATAGAAAAGTTACAAGTACTTTTTATAAATATATCCTTTTTTGGTTCTAAGAAAGAAAGTCATGTGGGTTTAAAAACAAAGTGATAGTAGAATAATGTTTGGGTGAACTATCCCTTACATTTTTTTTTTTTGCCATAAAATATAACCTCCTTTCAAAGACCTGCACATTTTTCTGCTGAATAAAGTTGAAAAACATGAGTTTGACTGTAGGCTGAGCTGCCATCTTCTGTCTCCACAGTCCACAGATGACCAGATCCAGGTGATTGGCAACCTGAAGAACATCTCCATGGCATCCAGCAAGCTGCTGTTGGCCGCCAAGTCCCTCTCCGTTGATCCAGGGGCGGCAAATGCCAAGAATCTCCTCGCAGCTGCAGCACGGTAGGAATGAGCTTCATTCGCTGGCCTGGGGAGAGTTTACTGATCATTAGCCAGTCGACCTGAGGGCCAGCCTGCCGGCCAGCTGAATGGTTTCACAAAATTAGAAACTGTGTATGCGTGAGTAAAAACGTACCTACTTAACCATATTTTTGGATTGAATGTGTACCCATACGTGAGCTAAATCTCACAAAACTTCTTTGGGGGGGGGCATTTTCATTAGTGAAAACTGTTTAATATATAGTTTTATAGTGAAAATTCTTGTTAGGGTTAGGGTGTGGACTAGGGTTGTGTGTGTGTGTGTGCGTGTGTCAAACTTATATGTTCCAACCAACAGCCCCCACACAGAAATTTTAAAGATGTAATAAATAATGTCATAATAAAAATCTAAAAATGGAGAATGGTTTTGGGTTTGAGTTTAGGAGCATGATTAAGGGATAGAAAACTTTATATATAGCTCAATATGAGAACAATAGAAGCCAGTGGAAATACCTATCAGGATGAAAAACAATTGTGTGTGTGTGTGTGTGTGCTGCAGAATCCTCTCAGGTGCATTAGGAAGGCAGCAGCTCCTGAGGGTTTTGGGCTAGATTGATTTCCTTTTCCTTAATGAGGGACAGAGGGTACTGACTGATACACATACACAACCACACACACATACACTCACTCACATCTAGACTCATGAGTGTAACAAAACTTGTCATGATTGTCATGTTTTGTCATGATTCTGATTAATTTGCAAAGGGGGCTGAAAGCTCAATGAGTCTCGAAATAGAGATTCAAGACAAATTTTTTGTGTTTTTTAGTCATTCTGACTGTGATTTTCTTCTGTGTTTTGTGTTTCAGAGCGGTTACAGAAAGCATTAATCAGCTCATCACAATTTGCACCCAGCAGGCACCAGGACAAAAAGAGTGTGATAATGCTCTACGAGAACTTGAGGTATTTGAACAAACACTCACTTAGTCTCTCTCTCTATATATATTTATATACCTTTTTTTCTGCATATACTTTCGAAAGCAGCCTGTATGAGCCGTGTCCGATGAGATGGGGGGCCTGTTAGATTTTCTATGGTGGTCTTATTTATATACAATCAACATTAGATCACATTTGGCCTTATTTATTACAGATTAAAAACAGCCGTTTGTGTGATGCCTCTGTGAAACGTTCAAATCTGCCGGCCACAGGTCAATTGTGTATTAAAAAAGAGCCAATAATTATGATTGGGGTCTGTGAACGATTTTACATCAAATCTTATATGTGTCTCCAATAATCATTTTGAAATGGGGGGCTTTTCGAAAAACAAAATCTCAAAGAATATTAACCTCTCTCTCTCTCTCTCTCTCTCTCTCTCTCTCTCTCTCCCACGTACATACAGGCCGTGCGAGGAATGTTGGACAATCCCAATGAGCCCGTCAGTGATCTCTCTTATTTTGACTGCATTGAGAGCGTTATGGAGAATTCCAAGGTAAAGAATCCATCACAACATTCCAAAATTCTCTAAAGATCTTTTTCATTCCAAATGTTAACGCGTCTCTCCGTCCGATCGAACAGGTTCTCGGGGAGTCCATGGCTGGAATCTCACAGCACTGTAAGACGGGAAACGTGCCAGCGTTTGGGGATTGCGTAGGTGTGGCGTCCAAAGCGTTGTGTGGGTTGACCGAGGCGGCGGGCCAGGTGAGCTTTTGTTTTGGTAGTGTCTGATAATTCTCCCAATATGCACTTCCAACATTGTGCTTTAGAAATGCTATTACAAATGTGATATTATCGACAACATGAATAGGCATTTGCTCCATATTTAGCTTCTGTAAAATAACATTTCTCAGGGAAATAATCTAGGGTGGGCCTAATTTAATCCATCAGGACTTGATCGTGAAAACTAAGATGTGGTGCTATCGATTAACTTTTTTGCTGTCCACACTGCATTGGTTTTGTCAGCAGAGTTGTTTCTAAGGTGGAAAATAAAGTTGAATTTTGATGTAAGATTGTAAAAACTAAAAAAATAGACAGTACACAAACGAATTATATTATAATAGAATATCAAATAATATAATATCATATAATTAATAATAAAAAAGAAAATAATAGATTTAAAAAAAAGTAAGCTATTGTGTCCACGCTACATTGGTTGTTTCCTCAGAGAAGCTGTTTCAGAGGTAGAAAAACTATTTTGATGTATATTTTACAAATAATTTAATAGAAAACATATATAGAATACAAATTAATCATGCACAATAAGGGAAATGTCTAATATAATAATGTAAATAATAGTTCAAAATGAAATAAAACGTAAGCTATGGTGGTATTTGTTTTTTCAATACAATCTTTTGAATAGTTTTGTCAGCTGAAAAGTTTCAGAGGTGGACTTTTTTATGTGCGATTATGAAAAACATTTAAAAATGTCAAATATTCACTATAAGGGAAATGTATAATATAATAAGCATTAGTAAAAAAAATATGTAATTATAAATAATAAATAAAATATAATACTATTAAATAAATGTATATAAAGTAGTGTTGCCGATTAAAAAAATGAACTAGATTGATCACAAAAGTAATCGCGATTAAAAACACTTACACTTTTATACGTTTTTATATATTTTATAATGTATTTTAAACATGAATCACTTTTTTTACATTTATTAAAATGCTTCAAAAAATATGACAGCTTTTAATTTAAGTGAACTTAAAACAATCCAGTGCAGTGAGTAATTGTCTCCGTTACCTTTGTTCTTTGATTAACTTTCCTGACAGACAGAATTAAGACCAGCCGCTGCTGCACATGACGCCGATGTCTCATTCTCTCACAACTCTAAAGTCCATTTAAGACTTTATTTAATTCATTAAAGACTGCTCTTATGTTATGAGCCATAAGTGTTATTGTTCGTTCAAGTGCGAAAGTTCGTTTTGTCTTGTCGTGCTTGAATGGTTTAAAAGCATTTGCATGAAGAAGAGCGTGATCATATAATGTAACGCTAGCCAAAGGATGACAGAAGAAAATGGATGCTGCGTTAATTGCTTTAAATATATATTTTTAAAGAAATGTAAATAAATAAATAAAACAATACAATCTTTGTGCCTTCCTTAATTTTTCTTCAGGCCTCCTATTTGGTAGGAGTCTCCGACCCCAACAGCCAGTCAGGTCATCAGGGATTGGTCGATCCCATCCAGTTTGCCAGAGCCAATCAGGCGATTCAGATGGCCTGCCAGAACCTGGTGGACCCGGCCAGCAGCCCCTCCCAGGTCACTGTTTGGCTCTTTAGTATTAAGTAAATTTTTTGGCTTGCTTTCTCATCTGTTTTTGCTTGTGTAGGTTCTGTCAGCAGCTACCATTGTTGCAAAGCACACTTCTGCCCTTTGCAACGCCTGTCGTCTCGCGTCTTCCAAAACAGCCAATCCTGTAGCCCGGAGACATTTCGTACAGTCAGCCAAAGAGGTTGCCAATACAACTGCGAACCTTGTCAAAACTATAAAGGTACGGCCTGCGATTAATTACCAAAAGATAATTTGGTAACAGAGTAATGTAGATCTGCTTTAGCATGAAGACATACGCTTGCATGACCATTTGCAAACTTATAACCATCAATAAGGCTGTATTTATTTGTATGGGTTGAAGTGTTTTAGATCTGTTTCTGCATTGTTTCTCAGGCCTTAGACGGGGATTTCTCCGATGAGAACCGCGAGAGGTGCCGAGTGGCCACGAACCCGCTGATAGAAGCTGTGGATAATCTCTCCACTTTTGCCTCCAACCCTGAGTTTGCCAGCATTCCTGCACAGATAAGCCATGAGGTGATGAAATACTGAATACCACAATATTTCATGTATTATTTATTGTGTGTGTGTGTGTGTGAGTGTGCGTGCCTGAGTAATCATTTCACAGAATGGTTTGTGAAGCCTGCGGGCGGACGACGTACGGAAGCCTGTAAGCTTTAAACTTGAAACTTCTCGCTGAGATTCCCGCTGCAAGCTCGCAAATGCGCGATGGCTCGTGAAAATAAACATCTGTCCGTTCAAAGTGATGAAGACGTGAAGAAAGCCTGCAGTATTTTTATTCAAATATTAAAAATAATCTTAACATTGACAAATCATAGGTACAATAAACATAACTCATAACTCATTTTCACAAATACACCGGGTAAAATAAAAAAACATGAAAATAAATGTCTATAATAATATGAAATAAATGTTTTAATAGGTTATGACATCTGTTTGTGACGTCATGTTGTATTTATTGTGTATTGTTGGCTACTTATAATATGCTGGGACGGTCAGTTGAGCAATCTCAATTCTCACAAGGATGCGTTCTGTGTCCTGTATCCTTCCGAGTTCGTTCTTTCAAGCTAGCCTGCAAAACCGGTCTCCGTGAGAACACAAGTCCGTTCTTTGCATTCTTGAAACTGAAAAACAGCCTCCGTTTTATGAGTGAGACATTGAATTCTTTACTTAGTCAATTCTTTCAAAAACACTGATTCATTAATCAGTGAAACAAGTGACTGTATTTTTGAGTGAGTTGTTCACTCGACCATTTGTAAAAAATCACTTTTCTTCATTTTAATTTCATTTCATTTTAAAGAAATCTGAGTTCACTCAAACATTTTGTTCAAAAATGTGTATTCATTCAGGAAAGAAACACCGCTACTGTGGATTGCTCAGAGACACTCAACAGTTGTTTTTTTCCAGAACTGTTTTCACTAGCAAAACAAAAACAAAGTAACTGGTTATATTGTGTCTAAAAGAAAAAAAATTGTGTATGTGCAACTATATGTGAATAAGTGTGTAATTGTGTGAGTGCATTGTTTCAGAATTGTTTCAGTTGTACTGAATATTCTTAGTGTATGAAGTATGGTAAAATGTGCACACATGAAGAACTAGGTGAATTCTCTGTCTTTGAAATATTGACTCTAATATTGTGCCAACACAAAGTTGTTTCTCTTCGTTCACTGACTGTTTGGCACTAGACTCACAGGAAGTCTAAAAGGTCAGTAAGTGTGGATTGGATTTTTGCAATATTTTTCAAATAAGTCCTTGATAATGTAATCACCTCAGCACATTTCTGGGGAGAAATGTTTTAGTATTATGAATAAATTAAAAGAATACTATATATTTGATTTTATTAATTAAATAACATTGTAAACTGAATTGTATTTCTTTCCTATCCCTATTGGTTCAGGAACATTCAGGAACAAAACAAGTGAGGGAGTCACTGAATAATTTATTTAATCAATTTGTTTAACATTGATTCATTCAGGGACAAAACAAGTGACTCTTTATGAGTGAGTCATTGAATAATTTACTCAACCAAGTAGTTCAAAAACACTGACTCATTCAGGAATGAAGCAAGTGACTGTCTTTATGAATGAGTTACAGAATTATTATTATTATTTTTTTAAATGTTTATTCATTCAGTGAATATTATATTCACAATTTTTTTGCACACATTTTCATGTGATTTTTAAAATTAATGGATTTGTAAACTGAATTGTATTTCTTTCTAATCGTAGGGTTCAGCTTCCCAGGAGCCAATCCTTCGCTCGGCTCGTTCAATGCTGGACAGCTCCACCCACTTATTAGAGACGGCCCGCTCACTTATCATTAATCCCAAAGATCCTCCCACCTGGTCCATCTTGGCAGGCCATTCAAGGACCGTGTCGGACTCCATCAAGAGCCTCATCACGTCCATCAGGTCTGTATCATGCAAATAAAGACCGTGTTCAGCAGTTGAGAAACAAATGCTTGTGTTAGATGAATGTGAAACGCGTGCGGCGGCCTCAGTCTCCATCATAATTCAAACTTCTTGATTAAATAACTCAAGCACAAGTTATTAACAGTAGCAGCTGTTCAGTCCACACACACAGACACACACACACACTCAAGTCTTCTCAAATCTTCCCTCACACATGAGTCTGTTCCTCTCATTACAGCTCCAGGGGAAGTAATATTACCAACAACCAATGAAATGAAAAACCAGATAGTGTGTTATAAACAAAACAAATCTATATAGAATAATTAGTTGCTATATTACATTAAAAGATAATAAAATAACAAATACGCAAATCAAAGAATGTATAAAAATGGTCACATTATTTAACACATCAAATTCACCTGTTATTTTTAATATTATATTCATTTAAATTACATTATTTATTTATTTATTTATTCATTGGTGTGTGTTTCCTACGCCTACTTAAAAACCTAGTTCTTATAAGACATATACTACTGTTCAAAAGTTTGGGGTCAGTAAGATTGCTTTTTTTTTTCTTGCTTTTTTTTAAGTTACTAATGACATAATATTGCTAAAGATTTCTGTTTCAAGTTGCTAAGGGTTTATATTTCCAACAAACAAAAAAAATGTTTCTATTCATCAAAGAATCCTTTAAAAATGTATCCCAGTTTTTACAAAAATACTAAGCAGCTGTTTTCAACATTGTTAAAAATAATAATAAAAAAATGTAACAGTTAACTTAAATATAAACTGTTATAACAGAGATTTTGATAAGAGCTTAAATAGTCAGAACCGGCCGAGATAACCGATGATTGAATCAGCTGTAAAAATCTTTTATCCCTAAAAAATAACACAAGTACGACTTTTCTTTTTCTAGAAGCCAACATTTGTTTTGCATTTTCTTCTCAGTAAGTGTTTTGAAGGATTTTATATCAAATAAAAGCTGAATATCAGAATGTGTCTGATGTCGCTGAGTTGTGTTTTGTGGTAAGTGACTCTTACTGGGTTTCTCTCTCCACTGAGAGTGTCCCGGGTGATCGATGTAGCATGAGGAGACTGAACACAGATCTGACACTCATCCCCACTTCTGCTCCGAGTGCGTATGGACGATCTGATCTGAGATCACCGGCAGTGAAGGACCTCGACTGTAACGCTCTCAGCAAGAGCAGGAGCAGTGGCTGGGCTCGCTGCCCACCTGGCTGCCCTCCACACACTGTCCTCCCAGATCAACCAATCACAGCTGGAGCTCAGCCAGCCGTGTGTGCGTGTGTGTGAGCAAAAACGCCCACGTCTGCGCTGACTCTCCTGTTTTATGATGCTGTAATGTACAATATCCGGATTTAGTTGAGAAACCTAATTTAATTAAGTTGAAAAATACCCCATAGCAACCAGGTCTCCTCTGTTGTCATAGGGACAAGGCCCCAGGGCAGCGGGAGTGTGACCAGTCCATCGACAGCATCAACAAGAGCATCAGGGACATTGAGCAGGTGTCCCTCGTCGCCGTGGGTCAGAGTCTGCCCCGCAGAGACGACATCTCCCTCGAGGTAAACCAATAAAACAACTGTAGTCACTGTATAGTAGCTTTATGTTTCAATAATGTTACTCTGGCACATTGTTCGTTTCTGAGGAGGATTAGGAATGATGCTTAAAGGAATAGTTCACTTAAAAATGAACATTCTGTCAACATTCTTACCCTCAAGTTGTTTCAAACCTGTATGAACCAGACAGTTGATGGACCCCTTTGACTACCATAGTAGGGAAAAAAGTAAATGGGGTCCGTCAACTGTCTGGTTATCGACATTCTTCAAAATATCGTGTTCAACCGAAGAAAGAAATTCATACAGGTTTGAGACAACTTGAGGGCGAGTAAATGATGATAACATTTTCATTTTTAAGTGAACTATTCCTTTAAAAATATTAATACAAATTAAATGAATTATCTATGTTATTTATTTACAAATGAAAATGTTAGTAAGTAAATTGCTTTTCAATTTAACAAACAAATAGACATTTAAATTTATTTATTTCATGTTGTTTAAAAGTATAGCAACTTCGTGTAGTAACAATGTTATTTAGTAAAGTAACATTATTAATATTATATTAATAAATTATAAATAATTTTGAATTAAATTTTCAAGTACTATTTTTATAAATGCTATAAATGGCTTCTTTTTTATCCATTTAAAAAAAAAATTAAGAAACCCCCCCCCCCCCCCACTTTATTTAATTAAGTATTATTTAAGTGTTATACCGAATTACATTTTTAAACATGAATTAAATAAAATATTTAAAATGTCTTTTTATTTGTGAATTTGAGAAGTTATTTCTTTACTTATATTTTTGATTAATGAATAAATCAATAATTGATTCATTTTATTTTTTACACACCCCCTAGCCTAATGATTCTATATATTTATATACTTTTATAGTATTCATATTTTGAATTAGCTTTTATTTTTATATTTTCTGTTTTCATTTTAATCATTTAAAATGTTTTATATATTTCTATTTAGTTTGTATTATTATTATTATATTTATATAACAATGCAGTAGTGGAGCCACGGAATCAAGGGCCCACTCTATCATGACATTACACCCCATTTTTATAGCTTCAAATAACTAACTAAAACCAAACGTATTGGAAAAATAATCACTTTAACATATGTCTATGTGATAAGAACTACCAAAAATGAGAGAAACGATCTTTGAATACAAAATTATTTGTAATGTAATTGGATATTTTAGTTTGGCTCGCGTCCCATTGGATTACATGGAGTGGGCGGGGTTTAAGATCAATACTGCAGCCAGCCACCAGGGGGCGATCGAAACGTTTTGGCTTGACTTTTCAGGACTTGGTTTGTGCTAATGCTAATGTGAGACTGCTTCCATTAGGCTTTACAGGAGCAGCTGACCTCTGCCGTGCAGGAGATCGGACACCTCATTGACCCCATCTCCACTGCGGCGCGAGGGGAAGCGGCTCAGCTCGGACACAAGGTAGCTAACAGGGACATGGATCTCAATAGTGGAACCACAAATAATGTTACCACTGCAGCGAATACATGGCTGCGTCTGAAAGCTGTTTCCTCAGGCAATGACAGCGTTTGCACACGAAAGTGCCTCATGAAACAGACTTCTGAGGCAGCGTAACGCTTTAATGATCTACAGCAAATTAGAGTGCGCTTTGGTGAAAACTTAGCAAATATTGAATTACTACACTAGTAATTTCTCGATATAAATTACATCAGATGTGGATAACGTTGGTCAAAAACATATGGTAACACACAAACTGACCACCAACTGCAACTTTCAGTCGCCATCTTTATTTTTGAACACAACTGTCACGGAATGAAACGCACAGGATTGTGGGATATCAAAAGCAGCGAAGGATAGATCTATGCTGCCTTCAAAAATCTATCAAATCTCAGGAGACCATGGAATGCAGCATTTTTAAGCTTTCGGACACAGCCCGTGATTTTCCCCAGAAGGCTTAATGTGATTTACACAAGTACGAAATGTTCCTGGATCAGCGGCCTTGTCTTTCTTCATACTTCCATATATTACGTCTTTTTATTTGTGTGTAAATCACATACTTGAATCTCAAGAATAAACATCATGAATTGATCACAGTATGACAGCACATCAAAAAAAAAGCAATGTGTGCTAAACCTGGTTGAATTAAATCCGGCTGTTGTTTGTTTGGACCAATATTGATGCCGCCTGTCTAAAGTGTTTATCAGCTTGTCAATCACTGAAATAACTGAAAAATAAAGTAGTTTTATCAGTTCCCTCTATATATCACTTGCCTGAAATACAAGAAACTGTATGATTGCATGGCAGATATTCTTAACCCATCTGTTTTTCCCCTCAGGTGACTCAGTTAGCGAGCTACTTTGAGCCAGTGATTGTGGCGTCAGTGGGACTCGCGTCGAAACATGCCGACCACCAGCAGCAGATGAACATACTAGATCAAACCAAAACCCTGTTTGAGTCGGCTCTACAGATGCTCTACGCTGCCAAAGAGGGCGGAGGAAACCGTAAGGTACGACGCATGGAAATAACAACACACGGGGATAAACATCTGCAAATGTGCAACTTGTAGCATCCAATGGCACATTGTGTATAGTTGAAGTGAAGTGGTAGCCTGGTTAAAACCAGACCCTTCTCAGTTTGAAACTGAGTTAGGGTCTGGCAAAGCTCCATAGACAAATCATTTCCAAAGGGGCGTCACCAACGGACGTCCCTCTTGGCGCAATTGGATAGACCTAAAAACCAATCAGAGCGATGAAGGAGATGACGTGTGCAGAGGGCTCTCGCTAAGACAGTCTATGGCTAAGACCCACCCATTCGTTTAGTATTGACCAACGGGGCTCGTTGTTATGGGAAGGAGGAGGCGAACATTCACACATTTTAATAACTAAATAAAACAAATACAAAGTCCCTCACGGTCGACTGCCACCACACATAATAAAACAAAACATCAAATAAAATCCAGGCCTGTCCTCTCTCGATCTTCACCGTCGTCGCTCCTCCTTTTATGCTTCCGCTCCTCCGTGAGAGATCGAGACCGGCCTCACTCACGCCGTTCTCTCACGTCCCTCGGCCTCGATCGTCCCGCTCGCCACACTGGTATATCAGACTTTTGCCGAATCCAGTCGGTAAGACAGCGATAACATCTTTTTTAGACATGAAGGCTTTGAGTGTTGTTCTTTGCTCGGGTTTTAACGAAAAGAAAAACATTTAAATCGCTTAAAACAGACGCGATAGCTGATTCGAGTGATGTTTGACGGCGGCATCCATCTTTGTAATGTATCTGCTTCAAAATCGCAGCGCTGTCGTCATCGTGTAAAGCCCGCCCCAACGTTTCTGATTGGTGCCTCGATTTCTGCGGACTGGAAATGGGCTTGAATGAGCTCTTTGCCAGACTCACTTTCAGAGCAAATCTAAATTTGCCGGAAGTTGTCTGGGTTTTCCCAGGCTAGTGAAGTGGTGCTAATGGGTCTAAACTGGCCATCTTTATCCCATGAGACACAACGTTTTTTTTTCTGCTTGCAGGCGACCCACACCCATGATGCCATAGCCGAAGCAGCCCAGCTGATGAAGGAAGCAGTTGATGACATCATGGTGACCTTAAACGAGGCGGCCAGTGAGGGGGGGATGGTGGGCGGCATGGTGGAGTCCATCGCTGAGTCCATCGGGCGGGTTAGTGACTATTTAAAACTAGCGGAAAATCTTTTTTTTCCAAAGCCATTGCTAATATCAACAAATCAAAGAGAGCAAATGACCCCAAAAACAGAACCTGATTGACCAAATAAGACAGTGTGAAAGTTTAATTGTAAATGTTTTATATCTCAGTGGTTATATGCAAATGCAGGTTAGAGTAAATAAGTAAATACAATTTTCTGTATGACACAAAAGTATGTAAATACTGTGTGTGTGTGTGCGTGTGTGCGTGTTGTATGTATATATATATATATATATATATATATATACTTTTGTGACATACAACATTTTGACAGAAAATGACCAATCAGATTCAAAAACTGCGGAGAAACATAAAATGTATATGTATTCATGATTGATCATTCATGCTCAGATATTTTGTATAATGGCTGCTAAACTGTATAATTGAAATGTATATATTTATATGATTTTTTTTATATCATTAATGCCTATACAAATATTATTATTTTATTAATTAGTTTATTAAATATTTATATGAAAAATAAGTGTAAAATAACTGTTAAACCAACACAGTGGCTGCATATATATATATATATATATATATATATATATATATATATATATATATATATATATATATATATATATATACCTGCATTTGCATATAAGTAGCCTAGAAAAATAGTCTGTTTGCATATTTTTCCACTAGAATATTTTTTTTCTCCACACAGTCTTATTTGGATAATAATATTAAGAATGATGTTTATGTATGATAACCAATAAACTATATAAATGTATACAAATATATTAGTTATAATATTTATATTATATTAACTTTTTTAATCTGTAAAATAGACATGTTCTTGGCCAATACAAATAATACCTATAAAAATAAATAATAATAATACATTTAAATCAAATATTTATGAAAATATATAAATATATATGAATAATAAAATAACTGTTTGACCAACACATATATATATATACACACAGTACACTCTTTTATTTATTTCTAGAAAGCTTTCTCATCAAAGTCATCTCTATCTGGCACTCTCATATGTAAATGTGTCACAGATACAACAGCTGTCTCTGTATGTCATCATTAGACTGAATTGGCAGAACATCTCCATTTATCATCTCTGCATGTATGCAGTCTTTCATTATACTGTCGTGATTCACGGTGGAAGACAATGGCAGTCAATTGAATATCTGCACCCTGATCATTTTCTGCGGGAATGATCACAACATGCACATGAACCACGTGAAGACTGTAATTTGTATTAGGACTGGATCCAGCATTACGTCACTGTAATCTGGGTCTCTTTATTTCACAGATGGATGAAGGAACTCCGCCGGAGCCTGACGGCACTTTTGTGGATTACCAGACCACCATGGTGAAGTTTTCAAAAGCCATCGCCATTACTGCGCAGGAAATGGTGAGGACGCTCGCTCACTCGAAATGCTTCCACATCCTCTCACACACCACTAATATCACCTGTGTTGTGTTATGTGACCCTAGATGACGAAGTCAGTGACCTGTCCAGAGGAGCTGGGTGGACTGGCGTCTCAGGTGACGGTGGATTACAGCCAGCTGGCACTACAAGGCCGTCTGGCAGCTGCCACTGCCGAGCCAGAGGAGGTGAGGATCTCTCCAGCATGTGCGTCTAACCAGTGATCTGAGAAATGCTCATTTACACACACGATAATAGACTCGCAGATGGCCTAAACCTCACGCAAACTCCAGATTTAAAGGAACAGATCACCTAAAACTGAAACTGAATTATTAGCTGAGCTTGTACGGTTTTCTTTTTTGTGTAGAATGCTCTTTTCCATACAATGAAAGTCCTCGAAATGAACTCGAAATGACACAAAAAACACCCTAAAATGTCACAAATGTCCATATGACATGTCCATATGTGTATAGACCAACACAGTGAAAATGATAATGTATTATATATGTTTTATTTATGTATTTTATGACACAGAAAATTCAGAAAAAAAAATATTTTCGAAAAATAAAATATACACTCACCTAAAGGATTATTAGGAACACCTGTTCAATTTCTCATTAATGCAATTATCTAATCAACCAATCCCATGGCAGTTGCTTCAATGCATTTAGGGGTGTGGTCCTGGTCAAGAAAATCTCCTGAACTCCAAACTGAATGTCACAATTTTGAGCGTGGCATGGTTGTTGGTGCCAGACGGGCCGGTCTGAGTATTTCATGTTCCGCAAAGATTCTGTATGCGGCAGTCCTGTGGGCGAAAATGCCTTGTTGATGCTAGAGGTCAGAGGAGAATGGGCCGACTGATTCAAGCTGATAGAAGAGCAACTTTGACTGAAATAACCACTCGTTACAACTGAGGTATGCAGCAAAGCATTTGTGAAGCCACAACACGCCCAACCTTGAGGCGGATGGGCTACAACAGCAGAAGACCCCACCGGGTACCACTCATCTCCACTACAAATAGGAAAAAGAGGCTACAATGTGCAAGAGCTCACCAAAATTGGACAGTTGAAGACTGGACAAATGTTGCCTGGTCTGATGAGTCTCGATTTCTGTTGAGACATTCAGATGGTAGAGTCAGAATTTGGCGTAAACAGAATGAGAACATGGATCCATCATGCCTTGTTACCACTGTGCAGGCTGGTGGTGGTGGTGTAATGGTGTGGGGGATGTTTTCTTGGCACACTTTAGGCCCCTTAGTGCCAATTGGGCATCGTTTAAATGCCACGGCCTACCTGAGCATTGTTTCTGACCATGTCCATCCCTTTATGGCCACCATGTACCCATCCTCTGATGGCTACTTCCAGCAGGATAATGCACCATGTCACAAAGCTCGAATCATTATAAATTGGTTTCTTGAACATGACAATGACTACTAAAATGGCCCCCACAGTCACCAGATCTCAACCCGATAGAGCATCTTTGGGATGTGGTGGAACGGGAGCTTCGTGCCCTGGATGTGCATCCCACAAATCTCCATCAACTGCAAGATGCTATCCTATCAATATGGGCCAACATTTCTAAAGAATGCTTTCAGCACCTTGTTGAATCAATGCCACGTAGAATTAAGGCAGTTCTGAAGACGAAAGGGGGTCAAACACAGTATTAGTATGGTGTTCCTAATAATCCTTTAGGTGAGTGTATATGAATATATATTTGTGTTGTCAATCAATAAATAAAAATACTAATTAAAATTACTTTAAAATCACTAATTAATTGCACATTTTTCTGTAATTAATCGTGATTAATCGCACCTGAAATTAAAGGTTGTAATTTATTACATAAAAATGTCACAGTTAATCTCCAAATTATTGTGGAAACAACATAAAGACAGATATTTAAAATTTTTCATCAAACTGGTAGGAAATATTAGCCTGGGTTTCTGCATGCTGCCTTGCGCGCAGCGCGATTTTATTCACGCTGCTAGGCAGCCTGGATTCCATGGACCAGATTTGCGCCTCAGCGAGGGAACCAATCACAGAACAGGGAGGGAGCAGCAAGACGATGACGACGTCTATGTGACACACTGAAGCAGTTTGTTTATATCTATGGATCCAACATGGCAGCAGACGCGAAGTTACCTTTCGATGCAGCCTTAGATATTGTTTTAAGTAGTTTAGAACGCAATTTCAATTTTAGTTTCCTCGTCTAATTTTTGTCGCTCTACATATGTCATCTGGTATAATTGAAATGATTGGCTATGAGCTACGTACAGGCACATTTGATAGACATTCGTAGCACCCAATAAACGGCTCTGGGCATTCGTAAACCACTCCTCAAATACTGGTAACATGTGGTTCCCAGACCACGTCTCAATGAGACTGGGTCTGACGTTAGCCAGGCTAAGGAAATATACAGAAATTGAATAAATATATCTAACACTTCACAGTTTTCACTGCGTAAATTATACATTTGATAGAGATTAGTCCTTATTAAAGCTACAAAAGTTATTAAGTCAAGAGCAGAACGTGAAAAAAAAGGATGATACGTTAATTGCTTTTAACATATTACACTGGAAAAAAAATTGCATGCATTAAAGCATTAATTTTGATAGCCCTAATATAAATAAATATATATATATCAGTACAGTCATTTACTGAAAACCTTAAAAAGTACTTTCAAATCTCAGTTGTATTTGCATATCTTAACCATTTAAACACAAAAAATACTCATACAAAAAAAAAACGTGTTCAAACCATCTTATTGGCACTTGTACACTATATTCTAAGTTTTCAAAAGCCATTTGATAAATTTTTGCGAGGAATAGATTGAAAATTGTGTCGTTATTGACTGAAAATCTTTATTTATGAAAATGATTTTCTCTTAAATCTCATCCACATTTGTGTATCATAACCACTTAAATATAATAAAAATAAACTCATTCACAGCATGCTATTTAGTGCAAACACATGAGCCTTGGTAATGCATGTTTAGCAAACCTTATACTTCACGTGACCTTACACTTTGCATGTCATTAAGCCTGTGAACAAAGGTGGAAACACCAGCCGACTTATTTCACACCTTTGCTCTATCCACATTTGAAAAAAGGAACCCGACACGAGGACACGGTAGTCACCAGCTCTCTCTTCGCTAGCGTTTTTACATAAGTGGCCGCTGCCGTTACCATAGAAACCGCGCACCCCCACAAGCCTTAAAAGCCCGTTGTGATATTCATAATGAAGAGCCGCCCACCCGTGTATCTGTGTGTCAGGTAATGAACATACAGTGCTGTCGGGCCCCCTCAAAGGCCGTCACAATCACTTCTTAATTATTGGATAGAGCTTTGTTGAACGGAGGCAGTGGCTTTTAAAGCAGTCGCCGAGAATGAATATATTCAGATTTAGACCCAGATTCAATCTCACTCGATTGCCAACTCTTTCTCAAACTCGATATCTTTGCTGTTATTGCAGGTGGGATCTCAGATCAAGACTCGGGTGCAGGAGTTGGGTCACGGCTGCATCTACCTGGTACAGAAGGCCGGAGCGCTGCAGATGAGCCCGACGGACAGTTTCTCCAAGAGAGAGCTGATCGAATACGCACGTGCCGTCACTGAAAAGGTAGGCTCGCTTGCCATTGTGGGAGGCTGTTACTTCTGAATGGTTTTCTGCTTTACTTTGTTCTGTTTTAATTACATTTTTATAGTGCTGTCCATTCTATTATATACAGTGAGGAAAATAAGTATTTGAACACCCTGCTATTTTGCAAGTTCTCCCACTTGGAAATCATGGAGGGGTCTGAAATTGTCATCGTAGGTGCATGTCCACTGTGAGAGACATAATCTAAAAAAAAAAATCCAGAAATCATAATATATGATTTTTAAACTATTTATTTGTATGATACAGCTGCAAATAAGTATTTGAACACCTGTCTATCAGCTAGAATTCTGACCCTCAAAGACCTGTTAGTCTGCCTTTAAAATGTCCACCTCCACTCCATTTATTATCCTAAATTAGATGCACCTGTTTGAGGTCGTTAGCTGCATAAAGACACCTGTCCACCCCATACAATCAGTAAGAATCCAACTACTAACATGGCCAAGACCAAAGAGCTGTCCAAAGACACTAGAGACAAAATTGTACACCTCCACAAGGCTGGAAAGGGCTACAGGGAAATTTCCAAGCAGCTTGGTGAAAAAAGGTCCACTGTTGGAGCAATCATTAGAAAATGGAAGAAGCTAAACATGACTGTCAATCTCCCTCGGACTGGGGCTCCATGCAAGATCTCACCTCGTGGGGTCTCAATGATCCTAAGAAAGGTGAGAAATCAGCCCAGAACTACACCGGAGGAGCTGGTCAATGACCTGAAAAGAGCTGGGACCACCGTTTCCAAGGTTACTGTTGGTAATACACTAAGACGTCATGGTTTGAAATCATGCATGGCACGGAAGGTTCCCCTGCTTAAACCAGCACATGTCAAGGCCCGTCTTAAGTTTGCCAATGACCATTTGGATGATCCAGAGGAGTCATGGGAGAACGTCATGTGGTCAGATGAGACCAAAATAGAACTTTTTGGTCATAATTCCACTAACCGTGTTTGGAGGAAGAAGAATGATGAGTACCATCCCAAGAACACCATCCTGTGAAGCATGGGGGTGGTAGCATCATGCTTTGGGGCTGTTTTTCTGCACATGGGACTGGGCGACTGCACTGTATTAAGGAGAGGATGATCGGGGCCATGTATTGCGAGATTTTGGGGAACAACCTCCTTCCCTCAGTTAGAGCATTGAAGATGGGTCGAGGCTGGGTCTTCCAACATGACAATGACCTGAAGCACACAGCCAGGATAACCAAGGAGTGGCTCTGTAAGAAGCATATCAAGGTTCTGGCGTGGCCTAGCCAGTCTCCGGACCTAAACACAATAGAGAATCTTTGGAGGGAGCTCAAACTCCGTGTTTCTCAGCGACAGCCCAGAAACCTGACTGATCTAGAGAAGATCTGTGTGGAGGAGTGGGCCAAAATCCCTCCTGCAGTGTGTGCAAACCTGGTGAAACGTTTGACCTCTGTAATTGCAAACAAAGGCTACTGTACCAAATATTAACATTGATTTTCTCAGGTGTTCAAATACTTATTTGCAGCTGTATCTCATAAATAAATAGTTAAAAAATCATACATTGTGATTTCTGGATTTTTTTTTTTAGATTATGTCTCTCACAGTGGACATGCACCTACGATGACAATTTCAGACCCCTCCATGATTTCTAAGTGGGAGAACTTGCAAAATAGCAGGGTGTTCAAATACTTATTTTCTTCACTGTATATATATACAATATTTATATATATTTACAAACTTTTATGTTATATGCGATTAATCGCAATTAATCGATTGGTCAGCACAATTTTATCAAAGTATTTTTAAAAAAATCACAAACGAATGTCTATAATCAAAGGTTCATGGTGCTTGTATTTAAAATTTCTTTCTGATCTCTAATGCTGAATTATTTCATATGCTTTGTTTGCTAAGGCTAAAAACCCATAAACATTGAAGGAGAGACTAGTCATATCTAGAGACCAGAATATTATAGGGACTGCTTAGCAATGCCCTAGCAACCACCCACAACACCCTAGCAATGGCATAGTATGTCCTTGCTTCCCTCCAAGACACCCTGGCAACCACATAGCTACACCCTGACAACCACTGCAATGCCTTTGCTACCCCCACAACACCCTAGTAATAGATTAACCACAACACCCTAGCAACCACATAGCAACACCCTGTCTACCCACTGCACCCTAGCAAACCACATAGCAACACACTAGCAACCACCCACAACACTCTAGTAATCGCTTACCCACGACACACTAGCATTCACATAGCAACAGAATGCAACCACCCACAACATCCTAGCAATAGCACTGCAACGCCTTTGCCACCCCCACAACACCCTAGCGATCACATAGCAACACCCTGTCGACTACCCACGACACCCTAGCAACCACACAGCAACATTCTAGCAACCACCCACAACACCATAGCAAATGGCACAGCAACGCCCTGGCAACCACTCATAACACACAGAATCATGGTTGCAATATTTGCAATGAAATGAAACTAATGTATTTTCAGTATTTCATCATATGGATTATAAATAGTTTCACAAAACCGACATGAACCTGATGATAAAGCAAACATTTTCCTGGGTATTCCTAGCATGCAGTGACATCAAACAGTTCTGTTAATATTTATGAGTTTAATGTCAGTGGTAGACGTAACATTGTCTAGATGGGCTCGAGAATATACAAATAAAATACTACGCAACATTGTGGTCAGAATGATTTTCCAGTCGTAATAATAGGCACAATGAGAGTCGACTGCACATTTGCTGAGTACACTTTTCATTCTTTGTGTTCCAACTGTTTTTATGCCATTTTTTTCGTTATTAATGCAGGAAGCCCCCACTGCTTTTCTTGTGAGGTTGTGTATAGTAGATTACATTCAATCACTGTGTCATATTGTCTTTGATTACCTCTCAGTAGCTGGAGTTTGTTCAGCCCTACTGTGATGGTGCTGTGACCCCTCGCTGCTTTAAATGAGCTCTGTTTAAATGTGTCCGAGTCCCCCACTAGCCCAATTCAATTCAAACCTCAGCTCTGCCTAGAATCGTTTCTGTGTTAAACTTGAATAGGGATGGTTGCATTTGAATGCCTCCCTTATGGCTTTTCATCGACTCCATCTCTCTCTGTCAGTCTCTCTCTCTTTCTCGGTGTTAGTATAATGGTCCCGCTTTAATGGACTTGTCCATCTATCTTTCAGCTGCTTGTCAGAGCCCATCTCTCAGCATTTGTCTTTTTCGGATGTTAGCGATGGTAGAAGCAGTTATGTTTATACAGATCCAGGATCAGTTTTGTATTGCTTTCATCGTTGCTTGTAAGAACATTATTATATAATATTTAGTGCTGTCAAAATGAACACGTTAACGTATGCGATTAAATTATTATTTTTTTTTTTTAGTTTAACGCATTAAATATATTTAATGCAATTAACGCAGCAAATCCTTTTTTTCCAATCGTCCTTTGGCTAAACGTTACATTATATGATCACGCTCTTATTCATGCAAATGATTCAAGCGTGATAAGAGAACGCACACGCACACACTCACACTCGTGCGAACAGAAAGCTCCTTCAGACAGCACTTGAATGAACAAAAACACACAAAATGATGCCAAAATACCCGTTTTGTCGAGTATCCTTGCAAGCACAGTCTTAAATGAATTAAATGAAGTGTTAAATGAATGTAGAGAGTTGAGAGCAAATGGGATGCTTGTCAGATACTCGTCGTGTGCGGCAGGTCTTAAAGTGACAGCAGCCTAATAAACCTGCTACCAAAGACCAAAAGAAAACAAGAAAATCACTCAAAGCTCTTGACTGAATAACTTTTCTAGCTTTAATTAACGATTAATCTATTTTTAATTTATAATTTATGTAATGAAGACTGTGAAGTGTTTGATAACTTTATTATATCCTCCCTTAGACCTACCTGAAAATCCAACAAAGAGTCAAAAACAACGAACACAATAACTCTTTGTGTATTTTGACAGGGCAAGTAAAAATCTGAACTGGCCTGACTGGGCTAATAGAAAAAATTGAGCCCTGATATATTGAAGGGCAGGTAAATGTCACATTTTTTATAATTGTTTTTTGTGACGATTGTTTTAAGTTCACTTAAATTAAAATGTGTTGATTTTTTTTTAAAGCCTAATAATATAAATGTTAAAATGTATAGCTTTTAATTATACTGTAATGCTGAATAGCTATAATTACTGGCTACATTTGAGAAAAAAAAATATTTCATTGAGACATCCGTAGCTGTGATGCCATTAAACAAATATTTAAAATATAGGCTACTGCCTTTATGTTGTTTCTACATTCATTTGGAGTTTAAATGTGAAATTATTACAATATAAAAATATATTAAAAACGTTAATGTTAGGTGTGATTAATTACGAAAAATGTGTGATTAATAGTTCTTTTTTAGTATTATTAGTATTATTAGTATTAGTAGTATTTTATTAGTTTTTTTTATTAGTATTTTTTTATTGATTGACAGCACTAATCATATTATAGTATTTATTATACTATAATGTATTTGTAATTAAACTTTTTGAAATGTATGTAATCATAGTATATTAAAACCTTCTAAAACAATTATTATTATTTATTTATCAATATAATTATATAATTATATATTATATGTATTTGTAATTTGTTTAATTTGTAACTTTTTGAGATTATGTAATCATAATAAACAAAGCCTTCTAATGCTATTATTATTATTATTTATTTATAAATATAATTATATAATTATATATTATATGTATTTGTAATTTGTTTAATTTGTAACTTTTTGAGATTATGTAATCATAATAAACAAAGCCTTCTAATGCTATTATTATTATTTATTTATAAATATAATTATATAATTATATATTATATGTATTTGTAATTTGTTTAATTTGTAACTTTTTGAGATTATGTAATCATAATAAACAAAGCCTTCTAATGCTATTATTATTATTTGTTTGTAAATATTATATTAAACTAATTATTTAAATTATGTAATTGTAATATATTAATAACCTTCTAAATCATAATATAATATGTATTTATAATTTTAATATTTATTTAAAGCATTTATAATTTATTCATAAAAACCTTCTAAACCATTATTTTATTATTATTATTTGTCAATAAAAACATTAATTGAATTTAAAACACATTTTAATTTAAATGTTAAAATATTTATTGTTATCGCCCACCGACCCCATTGGAAAGCTGTCCCAAACTCTGCCTATGGAGTTTATAATGATGCTTCACTCTCTCCCGCAGGTGTCCATGGTGTTGTCCGCCCTGCAGGCTGGGAATAAAGGAACTCAGGCCTGCATAACGGCAGCCAGTTCTGTCTCCGGCATCATGGCTGATCTGGACACCACCATCATGTTCGCCTCAGCCGGCACACTCAACGCAGAGAACGAAGAGTCTTTCGCAGACCACAGGTGAGACCTAGTAGATCGTGGCACAGTTACAGCATCATACACATAAAATGTGAACGGTTTGTTCTATCAATGTTTTGTATGATCATGAGACCATAGAATAGAGCTCGAAAAATAGTCTGTCGTGTAATCTGAAGCGTATTTGTTTGTGCACTCTTCAGAGAGAACATATTGAAAACAGCTAAAGCTTTGGTTGAGGACACCAAGCTGCTTGTGTCTGGTGCTGCATCGAGCCAGGACAAACTAGCCCAGGCGGCCCATTCCTCTGCCAAGACCATCACACAGCTCACTGACGTGGTCAAACTGGGCGCTGCGAGCATGGGCTCAGAGGACCCAGAGACACAGGTGTGTGTGTGTGTTTCGCTATTTGTGCATCTTCCTAATCTGTCATAGGATTTAGCAGACGATACCGTCACCAATGTGTTCTAAGTCTGCTCCTGTATTTTTATCTCCGTATAATAATGAGAATATCATTAGTGCTCCTCTCAAGTGTAGAAGATGTCGTGACATTTGCAGTTACTTTCTGACTCACCTGACACATCTCTGCCCAACATCTACATCCCTGGAGGAGTGCAGTGTGTTATGGGACTGGATAAAGCCGGTGACGTTTCATGACTAAAGGTGGTTGTGATAAAGTCTTCTCTCTGTCTCTTTCAGGTGGTCCTGATAAACGCAGTCAGAGATGTCGCTAAAGCTTTGGCTGAGCTGATTGGTGCCACTAAATGTGCCGCGGGCAAAGCAGCGGACGATCCATCCATGTATCAGCTGAAGAGTGCCGCCAAGGTGTGTTTGGTTGAAGAATGGTGTGTGTGTGTGTCTGTAAGGAAAGCATTATGCAGCCTAGTGAGGGTCATATCTTATTCTGATCACAATCACACTCTCAGTGTGTGTGTGTGTGTGTGTGTGTGTGTGTGTGTGTGTGTGTGTGTGTGTGTGTGTGTGTGTGTGTGTGTGTGTGTGTCTGTCGAACAGCTGGCCCTGTCTCTCATTTTCTTGGCTGGGTCCTGTCTTCGCTCGCTGTCATCTTGGTGTGTGGCCACAAATCAAACCCTATCTTTCAGTGATCATAGTGTGTATCACAGTGTGTATGTGAGTGACTCAACGGCCACACTGCAGGGGACAAAACCATTATGTGTGTGTAAACGGCTTAAGGACTGCTTCTTTTACTTCCTCTCTTTCTTTTTCTGCCTCCTCTCCAAATGCCATTATTGCCATGTAGCAAAGCATAAATGATTAATTTTGTAAACATAATTAAAAGAAAATTAAAATGGTGCTTGCTTCTGCAGTTATGCTGTGGATCAGTGCACATCGTTTGTCATATGAAATTAATCTCCAGGCTTGTTTAAACAGAAATTGATGTGTACCCCACATATGTTAAAAAAAATTCTCTAATCCTTTGATCATTCACCTGGTGCTGTTAAACCTCTGGGATTAACTTCCACATACATGCAACATGATATGTTTTGTTTAGCATACTTAAGTAATGCTGTTGTTATCTTTACAGAAAGATTTTTTTTACATTCCTTCAACATATGGTGACTTCAGATCCTCTGGGATTTTGCTTCAGACATTCATTGTGCTCGTTTCTTCCGTGTGTTTTTAAAGTTGTGGTGGCGTCCCTCAGGGCTTTGTCTTAGGCCCACTTTTGTTTTCTTTGGTTTCCTCTTTTGTTCCTTTTTGTATTTAAAACTTTGCCTAAAGCAAGATTTAGAAACCTTACAGGCTTCAGCTGTGGTCCATTTAAAAGATCCAGTTTGATCACCTGACCATTTTCTGATGTTTTGATGATTTAGATTTCAGTTTTTTACATTACGAACAACAGAACTAGGACGATCTTGCAGAGTATTTTACTGAGCTCTTTGATACAGCTGTTCCTGTCATAACATTGCATCTGACCTTTTTTCAGTGTGTCAGGTGAAAAAATTGGTCGCAA
The DNA here is from genome assembly GCA_031834385.1 of Semotilus atromaculatus. NCBI lineage: Eukaryota > Metazoa > Chordata > Actinopteri > Cypriniformes > Leuciscidae > Semotilus > Semotilus atromaculatus. Next base: position 8,097,776 of record JAULUF010000027.1, on the reverse strand, counting down.
AGCTGTTGACATTCTCTAATTGAGCTCACTTGAGATATACATAAAGCACAAAAAAGGGGTTCTTGCCAGTCAGAGACTTTGACCTCCCTATGTTTTCTGATGTTACAGGTGATGGTGACGAACGTGACCTCTCTGCTGAAAACTGTGAAAGCGGTGGAAGATGAGGCCACTCGCGGGACGAGGGCTCTGGAAGCCACTATTGAGTGCATTAAACAGGAACTCACTGTACGGAACATTCTTTGCATGTATATTGAACTCTTACCAGAGCCTTCCCAAGAGATATTGTGCATTCCACTTTTAAAGCATAGTTCCTCAAAAAGGAGAATTCTGTCATTATTGTATCACCCTCATGCCTTTAAAACCTGCATGACTGACTTTCTTCTGTGGACACAAAAGAAGTTGTTTTGAACAAACAACAATGAACCCCATTGACTTTATATGGACAAAACAAAACACTGAGAAATTTTTTCAAAATATCTTGTTTTGTGTTCCACAAAAGAAAAAGAGTCATTCAGGGTTGGAACGACTAGTTAATATATTAGAAATGTCGGTTTTATCATGTTCATTTTGATCCTAATTAAGATATGCTAATACAATCCACTTGTATTATAATCTGGCTGTGAATTAGTACCAATTAGGTCCAGCTTAATTAGTTTTAGCACAGACCGAGGTAAAAACCCATCCATCTGTGATATAAACTGGTAATACAGAGTAATACACCATGTGAGCATTTGCCTGTTCTCCACCTGCTCCTCGTACTCCTTCTCCCATGGGCGTCACTACTCCACTTATCAGACACTGTGTGTCAGATTGAGATAGTGATACAGGAAAGCAAGAGATTTCTGTTTTATCTTCTAGCTTAGTGCTCCTTTTATCAAATGACCATCAGTACATTGGAAATCCTGACTGCATTACTATATTTAGTCCACAGAAAATCGGCACTGGTCATGTGACCGGTTCTAAAAATGTAAGATTCAATAAAGAGAAATAGATATCCGTTATGTATGAACTATTTCTTCTCTTGCCCGACTATTGCATCATCTGTTTTCCAGGTTTTCCAGTCCAAGGACGTTCCTGAGAAATCCACCACCCCAGAAGAGTTCATCCGCATGACCAAGGGCATCACCGTAGCGACGGCCAAAGCCGTGGCAGCGGGGAACTCTGCTCAGCAGGAAGATGTGATATCCACTGCCAACCTGAGTCGCAAAGCCATCTCCAACATGTTGACCACCTGCAAGGTGTTTATCAACCATCACACACACATATGCCCACTCACACAAACACATCCCACCTCATGCTGATCAACTGTACAGTGGTAATCCACAAACGCTTGAAACCCAACATAATGTGTTTATATACACAAATGAATGCACTTGCACAAATTCTCCATGTACGATCAATGCTTTTTGATCGATTTCTCAATGTCATTTTGCACTAACCCACCTTTGACACCTAAATTACGCCCTCTGGTGTTATCATGATGCAATGCATCGTTTTTTTCACTCCACAAATTCATATAAAACTACAGATTCAAAAATTCTGCAGATTCCTCATCATGTGCTGTACATTTGCATTGGTGTCTTGCAGCAAGCGGCGTACCACCCAGAAGTAGTCCAGGATGTTAGGAATAAAGCTTTGCTCTACGGCATCGAGTGTACCACCGGATACATCGACTTGCTCGAACACGTCCTTCTCGTGAGTTGGCGCGCAGACAGTTTTTACAGGATGTGTTTGTGCATGTGTTCTGTGATTAAACCTCGTCTGTTTACTCCACACAGGTCCTGCAGAAACCCACGGCCGAACAGAAACAGCACTTGGCCACACTATCCAAGAAAGTGGCGGGCTCCGTCACGGAGCTCATCCAGACTGCTGAAGCCATGAAAGGTGAGCACACACTTACGGATTGGTCCCAAAGTGTATCTATTTCCCAAGTATATGAATATTGATGGAGCGACACTATTAGTTTGAAATAAAATATTATGGAATAACTTTTTTTTAAATAAAAATGCAAAGCCTTACGAAATGAAATGCAAAGCCTTACGAAATGCTATTATAATGGAGAAAATCATATATATATTATCTAATTTTGTGAATGATGGGTTTTCGAATTCTGCTGAGCTTTCCGTCATGCAGGCCTGGTTATGACAAATGCTCTTGAGAGGTAATAGGGAACATTGCAGGTCAATTGAGCTGAATTTGTGGAGGTTTAATAGAGACATTGGGCTGACACACTTGCTCTTTTCTATAACACTGCTTTGTTGTTTTTTCCATTTCTGCCACAGATGGAGGTGAGTATGATATACACAGTGTTGTTTTTCTCCAATATCAGGCCACACACACACAGACTTGAGTTACTGACCAGCATGGACACACACACGCATACAATGAGTTATAGTGTGAGAGAAAAGAGAAGAAGGGATAGAATTGAATTCCCTCAGGTTTAACATAATCCTCAAACACATTCTTGCCATCTGTTTTCACAAGCTGTTTGAACAAAACAGACGTCTTTTAGTGCCTCTTAAACGTCTGTAAAGGAAAATTGCAAAAGCACATTTGCTCCATAAATGCCTATTAACATAAAGATGTGCACATTCATCTAGACAATTAATGAATGATTGTGATTCTAATAACCTGCCAGTCAGCACTAAGAACAGTGTTTAACTTGAATTATTATGAGTTGTGGCATCTGTTCATTATTATACAGGATATCATACAAAATGCTGCCCTTACCAAAATGTTCCATGGTAACTATTTATTAGCAGAATAAATATATATTTATATAAAATATATTTGTCAAGAAAATAATAAACGATCTATAATTATTTTCATGACAATTAAGTACATTTTCCTCCATTATTCTCCTTACCGTAATGTGTACTCACTTTTTTTTAACTTTTTTTTATTCACATTTTTTGTGGTGATTCTCATTAGATTATAGGGTTATTTAAATAATAATAATAATTTTATTTAAGATTTCATTTAATTTGTATTATTTGTTATGTTTTGTTATGGATGCACCGATATGAACATTTTGGCCGATATCGATAACTGATATTTCTTTATATTTGAAAGCCGATAACCGATATATTGTCCAAATCCAATTTTTTTTATAATTTTCTAGAGCCTGGTTACAAAAACAAGTCTCATCATTAAAAGCCATGTCCCAAGCACACAATCATAATGTTCTTGTTATCATTTTATGTAGCCTATATTTCCTTTTAGTGATTCCAATCATATTTCAAGCAATTCAAACAGTGCGAACAGTGCACATATGAAATGTCTCAGCTAAAGGAAATAATCCATTATTTATCAGCTTTAATATATCTGCCAAATTTCTTATCGGCAACATTTGTTAACGAAAACATAAAAAATGAACATATATCGGCCGATACCGATATGGTTGCTGATATTTCGTGCATCCCTGTTTTTTATTTTTTGAGACTTGTACACTGTACACGTGGCGGCTTAATTTCTAGGATTCATTTCCTTTTAGCCAAAAAAAAAAAAATATATATATATAAGTGAAATATGTGCCAGACATATTCACCAATGGTTTCTGAAGCATATTAAAAACTACTGTAGTTACGATGGAAAGTTCTCATGGTTATTTTTGTGAGGTTCTTGTGTTGGCATGTGATTTTTCTATACATGAGGTTATTGGATCAAATCCCCATCGCATGATTTTATTTATTTTTTTTAAATCATGTGTTCACTCTTTCCATGTGTGTATTATGCATATGGTAAGTGAATTGAAAATGAGGGTCCCGCTGACTTTGTTTATGCCTCCTCTCAGGTTCAGAGTGGGTGGACCCAGAAGACCCCACGGTGATCGCGGAGACTGAGCTCTTGGGTGCTGCTGCGTCCATCGAGGCCGCGGCCAAGAAACTGGAGCAGCTGAAGCCCAGAGCCAAACCAAAGGTATCATTCCATCCGTCTTCTGAATCCAAACACACACACACACACACACACACACACACACACACACACACACATCAGCTTGCGATCAGTGATCAGCTTGCCAACACAGCTATATCAGATCACTTCCACCAAAGGCTGCTGGAATGTTTCATTCTTATTTTGTATTCAGGGGATGTGTTGTTTTTTGGGGGTTTGGTTTTTTTATTTTAGGACCTCAGAACTTCAGGATGTGGAGTTTTGTATTTTCATGTTGTTGGAGAAGTGTGCACACATCTGTGTAGCTTTTTGTGGGGGTTTTATGTGGTTATATCTTGTGCATTAACTATTTTATATTTTGAAGTGAGCGTGGAACTTTGTCTGTATGGCTTTTGGTTTGTTGGGGTTTTTCTGTGATCCATCTTGGATCTCAATTATTCAGTATTTTGAAGTTTGGTTTTAGAGCGTGCTGAACTTTTAGTCAGTCAGTCTGAAACTCATCTCCAAGTAGTTCAGCACTTTTTAGAAATTATTTTGCCTGAAGCTCTTTTATTGTTCCATCCATCTGTATTATAGGTCAGCTGTCAGTGATGCTTTTCACCTAAAAAAAAAAACTAAAAAAAACATTCATCCACATTTTGCCTTTCAGAGCTGAACCTATAGCAAAATCAGAAAGCTGCCACAACCCCAAACCTGTTTGCCTATCATTCTGTCGTCCTGTCTGGTGTTCTATCTACCATTCTGTCTGTCTAACTGTGGTTATTTCTGTCTGTCTGTTTGTCTGTTATTCTATCTATCTATCTGCATCTATCTATCTATCTATCTGCATTTATCTATCTATCTATCTATCTATCTATCTATCTATCTATCTATATATATATATATATATATACACTCACCGGCCACTTTATTAGGTACACCTGTCCAACTGCTCCTTAACACTTAATTTCTAAGCAGCCAATCACATGGCGGCAACTCAGTGCATTTAGGCATGTAGACATGGTCAAGACAATCTCCTGCAGTTCAAACCGAGCATCAGTATGGGGAAGAAAGGTGATTTGAGTGACTTTGAACGTGGCATGATTGTTGGTGCCAGAAGGGCTGGTCTGAGTATTTCAGAAACTGCTAATCTACTGGGATTTTCACGCACAACCATCTCTAGGGTTTACAGAGAATGGTCCGAAAAAGAAAAAACATCCAGTGAGCGGCAGTTCTGTGGGCGGAAATGCCTTGTTGATGCCAGAGGTCAGAGGAGAATGGCCAGACTGGTTTGAGCTGATAGAAGGGCAACAGTGACTCAAATAACCACCCATTACAACCAAGGTGGGCAGAAGAGCATCTCTGAACGCACAGTACGTCGAACTTTGAGGCAGATGGGCTACAGCAGCAGAAGACCACACCGGGTGCCACTCCTTTCAGCTAAGAACAGGAAACTGAGGCTACAATTTGCACAAGCTCATCGAAATTGGACAATAGAAGATTGGAAAAACGTTGCCTGGTCTGATGAGTCTCGATTTCTGCTGCGACATTCGGATGGTAGGGTCAGAATTTGGCGTCTACAACATGAAAGCATGGATCCATCCTGCCTTGTATCAACGGTTCAGGCTGGTGGTGGTGGTGTCATGGTGTGGGGAATATTTTCTTGGCACTCTTTGGGCCCCTTGGTACCAATTGAGCATCGTTGCAACGCCACAGCCTACCTGAGTATTGTTGCTGACCATGTCCATCCCTTTATGACCACAATGTACCCAACTTCTGATGGCTACTTTCAGCAGGATAATGCGCCATGTCATAAAGCTGGAATCATCTCAGACTGGTTTCTTGAACATGACAATGAGTTCGCTGTACTCAAATGGCCTCCACAGTCACCAGATCTCAATCCAATAGAGCATCTTTGGGATGTGGTGGAACGGGAGATTCGCATCATGGATGTGCAGCCGACAAATCTGCGGCAACTGTGTGATGCCATCATGTCAATATGGACCAAACTCCCTGAGGAATGCTTCCAGCACCTTGTTGAATCTATGCCACGAAGAATTGAGGCAGTTCTGAAGGCAAAAGGGGGTCCAACCCGTTACTAGCATGGGGTACCTAATAAAGTGGCCGGTGAGTGTATATATATATATATATATATATACACTCACCTAAAGGATTATTAGGAACACCTGTTAAATTTCTAATTAATTCAATTATCTAATCAACCAATCACATGGCAGTTGCTTCAATGCATTTAGGGGTGTGGTCCTGGTCAAGACAATCTCCTGAACTCCAAACTGAATGTCTGTTATTCTATCTATCCATCTGCATCTATCTATCTATCTATCTGCATTTATCTATCTATCTATCTATCTATCTATCTATCTATCTATATATATATATATATATATATATATATATATATATATACACTCACCTAAAGGATTATTAGGAACACCTGTTAAATTTCTAATTAATTCAATTATCTAATCAACCAATCACATGGCAGTTGCTTCAATGCATTTAGGGGTGTGGTCCTGGTCAAGACAATCTCCTGAACTCCAAACTGAATGTCAGAATGGGAAAGAAAGGTGATTTAAGCAATTTTGAGCGTGGCATGGTTGTTGGTGCCAGACGGGCCGGTCTGAGTATTTCACAATCTGCTCAGTTACTGGGATTTTCACGCACAACCATTTCTAGGGTTTACAAAGAATGGTGTGAAAAGGGAAAAACATCCAGTATGCGGCAGTCCTGTGGATGAAAATGCCTTGTTGATGCTAGAGGTCAGAGGAGAATGGGCCGACTGATTCAAGCTGATAGAAGAGCAACTTTGACTGAAATAACCACACGTTACAACCGAGGTATGCAGCAAGGCATTTGTGAAGCCACAACACGCACAACCTTGAGGCGGATGGGCTACAACAGCAGAAGACCCCACCGGGTACCACTCATCTCCACTACAAATAGGAAAAAGAGGCTAAAATTTGCAAGAGCTCACCAAAATTGGACAGTTGAAGACTGGACAAATGTTGCCTGGTCTGCCTGAGTCTCGATTTCTGTTGAGACATTCAGATGGTAGGGTCAGAATTTGGCGTAAACAGAATGAGAACATGGATCCATCATGCCTTGTTACCACTGTGCAGGCTGGTGGTGGTGGTGTAATGGTGTGGGGGATGTTTTCTTGGCATACTTTAGGCCCCTTAGTACCAATTGGGCATCGTTTAAATGCCACGCTCTACCTGAGCATTGTTTCTGACCATGTCCATCCCTTTATGGCCACCATGTACCCATCCTCTGATGGCTACTTCCAGCAGGATAATGCACCATGTCACAAAGCTCGAATCATTTTAAATTGGTTTCTTGAACATGACAATGAGTTCACTGTACTAAAATGGCCCCCACAGTCACCAGATCTCAACCCAATAGAGCATCTTTGGGATGTGGTGGAACGGTAGCTTCGTGCCCTGGATGTGCATCCCACAAATCTCCATCAACTGCAAAATGCTATCATATCAATATGGGCCAACATTTCTAAAGCTTTCAGCACCTTGTTGAATCAATGCCACGTAGAGTTAAAGCAGTTCTGAAGGCGAAGGGGGGTCAAACACAGTATTAGTATGGTGTTCCTAATAATCCTTTAGATGAGTGTGTGTGTATGTGTATATATATATATATATACTCACCGGCCACTTTATTAGGTACCCCATGCTAGTAACGGGTTGGACCCCCTTTTGCCTTCAGAACTGCCTCAATTCTTCGTGGCATAGATTCAACAAGGTGCTGGAAGCATTCCTCAGGGAGTTTGGTCCATATTGACATGATGGCATCACACAGTTGCCGCAGATTTGTCGGCTGCACATCCATGATGCGAATCTCCCGTTCCACCACATCTCAAAGATGCTCTATTGGATTGAGATCTGGTGACTGTGGAGGCCATTTGAGTACAGCGAACTCATTGTCATGTTCAAGAAACCAGTCTGAGATGATTCCAGCTTTATGACATGGCGCATTATCCTGCTGAAAGTAGCCATCAGAAGTTGGGTACATTGTGGTCATAAAGGGATGGACATGGTCAGCAACAATACTCAGGTAGGCTGTGGCGTTGCAACGATGCTCAATTGGTACCAAGGGGCCCAAAGAGTGCCAAGAAAATATTCCCCACACCATGACACCACCACCACCAGCCTGAACCGTTGATACAAGGCAGGATGGATCCATGCTTTCATGTTGTAGACGCCAAATTCTGACCCTACCATCCGAATGTCGCAGCAGAAATCGAGACTCATCAGACCAGGCAACGTTTTTCCAATCTTCTATTGTCCAATTTCGATGAGCTTGTGCAAATTGTAGCCTCAGTTTCCTGTTCTTAGCTGAAAGGAGTGGCACCCGGTGTGGTCTTCTGCTGCTGTAGCCCATCTGCCTCAAAGTTCGACGTACTGTGCGTTCAGAGATGCTCTTCTGCCCACCTTGGTTGTAACGGGTGGTTATTTGAGTCACTGTTGCCCTTCTATCAGCTCGAACCAGTCTGGCCATTCTCCTCTGACCTCTGGCATCAACAAGGCATTTCCGCCCACAGAACTGCCGCTCACTGGATGTTTTTTCTTTTTCGGACCATTCTCTGTAAACCCTAGAGATGGTTGTGCGTGAAAATCCCAGTAGATTAGCAGTTTCTGAAATACTCAGACCAGCCCTTCTGGCACCAACAATCATGCCACGTTCAAAGTCACTCAAATCACCTTTCTTCCCCATACTGATGCTCGGTTTGAACTGCAGGAGATTGTCTTGACCATGTCTACATGCCTAAATGCACTGAGTTGCCGCCATGTGATTGGCTGCTTAGAAATTAAGTGTTAAGGAGCAGTTGGACAGGTGTACCTAATAAAGTGGCCGGTGAGTGTATATTATATAATTGCTTAAATACACCATTCTGTCTGTCTTTCTGTTGGTTGGTCTGTCTGTCTATTTGTCTTTTATTCTATCTGTCTTTCTACAGTATCTGTATGCCTATCTTTCTCCTGTTGTTTATTATTGTTTATTTGTTCTGTCTGTCTGTGGTATCTTTCTGTCTGTCTGTCAATCTATCCATTCATTCTATCTTTCTGCCTCTCTGTATCAATTTGTCTGTCTTTCTATCTGTCTGTCTGTGGTATCATTATTCCTGTCTGTACTGTATTTTGTGTCTGTCTGTCATTCTGTCTGTCTCTCTTTATTGGTCTGTCTAGCTATCATTCTATCTGTCTGTCTGTCTTTCTCTATCTATTTTTTGTCTGTTTGTCCCTCCCTCTGCTCTTTAACTCTCTGTCTCACTGTGTTGTGTTAATCAGACCAGCTTCATATACTCTGGAAAGAAGTATGACCGAGTCTGTGTAATGTTGTCACCTTCAGTCCATTCAGACATTCATTGTGGATTTTTCATTCCGTTGCCCTTTGCAAGCTTTGATAAACCATATTTCACAGTTTGTTTCACATTTCTACCTCACATTTAAAGCCCTGCATCACACCCCAAGACTCATTCTGAACTGGTTTAGGGCACATGAACATGCTTGTTCACTGTTACATGTTTTTTGAAAGTTTTATAGTCAGGTTGAAATTCAATACGTCAGGATACAGTGTCATTGGTGTTTATTATCTCCCCTGGAGCGTTCTTCACTGTTTCCCCTGATCTTTCTTCATTCCTCTTCTACCCATCCTTGTCTTTTACCTGCTATCCCAGCATGCCCTGCTCTCTTGTTCTCTTCTATCCTCTCCTCTCTTTCCCCATGTTCTGGAGGTGAGGTAGACCTGGAAGTCTTTCTGCAGGGCTCTGTTTGATATGTTTGATATATTAGGTTGTTATTCTGTCCAACTATATATCAAACATATTCCTACAGTGTCCTGCTCTGTCTCCAGACTTGTGTGTGTTCTGTTTATGACTTGTTCATGAACGTGAGTGTGTGTTTTTGTGGTTTCAGACAGATACATTTTCGATGGTGGCACGCAAGGGTGTATCTTAGGTCCGTTAGAATTGTGCCGTTTCCTTTGACGCTGTTGATTCTGAACATAGTGAACCTAAGAAGTGTCACCTCCTTGCCACAAGGTGTCATCCTCAGATCACTTTGTCCAATGTACCAATCTCACCTCCTCCCTTTCATCGCCTTGACTGTTTTTGGAATAGCATACTGCCATAGTATCCATACTATTAATGCAGTACTATGTAGTAAACTGTGTGCAGTATGTAAAGAATGACCAAATTTACATTAATTTTCATTAAAGGTTTCGTGTAAAACAAGAGCACACTGAATGGGTACTAAATCCCACATTGCATTTAATGTAAAGTTTCATTTCTGGTTTAATAAATGTACCAGAAGTAATATCTGTAACGTTTTTCAACATCTTTCTTTAAAATCAAATGGGTTCAAAGTGCAAAGTAACTATTTTTTAAGGTCATGTGACAACTGTGGCATGCTACTGTTTGAAACATTTATCATTGCGTAATGCCAACTGTTTCACTTATTGTTTTTGAAAAATAGTTTCCTGTATACCATTTACACTGTACAGTATGCAGTAAGCTAATATTCTATTAAGAACATAGGGAAATAAAGGGTATGTTCAAAATAGCATATTACCTTAATACTTGTGCTATTTTTGCAGTGTGCACAGCCTAAATGTGCAACTAATGCACACTGCATGGATTACTGTATCCCACAATGCAATGCTCTCAACTTAACCTTATATTTCTAGTGTCACTGTCACATTTCATACATCCAGAAAATTCTAGCAATCTGTGCAGGGTGTCCATACTGCATCCTGGAAATGTATTACAACTACACTGTAAAAAAAAATAAAAAAAAATAGGTTGCTGCCTTAAATTTGTAAGTACAATCACCGTGGATGTTTGTCATTTCAACTTAAATTACATGAAACTGACTTAATTCATTGAATTGTGTATAACTTTATAACTTTTTTATTTTGATGAGTCCAAGCAATTTAAAAACGTATGTTGTCATAACTTATTGATCATAGAATTTTTTACAGTGTAGTCTAGTATTATGCTTTTCTGAACAAACCCATGCATCTTATTATTATAGTGGAACGTATGTCAACCTGAACCTGTTACTCAAAAGGAGTTTGATTAACCAGAAATCTGTATTTTTTGGAATCAACCAAGCGTAATAGTATGAAATAGAATAGATAATATAATAATGCATAATAAAATTTCACTTATGCGGAAGTAAGGGCTTGGTGAGGCTTCTTTCCCATCTAATAGTATAGCTAAAGCATTTCTTCTTTATAAACAGTGACTATAATGTATAATATAATGAACTATAAATAATGGTTTTATGACTAGCTATGTCAACCAGCAGTGAACTAAGAGTATTCATTACAATTATTAAAACTGGCAATCCACATTTTGTTATATCTCTTCCTTTTTTTATTCTTGCAGCAAGCCGATGAGTCTCTGGACTTTGAGGAGCAGATCCTGGAAGCAGCGAAGTCTATCGCTGCAGCAACCAGTGCTCTGGTCAAATCTGCTTCGGCTGCTCAGAGAGAGCTCGTCGCACAGGGCAAGGTATTATCAAGAGTTATTACTTCTTTGCTCTTTTGATTGTTGTTATTGTTAATAAAAATGATTAAAAATAGCTTTTTGTTCATTCAAATAAAGTTGGAATAAAATAAAGATTAAATATTAGATGAAAAGGAGTTATTCTCTTTGTAACTTGAGTTTTCTTCTGGGAATGAACGTCACAATATTCCTCATTTAAATAATTCCCGCCCAAGGCATATGCAAAAAAAAAAAAAAGGTTGTGGCCTGGTTGAATTGCATTAGTAGTCTGTTGAAATATGCTGTTATGTTAAGGGACGTGACATTTCCCAAACACGCTCAAAGCGGTTGGCCAATCACAACACACTGATCTAGCCGACCAATCAGAGCACATTGCGCTTTTTCAGAAGGAGGGGCTTCATAGAGACAGGAACTAAACGTGGCGTTACTGATAGACTGGCGAGAGAAGTGCTGCAAAATGTGAAAAATAATGGTTTTTGACCATTTAAGCATAAAAACCTTCTACACGATCAAGACTTTGTAAAAGGACATAATGTGGCCTCTTAAAATAAAAAATAAAAAATGACAATATCAAAAGCATGAAGCAAAATTACTAAAACTTAAATTGAAACCTGAAAAAATAAGTAGTATATAAATGATGCTGAAATACCGCTGCTTCTTTGTAATCTTTATGATATTTCATGTAGGTGGGCTCCATCCCTGCCAATGCAGTAGATGACGGCCAGTGGTCCCAGGGTCTAATATCAGCAGTAAGTGGAAATTACCACCATTGTAATAGATGTGCTGTTAAAAAGCATCAGCTAAATTGCAAATGATTCATTTGAATGCTTCTCTCTTGTAGGCCCGGATGGTTGCGGCCGCCACCAGTAGCCTGTGTGAGGCCGCCAACGCTTCAGTCCAGGGTCACGCCAGCGAGGAGAAGCTCATTTCTTCTGCCAAACAGGTGGCGGCTTCCACGGCCCAGCTGCTGGTGGCCTGTAAAGTCAAAGCTGACCAGGACTCAGAGGCCATGAGGAGATTACAGGTTACAATCACGTATATACTATGCCAAAAAAAACAACAGTATTATTTGGCGGACATCTTGTGTGAGGAGAACTACATCTACTCCAAATCATCCTGAAACCATTTGGTTAAAAGCTTGTGGTTTTGGAAAACGTTGTAAGCTGTAGCCTATTCAGTAAAAACTTTGTGTTTGCACAGGCTGCTGGGAATGCAGTCAAGAGAGCGTCTGACAACCTGGTGAAGGCTGCGCAGAAAGCAGCCTTCGATAAAGCCGAAGACGACGGCGTCGTGGTTAAAACGAAATTCGTAGGAGGAATCGCTCAGGTGAGGCTTCTCCCCATGTTCCCACAGTATGACTCTGTTCGTCTACAGCAGTTTTTGAATATCCCTTGACTTCCAAAGGACTCTCAAATAAAAAGAGATTTGACATTTAGAACTGCATAATGGATCTGCAAAGACATCAGTGGGATTTGAACCAGGCATCCACAGCTGGCATCTTACGCTTGGCCGCTGTATCCGCAAAACAGCTTATTTTCCCATTTCATCCCAGTCCAGATGCACATTAATTAAAGACTGCGTGTCTGCCTATTCAGAGCTTCCTTCCTCCCAGTATGCCTTCATGTCTTGTCTTCATCTTGAGAGAGGGCACTGGAATATTCTGAGCATCTGGGAAATCCCGTTGAGTGGATGGCGTGAGTGGATGCATGAACTCTGGAATTGTTGCCAGCACAACAGAAAGTAGCTTTTTTCACTGAGTCAGCCCCTCTTCAGAAGGTCAGGCCTTGATCCATACATGCCATTCCTTAAATCCACAAAAATGCTGCTCTTTTTCGAAAGTAACTGGATGCCTATTGCAGATCCAGTCCCATATTTTTGCAGCACAGTTATGCTACAATTACACGTTCCACTAAAGAATATGAAGCGTGTTAATATATGAACATTATTTATTTATCATTGTGCCACAAACTATTTGGCTTGCTTCACATTAGAAAGCTGGTTTAAAGCAAGTTTTGAAACTTTAACATTGTATACAAACAATGACCATCATTCATGAATGTGATGCACATTGTTTGTAAAACTGTTCTCTCGTAAATTGTGTGATTTGTGACGAATTACAGAATACATTTTTGCAAATCTTTCTTTTATAAATTGCATGCATCCTCATTTGTTGCATTCACACAACACAAGGAAAACAGATTTGTATAAACCATTCTTGCATAAATTGGCACAATGATTTGCAGTCATGTCGCAATAATTTTTGCATGAAATGAGAGCAGAATTAAGAATTTGTGGTAATCGTTGGTAAAACCAATGTTATGTCAATTGTTGCATTTGTCACATTTATGCATTAAATGAACAGAATAAATTTGTGTAAATCATTCTTGCTTAAAATGCATTCATCCGCATTTGCTGCATTATTCCAACACCAATTTGTATAAAATTTTCTTGTATAAAATGTTCTTGCATAAATTGCCGCAATGATCTGCAGTCATGACTCATGTCACATTGATTTGTGCTCGAAACGCAACCATAAAAAATGCATATGGTAATCATTCGTAAAACCATTCTTTGAGTAATTTGTTGCATTAATAAAGTAAAAGATCAAAATACATTTTTGCAAACGATTCTCGTGTAAATTGTATATCTGCATTTGTCGCATTCATGTAAAGCAAGCCTAACAAATTTGTGTAAAACATTTTTGCATTCATTTTGCACCATGTCACATTCATTCATGAAAGTATTTTTGCGGTAATCCTTCATAAAAACATTCTTACATACATTTTCACATTCATGTCGCATTCTTACATGAAACATAAACAGAATGAAATTGTATCGTGATCATTCGTAAAACTTTTTAATTCTAGTTTGTAAACTGTCACATTTAGTTGCATTCATATCGGATGCATTCTTGAAGCATGAGCAGAATCTGAATAAATTCTTTGTAATTACATTGTAACCAGGGCTTGACATTAACACCCTCCAAATGCGTGTGTTTGATAGATACTGAAATATCTGAAACGCTTCCAACACTAATTTTCCGCAGAATATAAACGATACCATCTCTCTCTCTCTCTCTCTCTCTCTCTCTCTCTCTCTCTCTCTCTCTCTCTCTCTCTCTCTCTCGTTGGTGTAACAGGGCTTCAATTTCAGCGTGGGATTGTGCGTATTGCGCATCATTTTACTCATTCCCGCAGATTTTGTGCTCACACTAAAAGTGCGGCACATAAAGCCACCTCTCAGTACTAAATTGAGTTATTTTTCGCTGCTTATTGCGCTTAAACAGTCAAATACACAAAAAAAAAATAATGTCAGAATGCCGGTCTTGGCAAGTATTCACGTAAATACAGTCAGTTATGTTTTAAGTGATCGTAAACAGTTGAGAAAGAAAACCCATGTGTAACAGTATATTGGATCTGTGCATCAGGTCTTAAAGTGACAGCAGCCTAATATACCTGCTGCCGAATTACGAGATATTAAAAATATCCATATGGCAGTCTTTCCCCATGGTATCAATGTCAAAATTGTGGCCAGTGAAAATGCTGAGTGGCTAGTGACTTTTGGAAAACCACTAGCCACAGTGTCAAGCCCTGATTGTAACATACATTTGATGTACATTGTTTGTAAAATATGTTGAGGTGCAACTGTATGATGCCCATTCAGTGAGTGATCGTTTTGCATTATTTACAGATCATTGCAGCACAGGAGGAGATGCTAAGAAAGGAGAGGGAGTTAGAGGAAGCCCGCAAGAAACTCACCCACATCCGACAGCAGCAATACAAGTTCCTGCCCAGCGAACTGCGAGAGGACCAGAGCTGAGCACTTCTTGTCTGACTGGACTCGGATATCAGATCCTGATTGTTACAGATGATTGGCTGCTCCTTACGTGTAGGGGTAGAGATGTTACACGTCATTGGTTGTGTAACTGTCAGGTGATTTGTTGAAGTTAAATGTGATTGGTTCACATGGGACTAGCGCCACTGATTGGCTGTATGTTGGGGTATGAATGCGTTTCCTCTTACATAGGGCTAATATTTTTTGTTCTTGTTTTTTAGTCATGTATTAAGGTTTAAAGCACTTGTTAGAGGTTTGTGAGAGTGTGTGTGTGCGTGTGACTGTGTTTTATGTATCAATTGTATCCCACTGCTTGGCGTTAATTTACCATAAGTATCTCAATAACTAATCCTACATAATGTCAGTACAATGCGAACAATGTGAAACTATTAAAATCTGAATCTGGCAGCCGAAAACCAGACAAAATTTACTTTGCACCTATGAAGTATGATGTCAGACCATAAGCTTTCATTATTTGCTTGAGTTCTGACTCACGTGTGATAATAAGCTTCTAGAATGCACTGCTCGAATTATTCATATACCACTGTAGAAATGTATTATGGTAGTAAGGTTATGAATTATAGGTAGTTATTATAAGGAAAGAATGTACCGGTGCGCTTTGCGGTGTTATTTATTGATAGCAGAACTTTATAGTGTAGTTGGGAGGCTCAAATGGTTTGATAAAAATAAGGAAGTATTATGTCTTTCAACTCTTTCATTCATTCAATCAATCCTCTCTTCATATAGTACCTCAGCTGTAGCCCAGATCTTATGACTACGTTTCCCATGATTCCTCTGAATGACAAAATTTATTCTGCGTTCACGCCATGTCGTAATTACCGTAATTACGAGATGAAAACCCGTGATGTTCAAGTTGTTCACCTCCTCGGATACTGTCAACACCAAAATGAATCTGCAGCTGTCGGGTGATTCAGGTCGGAGTTCTTCAAAAATTCTGAATGTACAAGTTGTAGGAGTTTTACCTGGACTTTCACAAGTCGGAATCTCGTAATTACGGTAATTCCGACATGGCATGAAGGCACCTTTGGTCAGGTGGACAGGAACCAGGTTTGGCAAAACACAAACGCTATGTTCGGAATAGCATACTACCATACTACTATTTCTGCAGTATGGATACTTTATGCATTGGAACAACCGGATGACCTATTTTTACCGAAATGTGCATTATGGAAACAGTACTCTGTGTGGAACACTATATCCCACAATGCAATGTGCTTTTTTTTTATTTCCAGTGTAATGAATGAACAAAAAGTAAACCAGTTTTAATTTTGTCCGAACTTGAAATGGCTTCCTTCATATGCGCCAAAATATACTGTATACTATGACGTATTTAGGATGCAGAATGCTAGCAATTTATTCCGAACATAACCTGCCTCTAGAGCAGGGGTGGGCAACTCAGTGAACGTGATTTTGCCAACACTGTAAAAAATTATATGATCAATAAGTTATGACAACATATGTTTTTACATTGCTATTTAATCAAAATTAGTTAAGCAATTTCCAACTTTTTTTTATAAGTTATACAAAATTCAACTAATTCAACTAAAAGTCAGTTTAATGTCATTTAAGTTGAAATTACTTAAACATCCAAGTTGATTGTACTTAAAAATTTAAGGCGGCAACATGTTCCTGGATCAATAATCCAATCAACCAGATCAGATTTGAGGGACAAGTTTACTGTTCATGTCAAGTTTAGTCTTATAACCAGGGTTATGTGCTTCTACATCATTTCCCTCTGATTTTAGAGATAAGTTATGGGTAGGGTTAGGTTTACGAGTACGTATTGGATTAGGACTATGTTTTTGGAAAGGAATGTTGTTCCAGGATCAACAAAAGATGTCGATTCAGGAACATGTCTTGGCAAAATCACGTTGATCGGCGGTTTTCCTGCAGAGTTTAGTTCCAACCCTAATAAAACACACCTGTACAAGCTAGTCAAGGTCTTCGAGATTACTAGAAAGCCACAGGAAGGTTAGTTTGATCAAGGTTGGAGCTAAACTCTGCAGGAAAGTGGAACTCAAGCAGGGTTGCCAGGTCTGCACAACAAAAGTAGTCCAAAAATTTTATTTTCTCCATCAGGTGGCCGAATTCTCCATTGAATTTTTATGTCTTGTATGTCTACCAAAATCATACGGGGTGGAAATCAACCTGCGGCAGCAGCTTAAAAGTAGCATGTGGACTTGGCAACACTGATCTTGATGGCCAGCCCTGCTCTAGAGCCATGTAAGAAGTAAAGCTTACACAAAATGTGTTTAATAAATATGCCAAACAACCTACGTGGTGAGGTCATGTGACAACGATGTAGCATACAACCATTTGAAATGTTTATCATTCAATATTAACTATCCAGACTGTTTCACATGCTATAGGCAGCGTACAGTATACACTGTGCAGTATGCGGAACACTAGTATTCCATTCGGAACGCAGCCAGAATCGCAGTTCTGTACTTGCTAATATCACAGTTCTTCTAAGACACGGATACGCTCACACTTGCGATAGATCCATCGCTGCAGATCAACTTCCTGTTTGAGATTGTGCTTGCATGGCTGTCAGAAACACGGCAGGAAAAACGGCACATCGGTAGCTTTATAGGTTTCAACAGCGTCGTCGGTGTATAGTCTTACCTGCTAATAACACGTCTCTCCGCTTAACGTGTACGTCGTGTATGTTTTTGGTAAGAAAATCACAGTGGAATCTTTTAAGAGGGTGTCATTCCTGTTTTATCCCTCGTTGCATTGCGTAGAATAATGTGTGGCACTCAAAAGATGAGAACTGACTGTACGACTGCATTGTGTCATAGTGCCTTATTCTGACTTCTTCAGTAGCTCAGTGTGCAAGTCGCTCTTTTATGCTGCTTGTGGACCAGATCTCACTCCCCTGATCTGGATTAAAAGCGTCTCAGATAGCAATACTGAGAGATAAAGCAGATGAGTGATTGTCCTTCAAAGTAGCTTTGGGTGTGTACAGCGTTGTTTCCATTGAAGCCGCGTGTGGCGGCTATTTGGTTCTGTTCTGCAATATTGTACCTACTGAGGCCTAAAGATGCACTTGCCTTGGCAGGCCGCAATACTTCCGTACGTACAATGAACATTTGGACGTTTAGATGTATAGCTTCACGACAAGTTAACGAACCATACAAAAGTAAGGAAGGACTTGATTCTTTCTCTCAGCACTGACTTATCTCAGCTTGTCCACATGAAAAAAGACTATTAAAATGTCCCAAAAAAGTACATGGTTATCTTGCTTTCCATTTCAGTAAATCACTATGTATGAAGTTTTTTGTTTGTTTGTTTGTTTACTTCAAGTTATAGCTATAATGAAGATATTGCAATATGTGGTTGAACATGTGGTGTCTTTCAGTGGAGCCGAAGAAAACAGCAAGAACTGTCGCCTTCTATTGAAATAGAGTTAGGGCTTTGTTTAATCAACTGACATAGTGACATTAATGATAATATTAATGATAATAATGAACATTAAAATGCTGTATGTATAATATTTATCTGGTCACGAAAGTATTTTTTGTATTGCCCTGAAAATAAAGAGTTTCAACAAACTATAAATTGTAAACGCATGTTTTTGTTTTAAATACATTTTTAGTTTTATAATACAGTAGCCTACCAGTCAAAAGTTTGGAAACGTTACTATTTTTAATGTGTTTGAAAGACGTCTTGTGCTCATTAAGGCTGCATTTATTTGATCAAAAATACAGAAAAAACAGTAAGATTGTGAAATATTATTACAATTTAAAATGGTGGTTTTCTATTTCAATATACTTTCAAATATAATTTATTTCTGTGATGCAAAGCTGAGTTTTCATCAGCCTGTTCTTATAACTTTTTATTCATCGAAGAATCCTGAAAATAGTATCATAGGTAAAAAAAAAAAAGTGTTTATACGGTGACGCATTGCTGCCATATATATTTTTTTTTTCACTCATTTATTTCGTAATAACGAGATGTTATGTCGTTTTAACAACATCTTTTCTCGTAATAACTAGCAATTTATTGACTTTATTGCCTTATGACATGTGTAGTCATGTAGCCTACATCCTATCATGCCTTATCGTACTTCTACGTTCAAAAAGCTGAAGCAAATAGTAGCAGCCAGTGGAACAAACAAATCCTTTAAATGGTATTCAATTCAAAACAAAAATGAAAAATATAAGTAGGCCTAGCCTATAAAATAAACATAAATTATTGGGGCATTAATTAGCCCACAAACGATATTTATTTTAAAGCCTAAACGAATTTATTTAGAGCAAAACACCAGCGTTGTGCGTTTATCTGTAGCTAATAGGCTAAGTGTTGTAGGCTATTTGTTTCAGCCGCCCTTTTCAAACTACTAGCTGTAGGTAAAATGCTTGATTTGATTTGTTAAACATGAAGAGGACTTCCGTCTGACATGGCCGCTCGCTCTAACGTTAACCTAGATTTTATCATTAGGTGCATATCCAAGTGTTTGTGTGGAGCGACGGCGCCGGCGCGGACACTTCATTTCTCAAAGGCGCATTTACAGCGGACACTGATTTAGAAAACACTAGTTTATTAATAAACAATAAAAATGCTTGAGTCCAGAATAGGTTGTATTCCTCCATGCACCCAGTATTTAAGCAGAAATTAATATAAACGTGCGATTAGTTGACTTATTGCTTAAATGAATGACTAGGCCTACTAGTCGACTAGAAAAATCTTTAGTCTATGGCAACTCTAATCAATAGCCTACATTTAGTTGACATTGGTAATTAGGATCCAGCTCTTTACATTAAATTAGTTGAGTTAGCATAATTAGTTAATAAACTACACTGTAAAAAAAAATAGTTGGATTAAATTAAAAAAGTAAGTTACCTGGTTGCCTTAAAATTTTTAGTTCATTGAAATAAAAAAATTGAGTTAATACAACAAAGGAGATTGGTTTAATAAATAAAAACTCAAAATATTATGCTATCTGAACTACAGTTGATTTGACAAAATATAAAAAGTTGTGAAAACAAATCATCAAAATTCATTTTTACAGTGTAATAAAATAAAGTTTAAATTAAGATGCTAACCATATATTTATATATTGCTTATTCCACCACACAAAGGAAAGTTTTTAAGGTGACAATCCGTTATACATGTGAAGATTGTACTGTATCTTGAAGATGTTTGTATTGTATTCCATCCTCTGTTATAAAGACTTACATTTCGTTAATTAAAAAAATAAGAACATAATGTTGTATAAAAAATAAACAACTTGTGTTCTGTTAGATGTGTTTTGGCTATACTTTGTGTTTAATTATATCTCTAGGTAATGAATATTAATTTAAAAAATCGTATATATTAATATATAATAGGCTATAAAAACGTATAGGCCTATATATTTTAAAAAGGGCCTCACTGATTAATTTTGCCTGGGGCCCCACTCAGTGTTTGCCTCTTATTGGGGGCTTCAGCTTCAGCTTTAGAAGTATGATGAAGGCATTATAGGATACATTTTATGTGGATAAAGGTATATTTAGGCATATAAAGGCCTAGAAAATATGTCGTTTTAACGACATAACATCTCGTTACATAATTGAGGGAAGAAAAAAAAATAGTATGTACAATGCGCCACCATAGTTTCCAACATTGATAATAAATCAGCATATTAGAATGATTTCTGAAGCATCATGTGACACTGAAGACTTGAGTAAGGATGCTGAAAATCCAGCGTTGCATCACAGAAATAAATTATATTTTAAAGTATTGTCCAATAGAAAAACATTATTTTAAAGTGTAATAATATCCTAAAGTATTACTGCTTTTGTATTTTTGATCAAATAAGAAAATGCAGGCTTGATGAGCACAGAGACTCAAAAAAAGAGTCATAAGAGTCTTCAAAAACATTAAAATAGGCTATTTCAATACTGGTAAAGTCTTAGCTTGAAAAATAAATGCTAATAATAATTATTATTATTTGTAGCCTATTTATTATTTGTGTGGTTTTTATTGTTATTATTTGTTTAAAAAATTTTTAAAGTGTAAATGGATCTTTAAACATGAAAATGTTTAGAATACATGTTATTTTGGTCCGTGACAAAAAATAAAATCACAATAAAATAAATAAATAAAGACCGCTGGCAACCATCCACGGCGACGGACCTTTAAAAACCCTCGCATTTCCGTCTAGAATTTGCAGGGGAGACCATCAGCAGCTGTGGTCAGTTTTAAATGCGTTTAAAAATGTATCCTTGTTTAGCCTATGTGATTCTTTACTGACAGACTAAATCTGTCGCTTTTCTCTGTTCAGGATATAATTATTAGGCTAGTAGGCTAAACCAAGCAAATGCTCAAAGTGGTTTTACGACGATAAACATTTAGTCACTGAAATATATTCACATCCTTTCTATACATTCTCTAGATTTTATCTGTGCAGTATTATTTATGGATGTTTGGCGCTGTTTGTGTAGTTCTACATGTGACATTCTGTCCAGTAGGTGTCGCTGTTGCTCCTTCATGTGTTTGTGGTCGCGGTCATTCTGGGAATTATATTGCAGATGGCCAAATTACAGTCTGTGTGACCAAAAAAGGACATGTGGCAGTTTGTGCTTCGACTCCAGACAGCAAGCAATATATAAGAGAACAGTATATGTTCGAGCAAACTGGGAGAATATAAAGTAGAAATATCACTCAAATTAACACATTGATACTGCACTGCTGATATCAGGTGAGACGAAAACAACTGTTACATGCATTATTTAGTCTTGTTCTATTAATTCCCATTCTTGATAGGCTATAAAGGCCAGCCAGAGGAAGTCCAGTCGACTATAGTTTATCTAATGCAGTCCAGTCCAGTCATCGTGATTTTACAAAGAAAGACATTGTTGATCCTGGAACGACATTCCTGTCCGATTTTATTTAGTCCTGAACCACCTTAACGTTACCCGTAAACCCAACCCACCTTCAGACCAAGTAGGCCAGTTCAAACTAAATCCAAATTTGCTGTCAAAATGAACACTGGTACAGTAGCTACTACTGTAGCTACAGTAGGCTACAGTTTTATTTCATGGTGACTGATGCATGATGTGAAACCTAAAATGCGAACTCTGTGTGAACTCGTAGGTTTGCACGCAGAAACCCACATTCTCGCATTATGCAAGACAACTGGTATTAGCGCTATTTAAGAAGGCTAGGCTAATAATAAAAAAATAAAAAAAATAAAAATTTGTTGACTTTGTAGGCCCTCCAATGAATTGCCTGTTATTTTGGACCTGAGGTGGAAAATATGTTTTCTTCAGTTCAGCATTAATCTTTTAGTGTGAAACAATTTCAGGCACACATTCCAGAGGATGGTTAACAAGTCTGTATCGTGTTGCTAATGTTAATGCTTTGTCTAAAGACAGACACATATATTTAGACCTAACAGTTACTCTTTATAAAAGCCTCGGACAGACTGTAAAAATCTTTGCTGTCAATGATTGTGTATGTCTGTTGTTTGGTGTTAGCATGAGCAGCTCAAGCACTCTGTTTCCTGTCAGCGGGACACATTTTTGTGAAATCTGAGGCTTTGTTCGTCGAACCACAGGAATGGCGCTGGAATTGAGAGGCCACTTCTGTCTGATATTCTTCAGTGATGTACAGCTCATGAAGCTGCTGATCATAACGTGTTGTATTATCACTGAGTAAAAAGGCTTTTCTCAGAAAATCTTACACACAGGAATGTTGTTTTACCAAGTTTTTACACATTTGGTTCTTGAATTGTTTTAAGAATTATGTGTGAAGTTTAGACAATGGAATGGTAAAGTGTGTCAAACTTAGAATTTGGTTATGAGAATCTCAGGCTTTTTTCCAATTAAAAGTTTGTGTGTGTGTGTGTGTGTGTGTGTGTGTGTGTGTGTGTGTGTGTGTGTGTGTGTGTGTGTGTGTGTGTGTGTGCTCGTGTTTATATTACATTGTGGGGACCAAATGTCCCCACAAGTATAGTAAAACCTGAAATCACCTGCATTGTGGGGACCAGTCAGCGGTCCCCATGAGGAGAACAGCGTATAAATCACACTAAGTAATGTTTTTTGAAAATGTAAAAATGCAGAATGTCTCCTGTGATGGGTAGGTTTAGGGACAGGGGCAGTGTAAGGGGACAGAAAATATAGTTTGTACAGTATAAAAACCATTACGCCTATGGAGAGTCCCCACAAAGATAGCGAACCAGACATGTGTGTGTGTGTGTGTGTGTGTGTGTGTGTGTGTGTGTGTGTGTGTGTGTGTGTGTGTGTGTGTGTGTGTGTGTGTGTGTGTTTCAGATAAACCCAAAAGAAGGCAATTTCCAAAATTCTTGTCCTTGTCAGGAAATGTTTTGGTCCCTGTGAGTAAAACAGCTTATAAATCATACTAATACATACATACATATTTTACGAAAATGTAAAAATGCTGAAAGTTTTCTGTGATAGGTAGGTTTATACAATTTGTACAGTATGAAAATCATTATGTCTATGGAAAGTCCCCATAAAACATGAAAACATTAGGCCTATGTGTATGTGTGTGTTTGTGTGTGCGCGTGTGTAAATTCCACAGAGTTGGACACATCAGCCGTCTTCCATGTGTTGTTCAGGTATTCATGATAACTCAAGTGCATGGTGGTTTTATTTTCCTGTAATCTTAACATCACATCAGTTCTGGAAGTAGAATTCTTCCCAAAGCAGAAAAAAAGGTTGGAGAACAGGGAAAACATTGTTGTCACAGCTGTTCGACTAATTTTAAGCAATGCTCCCGCCTAGGAATGAAACATAGTTCAGATTTGTTTGCTTGGTGCCGTGTTTCCATTGTTAATGAATTAAGTGTTCTGTGTGCTGTTAGTGCCTTCAAAATCTAAAACTCACACTACTTAGAGAACAAATTTAGAATTTGAATTAAACTGGCCACACATACTCTATACTGGATGTGAAAGTGGAATGACAGGAAGAATTTACTTTATTGCAAAGATAAAATCAGATATTTTGAAAAATGTTGGTAAGCAGACAGTTGATTTCTGTAGTTGTCCATTGACTTCTGTAGTATTTTTTTCCTACTATATGGAAGTCGACGGGGTCCATCAACTGTCTGCTTACCAAAATTTTTCAAAATATCTTCTTTTGTGTTCAACAGAAGAAAGAAACTCATGCAGATTTGGAACAACTTGAGGGTGAGTAAATGATGGCAAAATTTCCCTTTTTGGGTGAACTATCCCTTTAAATTAAACGGATTATTAATTTCATTCCATTTCTTATTCCTGGAATTTGAATTACATCCTGCATTCTAACATAATTCAAATTAAATAATGTCAGTCCGTCTTCTTTGTGTAGAGAGAAGGAGTCTTCTTGGAGAGGTGCGTGTTTTGAGAGTAAACTCAGCAGTCGCGGTGGAATGACCCGGACTGTACACATGACTATTTTAGGCTTGTTCGTGAAAGGGGTTGCCCAGTTTCTTATGGTGTCCTCCCCGATGAGCGCGACTCCTGGGATGCTGTTTATTGTTTGAGATCTCCTGTGAGATGACATTAGAGAGCATTTCCAAATACAGGGTGCTGTTTGTCTTCTGTTAAAGCATCACTATTACTGTTGCTTACTTCGGGTTATGGATCTGACCACACCATTACCCTAAATATCACATTTTTATGTATTCACTTTAAAGTAAATAAAATAAACCTCATAAACTTAAGAGGAATAAAGGACACAATCCAGAGTCCGAACACCTTTCAATGAAATGGTTACATTTTACAATCAGATTAGTTAATTAGTTAACATGAACTAAGAAAGAACAATACTTCTACAGCATTTATTAATCTTAGGTAGTTCATTTCCACATTTCCTAAAACCAAGATGTATTTGTTAAAATGCACTGTGAACTACTTCAACAATGAACAAATGTATTTTGTATTAACTAACATTAACAAAGATTAAAATTCTGTAACAAATGCATCGGTCATGTTAGTAACTTAAAGGTGGGGTATGTGATTCTCATTTTTGTCCATTTTTTCAAAATCATTTGAAATCCTATTCATAACCCACTTACAGCCACTGAGTTAGAAGCACTGAAATTTAATCATCTGTGGAACGGGCAGGACTCGAAATTCCAGCCAATCATTTCCAAGACCACCTAGAATCATTTGACAGTAAGACAGTAAGTCGTTAATCAAACAGTTGTATCATACCCCCCTCCCCCCACCCCCCCTCACGCAAATCAGGGCCAGCGTTGGAGGAAACGCTGTAGGACCATTTGAGTTGTGTTTTTTCAAAATCTGCTGGCCGTTTTGCAAATCCCATACCCCACCTTTAACTAATGTTAACAAATGAGGCCTTATTGTAAAGTACCACTAAACCCTACCTAACCTTACCCATATCATATACCTCAATAGCAGCTAAAATGTTTTGCAATATAACGTGAACACAATAAGTGCATTGTAACAAACAACTTTTTTATGTAAGTACAACAACAAAAAAATACTTAAACTTACTTTAATTCAACTTGGCAATCAAGGCAACATTTCTCATTTTCATTAAGTTTAACATGATGTACTGAAATAGCTGAAACTAAACCTGAAATAAAAATAATTAAAATGAATTAAATTAAAATCATTTAAAATTAAAATTAATAATTAAATCATTTTAACTGTAAAATATTGTAAAAACGCTACGGGGAAAAAAAATAGGTTAAGAGTAACTGGACATTTTATGGAATTTTACAGTAAAATGCTAATTGTACAGTTTTCAGATCCACGGACTGTATAATACAACTGTAAACTGTCATTCCCATAATTCCCTGTGATACTTTGAAGTTAATCTTTAAATAATCATGTTTCTTAATAGTTTTTGTTAAGTTACTGTATGTACATTTGTGTTTTATGTTACATCTTCTGTTGTTTAATGAATGAAAATATTGCATTATTTTAGTGTCATATGTGTTACCATGATGGTGTTTTGAGATTGTGTGAATGACCCCGTGCACCTTCTATATAGTATATACTTCTGCCTGTACTACTTGTGATGAACTTCTTCATGATTTTTCATGTGTCTTCCTCTTTTACCACCTGCATTATTATGGTGGTTGTCAGTGTATGTCAAAGGTACAAAACATATTTTAGTAGCAGTGTGATTTGTTGAAAATTTTCTTGTTTGTAAATTACAGTTGTACACTGTAAAATGTACAGGTTCTGTAAATATGTTTACGTTTTTACTGTCTTAAAAAACAAAAAAAAGTTATTCTGGCAACCACAGCTGGCAAAAAAGAAAAAACATTTTGTTTTTTCAGATCTCAGTGATGCTAAAATTACACAGTTATGGTTAACGAACATTTCGGAGTTAATTTCGCTTTTAGTTCTTCTGGTCTAAATATCACAGAATACATATAAATACCTGTCTTTTCACAATCTTCATGTCTGCTTCTATTTCTGCTTCATGCCCCTTGAGGAACTGCAGGGAACATATGTATTATTTGTTTTTGCAGCTCGGTGTCTGCACCTGTGGGGGACATTTGGACTGAGGATCCCATTAATAACCTCTGGTCTATAGATCAGCTGAGACGGCCGACCCACTGACCCGCTGGGACACCGTCCTGCTGAAAACACGTGAGCTGTAGAAAAGAAGAGGT
This sequence comes from Semotilus atromaculatus, assembly GCA_031834385.1. Taxonomy (NCBI): domain Eukaryota; kingdom Metazoa; phylum Chordata; class Actinopteri; order Cypriniformes; family Leuciscidae; genus Semotilus; species Semotilus atromaculatus. The sequence continues at coordinate 8,070,928 of JAULUF010000027.1, read as the reverse complement.
GGAGACAGACCGGTACAGACACTAGAATGAGGGAATTAGTACAATATACCTACGAATTAATACATTTTAATCACAATTGAACTACATTTAAGTAAATTGGCCATGATTTATCTAAATTAAAACATGCATTTTAGTCTAGGACTATAGGCTTAAGCCTTGTCTGTGAAACCATCCAAAAGTGTACTAAACTGTGTGTAATTGAGGTAGTTTAGGTGCTTACTTAGTGGTCCAAACTTGTATTATTCTGTATAAATAATATATATTGTATTAAACATTTTATGTCTGCTGTTGGCTATTGGATTAGAAACCTTCCAAGCTGTTCCACTAACCGTGGTGTAACTAGGTGTCAGCATTTCTGAGTCAGCAGTGATGTCACTGATATATCTGGATTCGAGCTCGTGTTGGACACCAAATACTAATACTAGCTGAGGACCTAGCGTCTTTTAGGACCCTAAAGCTGGCAGTGGTTTGAAGAACGCTTTCAATCATCCAGACACACCCTCCCATCTTTATGACACCTCTCCTCAGAATGACACATTAAACTGTCCTCACAAACATTTTATAGTCCGGCATATTCGCCTTTCAACACCTCGCAAATAGATCGGCATCGGTCGTTTTTAAATGCTAAAGTGAATTTAGCCATCGCATCATTATAATGTTTGGTTGAAGGTTTGTTGGTAAATGGAAATTGTTATACGCCGGTCATTCAGGAATATCCAGTCCAGAAGTTCAGTTAAGATGGTCTGAGTTGAGTAGATCAACGCTTTGAGAAGTACCAGGGACAAAAGCTTAGAGATGTTGGCAGCAAGTGCCCGGTTTATTCATAAGTGCTTGTCTGAAACCTTTGGTGTAACGCAACACCTTACTGTCTCGCTCTTAGAAAGGAAACCTCCCAATCCAGGAGGGTTTTGCCAAGAATAGAAGCCACATCTTTCAGCAGAAGAAAAGTCCTGCCGTAAGCGTTTTCTTTCTTTCTCAGTCTCGCTGCTGTGGCTTTCCCTGCCCAAAAGCTGAATAAACAGCAGTGAACAAGGGCTTGCTGAGTTTTCTGGAAATATGCAGAGGAAATGGGTCTCTCGTTTCGGCAAATGGCCCACTTTTGAGAGGAGTCAAATGAGCCTGCAGGGACCGAGCAGGTTGGAGAACATGTTGCTTTCAGTCAAAAGGAGAATCCGAAATTATCGCTGTTTGAGTCTGGATTATTCTGTATGAGCCTAGAAAATATTTTCTGACACCCCAAGAGCTTCAGTAGTTTATGTTTAAATAGCAGTGTCAATAACACCCTGTTTGGGGTCGTGGTTAAAGCTCTGGGCTGGAAACTGAAAGGCTGTAGGTTCAAATAAGTAATTCATAATCATTGTGCTCTTGATGAAAGGTTGTGGGGTCAAATCCTAAATAAATACAGTTAAATGTATGGAAGCCCATTTTATTTCTTGTAATCGTGACAAAGGTGCAACTCTTTTGTAATTGTCACTGCTTATGATTGCAGGTTTGTTTTCTCCTAAATCTGACTTTATATATATATATATATATATATATATACTTTTGCCAGTCCAACCAAGTAATGAGTCAAGGAGGAGTAAAAACATTGGCTCTGGTTCACTTATCACACTGGAAATTGAGGGTGAAGTTTAGTGCATTGGTTGAGGGTGAACCAATCATATAGGTTTCTTAGGTATAAAAACCCTATAAATCACATCAGATCATTCATTTTACTTTTTATTGTCTTCCATTCAAACAAAGATATGGATCCCTGATGTTACCCATGTTTCCCCCATCTGATTGGAGATCTTTCAAAGAATCTGACACTTGATTTTCAGACTTTCATCATCAGACAACCTCTTTCACGATGAGGTTTTCCTCCTCAAAGCTTCGAGGAGATATTAGACACCACACTGCTGATTTTTCATAAAACATCACAAGCTCAGCATCAGATTTTATGATTAAGTTCAGTACAGTCAGCAGAGAAGTTGATCTTAGATGAATTCCTCTGGCTGATCTTGGCTTCTCTCCCATGTCTTTCAGCTCCCTGACAGAAAGTGTGAACCCCACACCGAGACTGACACGAGAACAGTCACAACATCTGAACAAATACTGACAGGGTCACGGGGGCCTGATCTGGGGTGAGAGGACAGCTTGTCAAGAGGTGTGGGTTCCTTCGGTATGTCTCACTCAAAACAACTAGCAGTTGTGTGACGCAGAGCCACCGCTAACACATTTTGACCGTGTGTGTCCAAGTCTGTGTTTCGCTCACTCAAAAAATCTGGAAGATGTATTTTTGGGGATTTTGCTCCTCTGCAGAATGTCTAGAGCAACACACAAGTGGCTCTCTACATAAGTTCACAAGAGATTTGTCCATATATTTTAATCGAATTTGGCTTAGATATGTTATCACTAAAGGTAATTCATACACAAATGATACTCTCCATGATAAGTGCATGGGAGAATCAACAATATATTCCTAAAGACTTTAGTGATAGCAATGTTGTTAAAGTTAATGGGTTCACACTAATTTGTTAATGTGTTCAATAGAGTTTGCATCCAGAGTTTGCTGTTAGCATTTGTATAAAGCTAATGTGATATTAGCAATATGCTAATGTACAATGCATACAAATTGCACTCTTCACAAAAAATCTGCAGGAGAACTGACAGCATTCCTATAAAGTTTGGTGTTAGCATGTTGCTTACTTAATGTCTTAGCGCTAATGTGCAATGCATACAAATCGCAGTCTTCACATTAATGTGTTTTTTTCAGTACTGAATTCCAACATTCAACATTTATCTTGACTTATTTGTCAACTAAAAAAATCCTCACAATGCATTCTGGGATTGCATTCCCTGTGAAGTATACATGTGATCTAATGATGTAATGTTTTAACCCTTTGGGGCATCCTTCATGCCGGATGGTGCCTCAGAATACTGTCAGCACACTTGGTTTTGGAACAAACAAGTCAATGAAGAGCTACTTCAAAAATACATGTATCCTCAGGTAAACCATCCCATCTCCTCATTTAGCCCTATTTGATTTGAACTAACTGGGTGAAATAAATAAGACACATGGTCAAAAATGAAGACAAGCACATACCCAGAGGTTTTTATGGCTCAGTGAAATGGAAACCAAACTATTTAGGAAGCCGTAAACTCAACATAAGACTCATCATGTCATCTCTCAGCACCCAGCTCCTTATATGGGAAGATTTGCTTCAACTGCTCACATGGATGGTTTTCACCTACTGACATACAGGAATGGGAAAAATGGGCAAATATTGATTGAGTTCTGTCAATGTCACGCTACATACACTAACGCGCATGCTAAATTGCCGCCTTGTCAAGATCACAAGAGGAACCAAGCCGTCCAAAAATCTATTTCTGGCTTCTGACCTGATTGTTCTGCTGTTATGACTAGATAGATAGATAGATAGATATAGATGAGTCCAGTATATCACCAGAACAGCTTGAAAACATTTTCTTGCTTCAGTGAACCTCACAAATGAGTCACATCAGTGCAGGAGAATTCCTGGTCTCCATCCGGCCTTATGCTGTTCTGGAATCTCTTATCTTGAGGATGAAAAGTAAAGCAAACTGTCGGTAAGTGCTTTGCTGACTCCTTCCCAGCAATGTCCAAGTGTTTAACACTGGAGTACTTGAGCTTCAGGGATTTCTTTGCTGATTTCATGCCTAGAAGGTTTGTTGATTGAGAAGCAACATTTGATGGTTAGTCTTTTTATCTTGTATTTCTGTTCCTTTTCAAGTGATCAAGGATCTTCTGATATTCCTGAGGAGAATAATCGCTGTCATCTCGTCACATCTGTCTTGCTTGAGATTCAGCTCTGAGTTTTCTCCAGCTGTGTTAGTGGAACACAGACAAACACTTCATAGGGAGGATCCCTCACTAGCCCGCAACTATTCACCCATTATGGCTGCCACCCGCATCAAACAGGCTTTAAAAAAAAAAGAAGGGGAAAAAACAAGAAAGCTCTCAAATGAATCACATTCCACTGCCAAAGCTGCTTGTTTTTCACATTATCCTGAGCGACGTGAAAAGCAGAGGAGTTTGTCTGCTTGTTTTCTTCTCCATTTTTATGACCAGGGTGGGAGTTGCTTTGCTGACAGATAACAATTTGGACAACAGCTTGAAATGAGTGTAAGAGACTTATAGTTAATAAGGTGACTGTCTGTTTGGTAAATTGAAAGCTGCTCATGTGAAATACTATCTTTCCACATCACAATGAATGGTCAAATTAAAGCTATGATAGACATAATGTGATCAAAGGAAGAGACAGGCAGTTTTGGTGTCATGTCTTTTCACAGAGACTCCTCTTGGTAGAACATGCAGCTATTTCTCCAATAATGGTTAAGGTTTATCTATGCACATGACACAAAAGCAGTTCTAAAGTAGTCAGTAAAATTATGCTACTTTATAAGACCTAATTTTCACCAAAATGGAAGTATTGCATGCATCCTTTTTCGAATACATCAATCCCAGAATGCATTGTGATGAGCTAAGTAAAAACAAATCAAATGTTGATTGCAAATTTAAGCATTTTTAGTCAGTTCTGAAAAGTATCAATTAAAAAAACTGTCTAAATTTGTCTGGTGACTCTGTGATTGAGTTGACCAATGAAACTGGCTGTGGGAAATTGGCTTTTTCTGCTTATTGGGAGTATTAAGTTGTTAGATGAGCAACAAGCAAACATCAAACGAATCAACTTTCTTGCATTTGCATTTAACAATTGTCACTAGTTTACTTTTTTATAATATTAATGATTTTGTTGTCATATCCAACACTCCAGAAATGTCTAAATTGCACTGTGAACCGCACAAACCACAAAACCTACTACTTTACATTGCTGTGGGGAAATGACTAAGAGTGTGGTTGAAGAATTTAAAATTTTCTTTAAAAAAAAATTTTAAAAAAGGAAGCCGCCGCCTGTATGTGGACTGCAGACATTGAGACTGCTGGCAGGGTTTAGGAGCAGTTTCAGATCAGTGCCAAAAAAATAAAAGAATCCTCCCCTATCATACTCATCTCTGCCTTGGGCTCAGGGTGAAAATCTGCCCAGGCCCGCGCCAGGCATTTCTCCCAGAGACCACCTCAGCTCTGATCTCTCTCAAACAGCTTGCGGCAGCGAAACGCTACACATCTCCTTCATGAGTACCAACAGTCCAGGCTTTATCAAGTAGTCAGCCCATAAAGAGATCTTGATCGCCTCTCTCCACAAGTCCATCTGTGTGAGTCTTATATCCTGAATGTGGTTTGATCGGCCTGTTGCTTTTTGTGTCGCAGGAACAGAGTGATACAAGAAAAAAGTCCTGTTATGTAGGAATTTGTCTACCTTGGACCATTATATATACAGCATTATACTACAGGCTGTTGAAAGCTTGAATCTGATTGGTTGACAAACGTTCTAAGGTGTGCAATTATTTTCAGGGAAACACATGGTTAAAGTAGTTCCAGGCAGGTTTTGAGTCAGCATTAGTCTGCTATCAGTGGCTGAAGCCTCTGTATGTGTTGTGGCCGCATTACCACCTCAAGTGTGCATTATTTTTCGAATAATTCAACAGTTAATTTACTAATTAACCGCATGAAAGACGCAACTGACCATTTAGAATCAAGTATTTCAGACAACTGTGAAATTAAAAGTATGGAGGCCTGCACATAAAAAATAGATTATGACTTTAAAAATTTTGGCCACATTGTACTAATTTGTTTAAAAACTGTGGCACAATTTAACCTAAATGAGGGAACAGTTTGGTACAACGTGGACACAATTTACCTAAAACAAGGGATGTGGCTGAATTAAACCAATATTTCCACTTGGCATTGTGTAGCGTTTACTACAGTAAAGTTGACTGAGTGGATCAGGCAGTCTGAGCTGGTGTGATTGAGTGGAGGAAGGGGACTGATTTGCATATTCAATCTATTTTGAGGCATAACGAAATTATTTTCACAGGAGAAAAAAAACATTTAATGTTCATGCAAAAGAATTTAGAAAAATATCTCTAATCTTATCAAAAGGTACTCTTGAATTAGATTCCAAGTCATCCAAAGCCATTCAAAAAGACATGGAAAATAGAAGCTTGGACATTCTGCTAAATAACTTCATGGGAAAAGAAAAATTGTATGGGCTTCCAATAAAAGTAGAGTGAGTTAACACTGACAGATTTGTTATTTTTGGCTAAACTAGCTGTTTATGTCATGTACAACTCAACCTGGGTTGGTGAAACCTTATTGTAAGCGATACGTGAGCTGGTTATTAAATGCACATGTGTGTGGTCATTCCTCCAGTGATAACTATCGCAGGGCTTGATTTCCCTGGCATGACAGAGTGGAAGCAAGTGTATGCTTGTATGTCATCACCCCCTTGATATGTGTGTGTTGGAGTCTCAAGTTGCGTTGGGGTCAGGTTGCACCTCTGCCTCTCACCAACATTTTCTGTCCAAATGAATTTACCCCAGCATGGTACTGGTTAATCCCATCTATCTATATATACACTGCAATTTCCCTGAGCTCCTCAGATGGACTTCTGAGAGACTTAGAAAGTCCCGTTTGTCATTGAGAATGAATTCTCTGGGGTGCTTCGCCTGGTCCCTGCCACAGGGGCAAAGCACAGATTAAGTGATAAAGCATGAGGATTAGTTTAGTAAGACTTTTGGAAGTTTTGGGGACCATGTTCATATTATTTCATTTATTTTTTCATATGACTTTGTGTCTAATTTTTTTTTTTACATTTACTGAGGAAAAAGTGAGTGGTACTTGCCCATGCAAATGTCACCACTATAATGTCAAGAGTGATGTAAGTTGCTAAGCAGTTGCTAGGATGTTGTGTGTGTTTGTTAAGGTGTTGATATGGTGTTCTGGGTGGTTGGTAGGGTTTTCTGAGTGGTTGCTAAGGTGTTGCTAGGGTGTTCTGGGTGGTTGCTTTGGCACTGGTAGTTGGTTTCCGGGGTGTTCTGGGTGGTTGTTGGTTGTTAAGCAGTTGCTAGAATGTTCTGTGTGGTTGCTAAGGTGTTGCTAGGGTGTTCTGGGTGGTTGCTTTGGCACTGGTAGTTGGTTTCCGGGGTGTTCTGGGTGGTTGTTGGTTGTTAAGCAGTTGCTAGAATGTTCTGTGTGGTTGCTAAGGTGTTGTTAGGATGTTCTGGGTGGTTGCTCGGTTTTTCTGCTTGGGCACTGGTCATTGGTTTCTGGGGTGTTCTGGGTGGTCACTAGGGTTTTTCCTGTCTGATTGCTAGGGCACTTGTAGTTGGTTTCTGTGGTGTTCTGGGTGGTTGCTGAGGTGTTTCTAGGATGTTCTCGGTGGTTGTTGGGATGATATTCAGCAGTTCCTGAGTGGTTGTTATGGAATTGCTAGACTTGGTTAATAGGCAGATGCTAGGTCTTTCTGGATAGTTGCTAGGCAGTTGCCAATGAGTTGTTGGTGAATGCTAAGGTATTGATTAGCAGTTGCTTAGAATTTGCAAGTTTATTCTGGGTTGTTGTGAGGGCATTGATTGGCGGTAGCCGACAGGGCCTGACGAGGTGGTTGTTAGGGTGTTCTGTGTGGTTGCTAGGGTATGATACTTGGATACTATGGAGACAGTTCCTGGTGGTTGCTAAAGCATTGATTAGCAGTTATTTAAAGGCTGCATGGGTGTTCTGGGTTGTTGTTAAGATATTGCTTGGTGGTTGCTAGGTTGTTATTGTTGGTTGCTAGGTTTCTCTGGATCGTTGCTAGGATATTGCTATGCAGTTGCTAGGGTGTCGGGGAAGTTGCCTGCAGGTCAAAAGTCTCAGAATGATATGTATTCTTTGGGATTATGCCACCAATGTTACTTAGAAAAGCAATACATCTCTAGCCAGATGATTTGAGATATCATTCATATCCATAACACAAATGGTGTGGGACGAGTGATGCACTGCAGTTCAATACTCGGACTCATGTGTAAGAAATAATAATAGTCGTTTTCTCAAGCAAATACATGTTATAAATAAATGTGTTGTTGGCCCATATCAAAAGATCCCAAAATGTATTTCTTAATTTGGCCAACAGCTTAACATTTGATGTTTGGTTCTATATGTAAGCATGAAGATCATCTATGCAGAAGGACTCTTGTTCATGTCAGCTTCTCTGGTTTCCTCTGCCTTTCATTCCTTAATCCTCAGTAGACATGGGAAGTGTAACTCCCCTTCCGGACAGTCATTATAGAGCCTGAAGGAGATACTGAAGTTGTTAAATTTAGATGTTGTGAAAGATAAATGTTCATGCATGTTATTTTTATTTTTTTCTATAACAGAAATTGTATCATGACTGCTTTGTTTGCTCACTTTTCTGCTTTCACTGTAATTCTAATAGCCTACAAATCACATTTGGTTTCATAAAAAAAACTTGTATTTTTGACACGCCAAACAACACAATTATCCACTTTTCTCTGAACTGTGTATTTTTTAGTTCTTGCTCCCTGTTTGGGAAAGGACAGTGTTCCACAGCTAAAGTCACATCCCAAGGGTCGACTGCTTTAGACAAACATGCATCTGATGCCAGCACTATTACTCCAGCATGGATGAATGTGTCATGAAACCAATGGTTTTTTTTTACAAGATCACCAGAGATGATAAACCATCAGAGACCCAGAGGGGGAAAAAGAACAAGAAGACATAAACAACGAACTCCAGATTTCCTTATCATTCCCGGTTTATATGCTAGGACAGATGGGAGAAACAATAAGATAATGATGTCCATGCATGCGTATTTCTTCAAATATAAACTGTTTGATTTGTAGTTGGATTGGAGAAAGCTGGATATGAAAGGGTCTCAGATAACACTTCCTCTCTCATCTCTACCCAGCCTGTCACTATAAAGTTGTACTATGGGGGATTGTGGACTAATCCAAAATGATCCTCATAATAAACAGTGTTTAATAAGAGCTGAACAAAACTTTTTTTTCTAGTGGGAAAAGTATGAGAAAACCATTTCAGTCTGTCTCAACGAGTTACTTTACAAACAACCAGATGCTGGGCGATATTTTCAAATAATATCTTCTAAGATATTCCAAAAATACAAACTATTGTTTAATGAAATCCAACATTTCCATACTGTGTTTGTGACTATGAATGTTTACAGGCCTCCAAGGTATTTATGCTATTATTAATTTAATAAAAATATGTACCCATAGTTCTTCGGGGCTTATTTCTTTTGTAAGCTGCATATACAGTAATCCATCATGTTACCACACACCTCATTAAATGTAAAAAGCAAAAAATGTTGTCAAAGTTTTTTTGTGACCTGAACGATAACAGGAAGTGACATAATAGGGGTCTGTCATAAACATAAGATGAGATGGAAAAAAGTTATACCTATTTTGCATTATTTTTACTTTTTCCCTGCCGTTGATGGAATTTTTCGTCAACCCATGTTTTCACTGTTATACGATGGGTGCGCTATTACACATCTTCCGAAATATTACAGAATCTCCAGATCAAAACACAGGCAAAAATTTTTTTAGAATCAAGCAACAGAAGCATTGCTTATGCACATGTTAAGCTAATGTGATCATCAAACATTAAACAGCATATAAATCGAATGAAATGTCGACCCAGAGCGAATTATACATGACTGTGAATCTTTGGGGGTGTTGATGGACTCTATCTATACTCCATCTATAAATTGATCATCGTTCTGAATCCCATCTGGACGAAGTCGTTATGTTGCTTTTTTTATTATTAAACTTACAAGTGTTGATAAAAAAAGAATGCAAAAAGCAGAGGGTCTTATCTATCTTTTAATATATATTATATGTTCAGATATTGATTCAACTAAATATTCTGGGGACAATGAAAGTTTTGTGAATTTTTTTTGTTGCATTACAATAATGACATTTGGGGGTTGAATAGATGGTATCTATAGGCAATAAACCTTTATTAAAAACTCCAAGAACAGCTTTGTGCTATTCAATACAATTACAAGAGAGCAGAAATAGTGCAAGACAACTGCGTATTATAAGACTGGGGTTATTTTAGGGAATCATCATGTTTGACCACTTGTCTAAGTGTTTTGTCATTTGAAATATACAGACTGGACCAGGTGCTCGGGCATTAAGAGTGCCCTAAAAATACTCGGAGAAGCTTGTAAGGAGGAGAAGGACAGACGGAAGGATAACAGAGAGAGAAGTCAGTCCGCTCGATATCCCAGAGAAACAAACTGAAGCTCCTCTTGCATCTATCATGGGATCCATAAAGGCACAGCCGAGTCAGTTGATGACATTTTAAACCCATGTAGAGTTTTTGTTAATTCATATAGTGAAGAAGTGTTGAAACAAATGCCATGTATTCTTATTGAGTTATCTTAGTTGTTATGAGATAATGTTATCAGACAGAAATACGAGAATCCGAGTTAACACTTTTTTGTGAGGTTGATGGACCTTTCATCCGAAATATACAGTATTAAAGGGCCAATACCCCTGGAATAACCTCAAGTCATCTGGGTCAAAAATGGGGTAAAAATAGCAATACATTATTTCTAATACCAAAAAATACCATAACAAATTATTTATTTTAATTTGATTAATATTTAAGTCAACAAGTCACCTTCATTTATATAGAGCTTTTTACATTACTGATTGTTTCAAAGCAGCTTTATAACAGGAAAATAATGCAACAAAATGTGTTTCTAGAAGAAAATAGCGTCATATTTCAGCTTAAGTAAATTCAGTGATGGTTAATTTTTGTTGTAAAAAAAGTTATTAATTTAGTTGATTTATATAGCCGCTGTAGAAAACAGTGATGTCATAGTCCAGCTAAGTTCAGCAGATCAATAATATTGTTGAATATTAAATGTCCCCAACTAAGCAAGCCAAAAGACAAAGGCGAAAATGTAACAGATGTATTTCTTAAAACTCTCAAGGCCTATTTTAATGAACTGGTTAAAGTGTATATAGCCTATACAGTATATACTAAATTAAAAGATGGAGATTATTTTATTTTTTATTTATTTATTTTTATTTATTTTTTTTGCATATAGGCTACCGCATTAGTCTTAAGTTATCCGATTGAGCGATGCGTTTTGATAACAGAGCGTCACGTCAAAAACGCATGCGTTCTGTTCCATTCCGTTGCGCTCAGTGTGTATGAAGACATCTCAAGGAGTTCGCCTTGCCCATCACACCCCTTATATAGGCATATAAACGGTCAAATGTCGAGCAGTAGCGAATCGCCACACAGATCCATAAAAAAGACAGGGGCCTGGAGAAGCAGCCCAGTGCGACTGTTTCCAAAAAAGTATTGAATGTCCAGAGGAATTCAGTAACCCCTCCCGTGAAAGTACGTATTTGAGAGCGCGCACAGGAGCGGGCGCTCGCACTCCAGCACTGCGTTCAGTCCCAAGCGCTTCTGACCGGCACTCCTCTGTGGACATTTATCTGTCTCAGCTCAACACTCATAATAAGCAGCCATGGATGCCATTAAGAAGAAGATGCAAATGCTCAAGCTCGACAAGGAGAATGCCTTGGACAGAGCTGAGCAGGCTGAGGGAGACAAAAAGGCAGCGGAGGACAGGAGCAAACAGGTCTGCGGTTTTAATGAGGACTTTAAAAAGTTATCCATAACGCGCACGCGTCGGTCTCGCGCGCTACTTGATAAACGGATTATTACTGCGCCTGAGTGGATTAGTAACGGGAAAAGTGCAAACTTTTCATTGTCATTTAAAACAATATCCATTTATATCTATCTATTTAGTGTTGATGTAATAATAATGTAATCATTTATATGTTGTCATTCATCTAATGCATCAAATGCTATATTGAGATTGGTCCCCGCGAAGGATAGATAAGCCCATGTCTGTGATTTCTATCCGAATTTATTCGGTTTTCAATGTTTCAGCACGATTTTCATTATTAGTATGCTATTAAATTAAAAATGAAATGAAAATGTACAAGGTTGTAACCTAACCTTGAGATCACTTACACTTAAGCTTTCGCTATTTTTTTATTTTTTAGTGTAGTAATGTAATGTCTCCCCATAAAATGTTCCTCTGATCAAACCAAAACTCTTCTGGCATATATTACAGACAATTTCACTCTCCGTGGTCTCACAAAAAGAAGTCTAGTCTGACGAAGGGTTAAATAGCACGTTTAGTATCCGATGTAGACATATTTAGGGTTTTAATACCATTTGTAATAACGTTTACCTTTTTGTTGTGAAAACTGTCATTTATGCATGTGTAGTTAGAAGACGAGCTAATTCAGTTGGAAAAGAGGTTGCGCGTAAGCGAGGACGAGCGTGATAAAGTGCTTGAGGAGTACCAGGGTGTCGAGGAGAAGCTCCTGACCGCCGACGAAGTCGCCACCAAGGTATTTTCCCGTGTGTCCCTGTCTGAATCTCCCTAACTTTTCTTTCTTTCCGTCTCTTCCTCTGCCTCCACACTGCGCGCGCACTCTGCTTCCCACTCTTCACTGCTGTCAATCACGCACTCGAACACGCGCAGCTTGAGGATGACCTCCTAGCACTGCAGAAGAAACTCAAGGGCACTGAGGATGAGCTTGACAAATATTCCGAGGCTCTTAAAGATGCCCAGGAGAAACTGGAGCTGGCTGAGAAGAAAGCCGCAGATGTGAGTATATGCAGCTTCTTCACCGCCTTCCTCACGCATCTTTTCCTTACACTTTTGGCATGCCACTTTTAGGCCTATAGCCAATGTCTGTCATATATCATATTTAAAGATGGTTGTGGATGTGGACATAATTTCGTGATCAGTTATCAATAAGGGCAAAGAGTCGCATATGGCATGGTGATATATAAACACAATCTGCATACCTCTGACCAAACATGGAGTGTTAGGGTAAGCAAACATTAACATAAGATTCGGGATTTAAATTACAAGACGTGCATTCCAAGACAGGAGAGAGAGAGAGAGAGAGAGAGAGAGAGAGAGAGAGAGAGAGAGAGAGAGAGAGAGAGAGAGAGAGAGAGAGAGAGAGCGCAGACAGGCTGTTATATTTAGCCCAGTGCTTTATATGGTCAAGCCTCAGCTCGAGCTCAACTCCTTGGGCTCTGCCCTCCTCGACAAAGACTGAACGACTAGAATACTTTCTTTTTAAATGGCCACTCATGTCCAAACAAAACTGTATTGCGAGTATTGCATGAGTGGATAATCCAAAGTCTTGTGAAGTATTTGCATAGTTTTGCAAGATACAAGCTGAAGCTCGTGCTCCGAACATCTAGCTTCAAAGAATAGTTTACCTGAGTCGTTTTGTTCCGGTCATTCGACATCCGTTGAGAGATTAAGAGAGTTATCTCGAATAAAATTAAACGCATTAAAATAAGTTAGCTGTGAGTAGCAAAATCGTAAAAAAAAAAAAAAAACATTTTCACTCAGTTTTGTTGTGTGAAAATAATAGATATTTGCACTGCGGTCTTGGATAGTGCTCACTAGGACTCCCCCTCGTGTACAATGACAGAATACAGTAAGGGTGCGAAACTTGGTTGTACAAGTTTCAAATTAAAATATTAAAATTAAAATATTGCAATATTTTTAAACACACACACACACACACACACACACATACATATATATATATATATATATATATATATATATCAATAAGGTATATTTTAAAAAACAAACTTTTATGTTATGTGAAATTAATATATATTAATTAATTTCACATAACATAAAAGTTTGTTTTTATAATATGTGTGTAGCGGCTACACACATATTATGTAGCCTATATATTATGTGTGTGTGTGTGTGTGTGTGTGTGTGTGTGTGTGTGTGTGTATACACTTACACTTAATATGTATACACACACACACAAATAAACTAACTTTTATGTTAAATGCAATTGTTTGTGATTAATCGATTTGACAGCACTAATTGGCTATATAACCTACATACATACATAACATTGATCATTAATTATAACAAATTCATGTTATATTAGTAAACAATATAACCATAATAATATAAAGTATATAGCTGAGTAAAATATTATTTTGTCACTTAACAATCTATTACAATATCAAATTGCTTAATGCTTAGAAAAGAATAGAATAGCAAAGTCAGATCTGGTCGATGCTGTATTTATTTGATCCCTATAGAGGGCGCAACAGCACAAATAGACTGAAGGCCCGGAGAGGCGCACCTCCTCCTCCCAGTGAAGCCATTCCATATTTAGCAGCTCAGTTTCAGCAGCAGCAGCAGCAGCAGCATCCCAGTCAGAACCATCAGGCCACTGATTAACGTATTCATTCAGGTGTGCAGCAGGTAGTGCATAACCTCCAAACGAGTTTACAATAACCGACGATTTTAACGATTAAATAATAAATAAACACATTAAACATGCATTACATGTCACCTCTCGTATGTTTCACATGGAAATTACTGTTTGATGTAAAGCGGCAGATAAGCCCTAGTTTGTGGGTAATGACGTCGTTTGGGGCTCGCCTATGAAAACATGGTTACTTCCGGTGTGATCTGTAAACGTCGCTCCGCGCACACACACATACACAGATCAGGGGCAACAGCGTCTCTGAGCTGTGCTCTTAAGGAAACGCGGTACAATACGAGGCTTTTTAGTTATTTAAAATTATAATGGCGGCTACATCGCTGGAAGCAGTCAAAAGGAAAATAAAACTGTTGCAAGAGCAAGCAGACGGAGCTGAAGAGAAAGCGGAGAAACTGCAGAGGGACTTGGCGCTCGAGAGGAAAGCCAGAGAAACAGTAAGAACGCCACATTATATAAAGTGTGAAGTGCATGTGTTACAATGCGACCCGCTACAGTGTAGCGTCACGCGCATTCCTGTCGTTCCGACGGGAATCTGTTCATTTAAACGGTCGCGCATAGAATATGCGGATATGATGTGATGTGCGCGGTAACGTAGCGGAATTTCTCAGACGCCCTCTACGTTTGTCTGCCCGTTAAACGGCAAAATGTATCACGCCCGGTTTTTATATATATAATTTAAGAGCTCCGATTCATGACAAGCAGGAGACGCGAATGAAATGCTTGCCCATGTGATTATAGACTGACGCATCTAAGTGGAGTTTAAAGGTGCTGAATAATAACGATGTCCGAATCGTATGAGTCGCAATTTTGAGTCGGATCTTGTTTTTGAATCAGTTGAACCGGTCTACAAATTTAGTCGGAATTAATTCATGAAACGGCCTGAAAATCTACGAACGTTTTTCTGATCAACAATTCATTGACTCTGCGAGATCTGTCTCTTTTGGACAGGTCCGGCTCATAATAAAGCGAAATAATGAACGGGAAACATTTCGTTTGAACATGATCGATTCCCAGCAGTGAGCCAACTGATGAGTGAACTGATGACATCTGATGCGAATTAACGTTGTCATCATGCAAACACAATCAAATGTATTGATAAGTAGCTGTTTTTTTATTGGCAAAAACGTTAAGACTAAAGAGTAAATACATTTTTAGAATTGATTTGTAGGTTTGTTTAATGATTGCAAATTATATTGATGCTATAGATTGACTTATTAAATGATTCATGAGTTCATAAACTGAACAGAGACTTGTTAATAAAAGTTCAAGTTAATCTGAAAAAAAATTTAACCACATGTCATGAAGATAATTCCCTCCGAGAGTCTAAAATAATTAGTGAGATGTTTTTGAGTCGGTTCTTTGAATCGAGTCGCTCGAGAAGAATCGATTCGTGGGAGTGAGTCCGACTTCTTGAAACAAGACGTTTAAACAACAGAGACAATATTGTTTTCGCTCAAAACTTTACCGACATCCCGTACAAGACTGTTTTCTGTCTCTTGTTGACTGTTGTAATTGGATAGTGGGGTTATAATCCAGTTAGTTGTAGCTACTTCTCTGAATAGGTCCTTGTTTGATGACCATTTACATTGGACCAGATGCTCTGAGTGCAATCTTTTCAGGCTAATGCCAACACCAGTTTAGTAGTGATCCTGGAACTGTTTATGTAGTGGTTTTATTGTAATGAACTGGCAGTGTTGCTGCCTCAGGCTCAGTGTGGACATCTGAATAAGCATTTGAGCCTTTTCCCTTATATGGCCAGTCTGCATTGACACACACAGTGACTCAGATTAAATTTGCAGAAACAAACAGCAACAACTCAAGTTTCTTGTAGAAGCATGGCTTTAATAAATAGTCTCAATCTTACCTAAACATGCATGTTTGAGACTCTGGGCCCTAGAAGGACATGTAGAAGTTCAGTGGCTGTCAAGGTTATCTGAGTTGCTTTCCAGTTTTTCATATCTCAGCTGACAATATAACATGTACTTTGCCCTATGTAGCTCCCTATAGTATGCCTTTGCCTATCACTGGGCTGGGACTTAAAGGGACAGTTCACCCAAAAAGGAAAATCCTGTCATTATTTACTCACCCTTGAATTGTTCCAAATCCAAACCTGTATGAGTTTCTTTCTTCTGTTGAACACAAAGGAAGATATTTAGAAGAATATGGGTAACCAAACAGTTCCCCATTGACTTACATAATATGGAAAATATACTATGGAAGTCAGTGGGGTTCATCAACTGTTTGCTTGGACATTTTTCAAAATATCATCTTTTGCATACTATATAGTAGGTGAAAAACAATTCAAGAAAATCAAGAAAGACATACAGGTTTGGGTGAGTAAATGATGAGGTTATTTGTTATTCATGCTATAAAAACATAAATGTAACTGTGTTTTGATGGTGTAACAAGACTGTCGATTAATTTGCCATAACTCTTATAGGCCAAATTTGACATCTGATGTAAAATAGAGACTAGTTTGTCTAAAATGTCAACCACTCAAAAAAAAATATATATATTTATCAATGTGTCAGATGAGTTTGATTAGGGCTGGGTTTCACTGCAGGTTTTCAGATTGAGTTTGATTCGTATTCACTTTCAAATCAATTTGATTGTTCAGATTCAGTTTGATTCAATTCTGATTCATCTAGGGATATTTCAATTACTGTATTTACCAATATGTTACGTTTTTAATCTGAAACGTGCTGCTACTTAATGGTAAATTTCAGACTAATTAAAACCGGTAATTTGTCTTTTTGAACTCTTAATTTTAACAACTGACACACAGCCTAAGAATCATTCATTTTAGCAATTGGTTTCATTGCATAATATATGTGGAGCATAAAATTAAAATCCCTATATATTCAACTATGTTTTCTATGCATGTATCGTACAGCCAGTTGTATTTTATTATTCACGTTTAGCATCGTCAGAAGAGAACTGCAATCCAATTTTGGTTTACAGCCACCGGGAACTCACCAGCTACATAAATCAGCATTGAGTTTCACTGCAGTCAGCAAAATGTTGTTTGAAATGATCCTGCTTCTGTATTTGCCAGGTATCAGGAGCAGCCTGCTGTTCTCCACTAGTCGTGTGTGTTTGGCCTTTCACAGTGTAATCCGTGTAGGTCCGTTGGGACTCCCCACAGCCTGTTAACTTTGTCCCAGAGGCTCGGTAATGATCTGATGGCCTAGTCCTGTCTCAACCATTAGCATTGCTGGAATTACGTTTTATATGGTGTGTGTGTGACCACAGCAGAAGGAATCGCTCTGTCTCAGTAGGTCTTAATGGAAGCTAGTGAGCATACAGCCGTTTATATCCAAAATACACCATCCCCAAAACCTACTGGATAGTTACAAATACAAGCTTGACCATTCTTAACTGTCTACATTTTTGGGGTTTGGGTGTCAGTCTATGTGACGCGTGTGTGAACATCTGTGGGTTTGATCTGTTCTTGAGCATTTCTAGCAGTTCCTCTGTGCTCTTCCAGGCTGAGGGTGATGTGGCGTCCCTGAACAGACGTATCCAGCTGGTTGAGGAGGAGTTGGACCGTGCACAGGAGCGTTTGGCCACTGCCCTGCAGAAGCTGGAGGAGGCCGAGAAGGCTGCCGATGAGAGCGAGAGGTTAGTACAGCACTCTCACACTCGCTTTACGGAAACCATGCAATAGTGCAGTGGAATACTATAGATGAAATGCGGTTGATGTAAAATATGTGCAATGTTATTTCTGTGCAGAACTAGCAGAATCTCATTTGAATCTGTTTTAAGTGAGTGAATCATTCTTATTTGCTTTTCATTGAAGCGTCTCCTTCCTGAAACACTTGACGTCTTTCTTGCCTTCGAAGGCTGAATATAGCACAAAACATTAAGTGTGAGCTGAGGACCGTTTAATTGGTTGCCGTTTACTGAATAAATCAGCATCTTTGAGTCTGAACATCTTGATGAACGCGGAATCTCATTTGTGAAGAAACCAGATGAACGCCATATCTTGTTTGAGAACTGAACCGAATGAACGTTTTCGAGCGAACCAAATTAACGCAGGATCTCATTCGTGAATGAACCAAACTTAATAAATGGATCACTCATTCTGGATCGATGAATGAATCATTGAGCACAACCAGCAGAATCTCGTTTGTGAACGAACCGAATGAACGCTATATCTTGTTTGTGATTGAACAGAACAGAATTAGCACCGTATCTCATTTGTGAGTGAGCGAACGAATGAACGCTATGGCTGCGTCCAAAATGGCATACTCTCTTGAGTAGGTACTTATTTTTGAATGTTGTCATTATCATGTGACATACCGACATCAGTTGTCACTTCACTGCCCTCATAGGATAGTAAACTGTCCTTCGAATGCACACTTCAGAATCTCACTGGAAGTAGTAGGTCATCAGGTACTTTTTGCCTACACTTTTATAAGTACTGTGTGATAACAGACATAGGCCGCCTACTTTTGTCACATACTGTTTTTCACCTTTTATACAGTAGGGAAGTATGCAATTTCGAATGCAGCCCATATCGTGTTTGTGAGTGCACTGAATGAACGCCGTATCTCGTTTGTGAACAAACTTAACTGAATGAACACCAGGTTGTTTTTGGGAGCAAACCGAATGATTGCAGGATCTCTTTTGTGAATGAATGTGGAATCTTGTTTTTAAAAGAACCAAACCGTATGAACGATGAATCTCATTTGTAAGCCAACCAACTGAACACAGTATCTAATTTGTGAATGAAGCAAACCTAATAATGGATCACTCATTCTGTATCTATGGGCAAATCCCATCTATGTAGGTGAAAAATGAAAGTGAACGACTGGATCCTTTTCCGAAGGGCCCTTCCACAAGGCGGTTAGCGAAAGGAACATGCGATGATCACTTCAAGGAAGTAATTCTATAATTTATGGTCATGGGACCCAGCAAATACTCGTGATTCATTTTACGTGATTCAGATGACGGGAGAGTCCGAGTTAACTTAGAAACAGAGCAGTTCAAGTTTTGTTTTGTTTTGTTCGTGATATGTTCCACACATTTTTATCATGTTATAAAACGTTTCATAGGTAAGAAATGTTTAGTAAACGCAGGGTCCAAAGATGACACGGCAAGTTTTAAAGTTGGATGCATTTCATTTAGCGGATTTTTGCTAACAGTATATCGCTCACATATTAACTTCTTTTTACCCCTAAGCAAAAAACGAAAAAGAGCTTGCCGTGAGTAGGCTATATTGGGGCTTTAAAATGACTCGTCCAAAGATTCATTCTCTCTATGTCCCTCAAGCCTGCTCTGATTGGTCAGACGGCCCAGTCTGTTGTGATTGGTCAATCGCTTACAGCACGTCTAGGAAACCAAACACCCCTTACTATAACTGAACTTCAGCTCTGGAGGCTTCCTCAGTCCTCAGCGATTGTACACACTTTAAAGACCGCAATGATGCCATTGATTTTTTCATATCAATCCAAGTGTAAGTCCGATGATGAAACATATTCGGGTTCAACCCGAACCTTCATCGCAAGGCCGACTCAAGCAGGACGTTTCTTAGTGATATGCTGTTCAGTTTGTCCTTTATCATGGAGCAAGATTTGCTTCCTTGCATTTCCAGCAAAAAACACTATTTTGTGATATGCTGCCTAGTGTATAGTACCATTACCATAATTACGTATGGCCATGGCATAAGAGTTTGTCCATACTGGCCAGCCCTAGTATATACAGTACAGAGCTATAGCATGCCATACAGTGGTGTCAAGACTATCAAGTGTGGCGTTCTGCAGGACTGTCAACCTGATTCACTTAAGCAGAACAAGTCAGTTGACTGGTCCACACCCCATCCCTCCCCCTCTCGCAGTAACTGTGGTTGCTGTGTGCAGAGGCTCCACCACTGTGTTGCTATTGAAATGACAACATGCTGCCACTTCCTAGCCTGCACCGCACATCTGGTGCCCTGCATAAAGACTGTTTGTGCGCGCGCTGAGGGAAGTCTGTGTAATTCGCTAATCACCAGGACCACGAGTCTACGTGTGTAGTTCGGAAACGTCCTAGTTGTATTTAGGCAAGTGTTATTATTGCTTTTCAGTTGTTGTACACGGTGTGTATATATACAGTGGTGGGCAAAATTATTTAGATGTGGTTAATCGTGACACTGAAGCTTTACCATCATAGAAATTAATTGCATTTTAAAATATATTCAAATAGAAAAGTTATTTGAAATTGTAAATATATTTCCCAATATTACTGTTTTTGTAATTTGTAATACTGTATTTTGGATCAAATAAATGAAGCCTTGTGGAGCAGAAGAGACTTTTGAAAAACTTTTTACCACTGTATGTGTGTGTAGTGTATATATAAAAAAAATTAGAATATTACATGATTTTAAATACAGAAATGTCCTCCCTCTGAAAAGTATAATCAAGCATATGTATATAGTTATATATACTAAATATATTAGTTTCACCTTTTAATTTGAATTACTGAAATTTTTCGAGTTTCACCTATATAATATATATATATATATATATATATATATATATAATAAAAAAATATATATATATGCTTTATGCATATAAAAAATGCATATATATTTTTGTTTATATTAATAAAATAAAACATTAATATATAAAATATTTTAAAATATATAAAATGTTTAATATTATTTGTCTGTTTAACCTTGTAAAGCACAGACAAGGCGTTTGTTAAGGCTTTGAAACGCCTCTAAAAATCAATGGCAATGCAGACGGTTGTCATTGTGTGACGCCTTTTTTGGCCTAAACAACTGACGTGAGCTGTGTGCGTAGAGCCAGTGGGTTTCTGAATAAACAGCAATTTGTAGAGGCACTAGGCTGCGTTTCCCTTCCTTTGTTTGCCCACACAGAGGCCCTCTCTGTCTCCGTCCCAGTGCGCCTGCATAGAACCACTCTGTACCGAGACCTGGTCCAGCTCTTAAGTGCTTCTTCCCTCCCATTCATCTCTGACAGTCACTGTTCTGACATTATGAGCAAACGTGGGTTTCGAAACCAAAAGCTCAAGAACATGAAAACAGTGTCTTCAATTCCACAGCTCGGCTGCAGACAAGTTGGCTCCTGTGAATGTAATTTGTGGCGAGTTATCGATCCACATTGAGTCAGAGAGAGATTTCGTTCTTCCTTTCACTTGATTTCTTGCTTCCTCCTTCCAGAGGCATGAAGGTCATTGAGAACAGAGCTCTGAAGGATGAGGAGAAGATGGAGATCCAGGAGATCCAGCTCAAGGAGGCCAAGCACATCGCTGAGGAGGCCGACCGCAAATACGAGGAGGCAGGTGTCCTCAGCCACCGAAACACACATGCACACACTCAAAAAAATGAAACCAATGACTTCCTGCCTCATCACATGACCGTTCACACTTAGTGTGAGCAAGCAGATGCTTGCAGTTCAGCATGAAAGATTTGCTGTATTTTGTAATCTGATTAAAATATCTCTTTGAGGTTTTTTTTTTTTGTCTAGGTTTTAGTCATTTCATGTTTTTGTTGTTTTTGTTGTTTTTATTTTGTCTTGTGTTTTTGGTTTCAATCCCCTTTGTATTGTTGTTTTGTTTTCATTTTTTTGTTTAATGTGTAGAAAGTGTACTTTTCTTTCTTTAACTGGCCACAAGGACAGGCTTGTAATTCTCCCATGATCTGGCCTGTGTGTGTGCAGGTGGCCCGTAAGCTGGTGATCGTTGAGGCTGAGCTGGAGCGCACAGAGGAGCGTGCCGAGCTGAATGAGGGGTACGAGGCGTTCCCGCAGCCTCTTGCATGTCAGCTTAAACATATACACATTCATATTGATACGCATGTGCCTGACTCACACAACCTAACAGATTTTATGTCAGTATGCCGACACACACAGGACACATTCAAAAGATGCTAACTAGCTAGCTAATCTGTTTACATTTCTGAGGTAAAAGAACGCAAAGTGTAATAATCGCTAGTGATAAAAAATAAAAATAAAAGCATTGTTTTTTCTGTCGTACAGTCCATTGTAATTATAAGAGTTGCAGAGAAATGTTACTTTTGTGAACTGTCAAAATTTAGTGCACGCTGCTTGTCCCGCCCCCTTCTTTTTTTGATCGGTCCATTGTTTAAACTGACACGTATCATGCTTGTAATGGGCTATTTTTAACTTGACATGAAACTTTACATTCATGAATGCATCCTGGGGCCTTCAGTCTATCCCTCCATCCGAATAGACTTACTTACTATTGTCTCGAATGTGAAAAATCAGTACATCAAAGTAGTATGTACTAAAAGTATTTATAAAACAGTAGACGACAAATACCTGAATGACCACCTACGACCCCTGAAACTGAAGTGTGCACCTGACGCACATACCTACAATTGCTCCGATGTAACACAAGAATGTGTCCTGTGTGTCCGTCCCCTCAGAATTTTACTCCCATTTTGCTGTTGGCTTATACCTGCCTCACATTCCTGTTTTGGTTGTCTTTTATAACGTTTTATTTTTGCATGCACTGTTAACTTGCATGTGTCCCGCCTGTGGAATGGCCTTCTCCCTACACACACTAACAGAAACAATCGAAGATTACAGGATGAGCTTCGAGTGTTGGATCAAGCCTATAAGTCATTAAAGGCATCAGAAGAACAGGTACTACTGCACATTACTCATTAGTTCACGCATCTAACTGTCCCACCTGAATGTGTGTGCCCTGCTTGCTACCAGTGCAGCCTTGTTTGGTCCATCTTTTTGTTTTTGGTTTCACGCCCCTTCTAACTTAGCAGGAATGCTGCTACTCCAACGCTTCTTGTAAGGTGTAACAGTTTGCATGCAGCAGATCGTCACATTCCTGCTGCGTTAAGGGGATTTCGGACTCCCCTTGTCCTCCAACCCTGTTTTGATTGATTTTGGGGTTTTTTGTTTCTTTTGTTCCTCTTCTGGTTCCCTGATGTCAATCCATCCAACCTGCTTCTGGTTCTCCTCCTCTCAATGTACCTTTCCTCTCCTCATGTTCCTCCTCCTCTCCTCTGCGTTGTGTGTGTAAAACACCAGCAAATGCTCTGAGCTTGAGGAAGAGTTGAAAACTGTGACCAACAACCTGAAGTCCCTGGAAGCCCAGGCTGAGAAGGTAGGTGTGCTTCTGCTGCCCCAGGCACACCATCCACCCCTCCTCCTGAACCAACCGGGATAACCTGTGTGTTATAATGTTTCACAACCCATCTTTGTCTGCAAAACGTCAATGAGCCTGTCAACAGCGGGGTTACGTCCTTTGCTGAAACCACCAGCTTAATTTTCTGATTTCTACTGCTTTGCTGCTGGTTTAGTTGGTGCATCAGCGTAGCCTCTTTTTAAGCTTGATGGTCTTTCTGATTGACCAAGAAAATCTTGTTAACAGGGAAAACTGGTTAAGCTGGTTAAGCACCCTATTGGAGGCACCAGCATACAGAACGCAACATATGCTTGTGACTATTTAAAGGTCAGGGTCGTCTTCAGTAGGAAGTTTACTCCAAGAAAAAGGCCCGTTCACTCCAAGAACTATTGACAATAGCTATATTCGCATCCACACCAGCGGACTATGAGGTTCTGTTTATTATGTGCACGCACTGCAGTTTTGTCATCTGCCGCTTTAAATGCTTGTACACAAGGATGGATTCTAATTCCAACGATATTATTACTTTCTGCTGTTATCGCTAGTTGTATTGTGGACTGCTATTCTTTTATGTCCTTTGTGTGAACGGGCCTTAAAGATTAATTATACCATGGTCTGTCTGAATACTCTATTCTGATTGGCTGGAAGAGCGTGCAATAAAACAGTTTAATGCACAGGTCAAGTCACCATTCTACATTTAAAGGAATAGTTCACTTAAAAATGAAAATTCTGTCATTTACTTGCCCTCAAATTGTTTCAAACCTGTATGAGTTTTGTTTCTTCTGCTGGACACAAAAGATATTTTAAAGAATGTCAGTAACCAAACAGTTGATGGACCCCATTGACTTCCATGGGGTTTTTTCCTTCTATGGAAGTCAATGGGGTTATAATTGAAGAAAAAAAATCGTAATAAATGATAAATTATTTCTTTCTACAATGACAAATAATCTGAAATGTCTTGCTGATGCAACCAAAGTAGATCTAATTGAATATTGACTACACTGTCCATGATGATGTCATTGACAAAATGTGTTGGCAGTCCGTCCTAGAGGTCAGATATGAAAAAAAAAAAGTAGATTTATGTACAGTAACAAGAAGCCCAAGTGTGTTATTGAGCAAAGCACTAATATAGTGTTAAGTGGTCGTGTGTGCTGGTTTGTCCTAATGTTGGTCATCTTCTGATGTCTGCAGTACTCACAGAAAGAAGACAAATATGAGGAGGAGATCAAGGTCCTTACTGACAAACTGAAGGAGGTATGAGCTTCTTTATCATAGGCTTTTTAGTCATCCTTCTGTCCAAGGGAGGATAATATAACAATTTGTTGTCTCCCTATTCCGTTCAGTGCATTTAAATATTTGATTTGCTATGAATGACTCTTTGTTCAGGGCAATGGTTTGGTTTTGTTTTTTTCTGCAGGCCGAGACCCGTGCCGAGTTCTCTGAGAGGTCAGTCGCCAAGCTTGAGAAGACCATCGATGATCTTGAAGGTACGACTTTCATTCACTCGTTCTCTCATATCAGTGTCATTTCAGCCCCTGGTGAATTTTCATTCATACGTGTGATTGTGAAGTATTCAGGGAGAAAACCGTTTTCGCTTCAGGTCATAAAGCTTTCATCCTTTTTATTTCTCTGTCGTCATGCTGTTCCTCAAACCTTCTGCCCCACTGGCTTTCTTTCGGCTTCCTTATCGGTTCAGTCACACAATTAAGCATTACTTCTTTTGAAGAGACCAGTTGTTGAGCAGATCCACACACAGACTTCACATTGTTTTGTAAGATGACACCGGTGTTACGGAGGTCCAATTACACGCAGCGTTTAAGCTTGATTTGGCTTTTATGAGCCTGCTGTTAAAGAGTCTTCTACTGTTCTACTCGTTTAGATTTACACAAGCGCAGGTTCATTTTCATAGTTATACTGCTGTGTTTGCACTGTGATAATGCAACGTCCAGGTCAGAGACATCAGTACGAACCTTAACGGGAATAGTTAAGGTTGTCATTTTCAAAAATTTCATTTTCTCAGCTTCATGTCGTTTCAAACCTGTTTGATTTCATTTTGTGGAGCATTAATGATGTTTCACAAACACATTCCCACTGTGCACTTTTTCCATAATGGGAACTGATGCTGTTGAACTCCCAAAAGTGACAATAAAAGCACTGTAAAAGAACATTTACACTACCGTTCAAAAGTTTGGGGTCTTTTAAGAAAATAAATACTTTTATTCAGCAAGGATTCATTTAATAATCAAAAGTGGCAGTCAAAACATTGATAATGTTAGAAAAGATTTCTATTCCAAATGAATTACCGTCTTTTGAACTTTCTATTCATCAAAGAATCCCGAAAACAAATGCATCACCATTTCCACAAAATATTCAGCACCGTTTTTAAAATGAATAATCAGAAATGTTTTCTTGAGCAGCAAATCAACACATTAGAATGATTTCTGATGGATCATGGCACTGAAGACTGGAGTAATGATGCTGAAATTCAGCTTTGATCACAGAAATAAATTAGATTCTAAAATGTATTATTATTATTTATCAATATCAGTGTTTTACTGTGTTTTTGATCAAGTAAAGGATCAAAAACTTCTTACCGACCACAAACTTTTGAACCGTCGTGTATGTATTATTCATTATTGGTATGTGGTGTCACACGGTCTTGGCCAACAGCATCAGGAAATACTGTGAAAGTAGTGTATGACTTATGTGCACTACATAAAGTTAAAGTTACCAGACATAAAGGTTTGACATCAATGACAGGAAACCAATAACGCCAATAAGCCATATTTGAGGTTTGTGAACCGTGCGTGCAGGAAACTAGCATTCTGGGCATTTTGCAAATGTCTGTTTGAAAAAGTCATACATGTTTTGATTGACATGAGAGTGAGAAAATAATGATGGAATGTCTATTTTCGCACGAACTATTCGTTTAACTCGTTGATGGGTATTTCACCATGGCTCTGTCTTTTCCTTGTTTCAGTTCCTTTCCATTCATTCATTAACTTTATTTTCTGTTTTCCTCCCACTATATCTCTTCACGTCACTCTCTGTCTGTCACTCCGTTCATTGGGGCCTGTCTTGCCGCTGGACTGGATGCTTCACTCCTGCACCTGCTTTTATACCCCTTCCACTTCTATCCTCTCCACCCTCCTCTGTCTCCCCTCCATCAAACACACCATCCCGAATCCCGATAGATGAGTTATATTCCCAGAAACTCAAGTACAAGGCCATCAGCGAGGAGCTGGACCACGCTCTCAACGACATGACTTCAATGTAATTCACCTGCGCTCTCTGCCTGTGCCTATGCCCCCCTCCCCAATTACCCATAACCCCCCTCTCTAAATAAGGTCTTGTGTCTTCAGTTCACACACTAAGACTCTTCCTTCTGTTTAAAAACTCTGCTATCTCTGTAACTCTACAAGACATGTGGTCTGTTATTCTAGGTATTCGATGTCAAGTCGTTTGCTTATTGCAAATTGTTGAGGCCATTGCTTGTAGAGTCAGTGCATAGGAGTTTTGTGTTTTGAATTCATAACTATTGTATCACTTTATTCAAAATAATCTTGTGAGAAAACAAAACAACTCCTAACTTTCTCTTTGGTTAAACTGTTGCTTTTCAGTACTAAGGCTGGGCAATATAGCTTAAAGTTTATATATTTGTTATGTTATATAAATATTTAAATGAACTTTTTTAGATTTTTTTTTAAAATTAAATTACAAATTATATAGAAATATTTAAGATTAAAAAAAAAAAATTTCACTGAAGAAATGCACTTTTTATATATCAATATAACAAGCATATTATCTTTTTATCAGGTTCAGTTGTCAGTTCAGTTGTTCAGGTTCAGTTATCCACAAGTGACAGTAAAATAACTTCCTAATGTATCTTAAAATAACAATATTCAGGATGTTGCTTACTTTTATAACACAAACAGAATAATAAAACAAGCCTCATACAGATTGACTTAATCACCCAGCCCTGTTAGCGGTACTGTGAAGTCTTAACTCCAAAGCATGTGATGAGAATTCAGAAACGCACCACGCTTTTACAGTGGGAAGCGTTTCGTGCTCGGTGGCATTGTGTGTGTGTGTGTGCGTGTGTGTGGTGTTTTCTCTCTGTGTAAAATTGAACTACCAACAAGGTCTCCTTCTGTTCAGAAGACAGGCCCAATGGGTTCTGATCTCATCTGTCGACATCATGTTTGATGTGGTGTCACTATGTAGTAGTTGTTTAGGAGTGTGTGTGCTGCTTGGTAAGTCAGCTGTGTGTTTGTGTGGCTCCCCTCTATGGACATTGGGTACATTGATACGATTAATATCATAGAGGCTCTTTATAATAAATATCCAGCATCTTTTTTTGTGTTTGGAAGTTTTCTGTCTCTTGCATCACTCCTTTTTTTTACTTCTTCCCCCCCGTGCAGATAAATTGTTCCTCAAAGACGCCTCCCGCTGGCTGAACGACATCACTCTGCTCTTTCCAGCCTTTCTTTTCCTCTCATCCCTCTTATCCCGTTTCCTTCTCTTCATCGATCATTGTGTTTTGTTGCCCATCTCTTCTTGTACAGACCCTTTAATTCTTTCAGCTTTATGTAAAACTTATGTAAACCTTCTTGTTTTTTGTTCTTTATTTTCCTTTTCATTTCTATGTGCTTTTAATGCTGTGGCTGTAATAAAGTCAGGAGCATTGGTAGAAGTCGTGGATTTCCTTTATGGTTATTATATGAGCTGTTATTGACATTCAGAGAGGTGAGAAGTGTTTAATAAAGCTGATGTCTTTTCATGCGGGGAACGCTCCTAGAGCTCTGCACGTTGGTTTCGACAGATTTACATGTTAGGCAAATTCATTCTGCCCTAATATTCAAATTTCTGTGGCTTTTTGATCAAGTTTTGTCCTGGAAGTAGATGACGGTCACTAAACCACATGATTACCTGTCGTGCTTGTTCTGCTCTTGTTTAAGAGAACGCGTCAACCGCAGCCTAAATTAACCTGTGATAATACACTTATTTCCACCGTTCAGGAAAAGAGTTTTCATGAGCTAGCATCGCTAATACTTTGGGTTTGGGTTTTTAGCATACCCCTAAACCGTTGAGGGGGGAGAAAATAGGATATGGTGGTGTTATAATTCCCCACTTTCTACTAAATGAGACCAGTGTTACAATAGATGTCTTTCATATTTCATAATTCGACAGCTTTGAAAATATATGATTGAATAATGAAAATAGCTGTAATTGTATGTTCATATACACTCACCGGCCACTTTATTAGGTACCCCATGCTAGTAACGGGTTGGACCCCCTTTTGCCTTCAGAACGGCCTCAATTCTTCGTGGCATAGATTCAACAAGGTGCTGGAAGCATTCCTCAGGGAGTTTGGTCCATATTGACATGATGGCATCACACAGTTGCCGCAGATTTGTCGGCTGCACATCCATGATGCGAATCTCCCGTTCCACCACATCCCAAAGATGCTCTATTGGATTGAGATCTGGTGACTGTGGAGGCCATTTGAGTACAGCGAACTCATTGTCATGTTCAAGAAACCAGTCTGAGATGATTCCAGCTTTATGACATGGCGCATTATCCTGCTGAAAGCAGCCATCAGAAGTTGGGTACATTGTGGTCATAAAGGGATGGACATGGTCAGCAACAATACTCAGGTAGGCTGTGGCGTTGCAACGATGCTCAATTGGTACCAAGGGGCCCAAAGAGTGCCAAGAAAATATTCCCCACACCATGACACCACCACCACCAGCCTGAACCGTTGATACAAGGCAGGATGGATCCATGCTTTCATGTTGTAGACGCCAAATTCTGACCCTACCATCCGAATGTCGCAGCAGAAATCGAGACTCATCAGACCAGGCAACGTTTTTCCAATCTTCTATTGTCCAATTTCGATGAGCTTGTGCAAATTGTAGCCTCAGTTTCCTGTTCTTAGCTGAAAGTAGTGGCACCCGGTGTGGTCTTCTGCTGCTGTAGCCCATCTGCCTCAAAGTTCGACGTACTGTGCGTTCAGAGATGCTCTTCTGCCCACCTTGGTTGTAACGGGTGGTTATTTGAGTCACTGTTGCCCTTCTATCAGCTCGAACCAGTCTGGCCATTCTCCTCTGACCTCTGGCATCAACAAGGCATTTCCGCCCACAGAACTGCCGCTCACTGGATGTTTTTTCTTTTTCGGACCATTCTCTGTAAACCCTAGAGATGGTTGTGCGTGAAAATCCCAGTAGATTAGCAGTTTCTGAAATACTCAGACCAGCCCTTCTGGCACCAACAATCATGCCACGTTCAAAGTCACTCAAATCACCTTTCTTCCCCATACTGATGCTCGGTTTGAACTGCAGGAGATTGTCTTGACCATGTCTACATGCCTAAATGCACTGAGTTGCCGCCATGTGATTGGCTGCTTAGAAATTAAGTGTTAAGGAGCAGTTGGACAGGTGTACCTAATAAAGTGGCCGGTGAGTGTAGTTTATGGTGTATAATCACAGTGTTTGATACAAAACTATCTAGACCAAAATCAAATGAAACTGTTTTCATAGTATTTCATTGTCTCCCAAAAAATCATCCAGCATACATTTAAATTGACACCTGCCATGGGGTTTCAATTGATAAATAATCTTTTCATGTGTTTTTAATGCACCACATATACACACAGTATGTGTATGTATATATGTGACCTGATCCAGCAAAATGAGTCACAGTAACCCAACTTTCAAAATTGAGATTTTGGTATTAATGGAAAGAGGAGACCATAAACTTTCAAATGATATCCTAGTCAAAGGCATACCTTGAATGGTTGTAAAGATATACACATTTGAATTATGGTCGTCTGCCTTCTTTTTCCAATTGAAATCCTGAGTAAATTGCTTTTAAAGTTTTTTGCCCGTTTTTTTTGTTTATCTTTCAAAATCCATTGCATTTAAAGCGATAAACTATTTATTTTACAGCTTAATTTCACCAAATACATATATAAATGATATTAAACTGGCTGAAGCTCAAATTATTTTAAAGTTTTTATTTGAATAAATAATTTAAAAGGCACTTTTACAAACATTTACTAAAGAAAGATTGAACAGACTACATTTTTGCTTGACAGAGTGGGTCTGTGTGTGTGTGTGTGTGTGTGTTTATATAGAAGTAATGCATTAAATAATGCGAATCGATGTTATGCTTACCGGGAAATGCTCAGGTGACCGAGAGGAGTTGAGAAAAGCAATATTAATTTCCAGCGAATTTAATCAAACTTAATAGTCATTTAAATACCTTTATTCAGTTATATGGACTATGAAACTTTGTGAGATTATTTTTGAATGTCTTTTGAATGAAATTAGCAACAAACAAAAAAAATTCTAGTATTTCATCATTGTTTTTCCACATAAACGGCCCATCATAAAATAGAACGTTGCGACTTCCGACTCATTTCGCCAGAGCGGGTCACACACACACACACACATATATATATATATATATATATATATATATATATATATATATATAATATACATACATACAAAACCACATAAACACTTAGGCAGGCAAGACAGGCGAGAAGTGGTTTCCATGGGACAGCATCTCTGTCCCAAGTTGAGACACTCTCACACTGTACCCCTTCTTTTATGGCACCTTAAACACTACACATAACATACAAAAATATATATATAATAATAGTGTAGGAGAAAATAGGGACTGAAGAGATGTGGGGGGAAGGTTGTCTTATATTACCTTATTATAGTATCTTTTATTTATCTATGGAGAGTGCTGACAATGGTAATTGTTACATAGGAGAAAAGATAGAAATAAGAATAAAAAATTCAAATTGACTAATGCAATGTTGGCAGTATGATGGTGGTGAGGAGTGGTGATGATGATGGTAATAAATAATAAATGGTTACTTTGCTTATGCATACACACACACCCACCCACACACACCTATACATTTACACTTTTATTTCTTCTTTATACTTCTGTAATAATGGAATTACTAGATTGTTCGCACTATTTTGGTCTGTATGTCTGTGTTAATAAATAAAAAAAGAAAAGAAAAAATATATATATTATACACTTATACTTATATGTATAATCACGTGTTACTAGTCAGGACAGAATTGTTCACTTTGGGGGACGTGTTGTTTTGTGTAAGCCTGTAATCTGCTGTTTACATGTTCTACTGAGGAATGGGAGTTTAGATTCCGGTCGGGTGAACGCGGGGTCAAGTCGAGGGTTTCCTTCTGCTGGCATTTTCACTGGGCCTACCACAAAAAAAGTATTAATAGTATGTTTTTAGCTAAATATTTTTATTAAACAAACTAAACTATTTTATTAAGTTATATAAAAAAATTGAATTCTTTATTTTAGTTATTTTAATTCGCAATAATAGCTGCTATAATATAGTGGTTCTCAACTGATTTGGCCATGGGACCCACCTTTTCCCATGGTCACTAACATGCGACCTAAATCTTTAGGAATTTAAACCAAGTATGTATTTAATGGAAACGGTTGACATACACGAGCACCGTCCAACTTTACTTATCACACATACATTGTAAGAATATCACTAACACTGATGAACAAACACTATAAGGTAAGTTTAAGTAGCAGTCCCAAACTAGTTTTAATAAGTTGACATGAGCCACCGCAGTCATCAAAAATATCGAAAATAGCACAAACTACAGGTACCATGGCAAATGCGTACACCGTACACTAACATGAACTTTTAATGAAACCTATGGACACTGATCCTGATGAATAGTTGGGCCGGGACTGGAGCTGAGAAACTACAGTGTGTTTCTACTTTGCTACTTTTGCAAGTATTTTTGTTTTCCAATTTCATCCATGCTGGCCAACAACCACACAACACTGTATGTTCTGTGCTGGGCCGTCTTTATGGATGAGCCCTGCTAGTGGATACATGAGCTCTTACAAACACCCTGCTGTCTGATCCCATCACACACACACCTTCTCCAGGTTGGTTTCAGTCTGAGTGAAATGTCACTAACTATTCCCTCCAGCTGTTCTCATTTCTTCTTCACTCTGTTCTTTCTCTGTTTCTCTCTTTCTCTTGTCTTAACCTGCTGCGTTGCCCGCTCCTGTAGACCGTCTCTACCAGCAACTCGAGAAAAACCGCCTCCTTTCTAATGAGCTAAGAATGGCCTTGAATGACGACTAAAACTAGTGTGGACTTTTGGTTTTGTTTTTGTTTCTGATCACCAAATGGTGTCTAAAACTGAATGCTGTTGTGATTTGAAAGTTCAAGGAATGTGTCTTTGTAACGAAGTTACACTTTTTGCTGCCTTCAAGTCATGTTGGGAATCATATTTACAAGATAACATTAAAAATAAATGGTATGTCATATTTTGTGCTCTATTGAACTCACTCTACCAGTCAAAATATAATTTTTATGAAAAGTCTTTTTTTATATATATTACCATGATATCCTCAAAAAACATTAAGCAGCAAAAACTGTTTTCAACATTGATAAAAACAATTATTAATAATTGATCACTAATAATAATTGATACATATGTTTATATTATATAAATGATCAATTATAAAAATAATTGATTTGCTCTGAATTGTAGAGAAAAAACCTTCATGACTTTGTCATTCATTGAAAGAGAAATTGACCAGTGCCTTTTAGTGCACCCAAAATCTTAATTCTTCCCAGCAAACCTTGAAGGCAGTATTTGGATGATGGATGGCTACCACTTTAATCAAGATGTCATCTAATGCTTTATGCAAGAGTCAGCACTCTTTAACTGTCTGTTAGATATTTATATATTAACACATGTATATCGGTATGTATATATATATATATATAAAAATGTATCTCTGCTATGGTTATTGAAATGAAAGCATGACTTGAGTGTGTAAAGTCTGTTATAGGCAGTGTTGGGGGAAGGTTATTACTATTAAAAGGTTTGTTTGAGCTGCACCCTCTACTGTACAGGCATGATTTTACATTTCCTTCAGCCTGAGGCTCATTCATTTCACTTCTGGTGTGAAACATTTGCCAAAAATATAACTTTTGGGCTTTTTGGTGTTAAAAAAACAAACAAGCCCAGCCCAGATGAGGAAAAAGTAGCGCATTCCATTCCAAGTAAGTAATGCAGTAAGTTACTTTTTAAGGGAGTAACGAAATATTGTAACTTTCCCCAACACTGGTTATTGGCAGTGACGCGTACGTTTATGAATGAACCTGCTCAAGGTATCCACTGCATGTTATTCCCTACAGGCTTTGCATTGATATTAACGTGTCTTTCACTTGATGTTCTAACAGAAAAACTCTCACATGCTAAAGAAGAGAACCTCGAAATGAACCAGATGTTGGAACAGACTCTATTGGAGCTGAATAACATGTGAATCCTGGTCGCATAATGATGATGATGATGATGATGATGATGTCGGCATTTTGTATTCTTTTTTGTTTTTTGTTTTTTTTTTTGTTTTTTTTTGTCCTGACAACTATCAGATTGAATAACATGTGCCATTGTTACAAAAGCTTTAGTTTTCCTTGTATTTTATTTTTTTATGTAATATTATGGTACATGTTCATTTTATTCTGATTGTGCACAAATGAAACAAAGTTAGCAGCAATTGCACTTAATTCAATATATGCACATAACGGTTCTAGTGGACACGGTCGAGTCTGATGCCAAGTTGAATTGAAATTGAAAGGTTTTTCTTTTATAGTGTACGTCGGATTAGGTTGTCCTATGTATACTGGTGCTACTGTGAAGGCGGATGTCTAGCAGTGTGTAGCTTATAGAGGTTTATGATTAACTTTATACACTTTCCAATTTGGATATTATTCTCTGTGCCAACATTTAGCTCTACAGGGACTTATTTACACTCCAACTTTTTATTTATTTTTGTTTCCTTCCCATTTTGCTTCAGGATGTCAGGCAACATTATTTGCAAACGCTCTGAGTTCGCTTGCGCCGAAAACCATGGGGTTCGAAATTTTGAATGCGAAAAATATGATGAAATCATATTTGGTTGTGCCTCGTTCATTTTAGTCATTTTAAATGTAGATGTATTAAATGTATGCCATACATAAATGTACAAAGCTAAAATAAATAAAACCACTCCATTTGACATTTTCTAAAGGCTGGGGTCTGTTTTTGAGGTGTTAATGGCTTTAAGTGCACTTCTGCTCTGAATTCTGTTCTCTGTTAGCCTTTTACTACAGAGCCTTATCTTCTCCCACTCATTATGCCAATAGACTGCAACAGTCGGCTTCCGGAAGTAAAATATTAATCATTTTCATATGGAAATTGGGTTTTAACTTATAAACCTTTAAAGGCAGACACGGGTTTGTTTGAAATCGCCCCTATACCCTCATTCACCATTTCCTACATTACTCCACTATATAGTCCACTTGAAGTTCACAGTTCAAGTCCACTAATTCGGACACTGAGTTCGCCGGAAGGGCTGCCGATTTTGCATAATTTGTGCTTTGTTTAATAATCATTTGAAACTTGGCAAAGTGGCAGCTCCAGTAGCCTAGTAATAAAAAGATTTATCTTGAACTCTATGGAAACTATGTATGTATCTAACTTTATTTAAACAATCAATTAAAAAGGAATTTATACCTGTGTGATATTGGGCCGTATCCACATTGGACCAGTGGTTTGTAAAATGGGTGGATGGATGATTCAGCTGCAGGCGCCATCTTCTGGGCAGATGCGGGACTTCATTCAACGCAACCCTCACAGTGCATTGTGGGTATTCTCTATCCGTACATCTTATTGCGGTGCATTATGGGATTGAATGAGTGCACTCGATAACGTCCACTATGGTTTCGAACGTCACTATAAATTGCTGTCCCCTCAAATAGTGCCCAATTTAAGGGTTTAACGGGTGATTTCAGACACAGCCGTGAGCTATGAGGTTGGCAATCGATATTTTCTTCTGTTGAATGTGCCAGTAATGAAGTATGTAATTGTTCAACAGCAGAATTTCTGGAGAAAAACTACACTACCCATGATGCTGTACAGAAAATCCACCAATCAGAGTTGAAACGAGCAAAACACGCAAAAGATCTCATTAGCTCCGCCCACTCCCATGAACATGCAAATGTTTGTATATATATGCATATTTTGCAAATAACCTTTTTAAACGAGTAGTTTAGTTTAGTTTTTTTATTTTATTATTCGTAATGTTTTATGGAATTGATTGGGACAGTCCTTCGCATTTTTATCAGATTTTCAAAACCTTTTTGTTCAAATTGTTTAAAATATTTTTTTATTCACTTTGTAGCTTGTTGGCTTAAAATTGCTATGGGAAAATGCCGCTCACAATGGCAGGGTTTAACAACAAATCAAATTATCTGCTTCCCTTCCTTGTGTTAAATATCATATTTGCGGCTTGTTGCATAAATATCCCACTGGAAGGTTTGAGTTGTATCGTGTTGGCAGTTGGAAGGTGTGGCATGTTACAATGCAGGACGTGAACTAACATAATGGGTTCTGCTTGTTAAAACCGCATGATTACAAAACCAGACCTAATGATTAAACGCAGCCTAATTCTTGAGGCTGCACAGTTAAAGCTGATGCAATATTTGTGCTGTTGGTAATGGTGTTGCATGATAATGCCAAGGTGACGTTTTAGGGGGTATCAGTGTTTTGACTGCAGCTTTCAAACTGTGAATAAACTATAAGAGCTGAGAGCTGGACCAATGCAGGGTCATGCTTGACTATTGCAGCATGTTTTCACAAATTGTACTCAAATAATCCACTGAGTGTGAATAAATATGGTAGATCAGAAGAAGAAAAAATTATGTGAAAATGTATTAAAATACTGTGACTTTTTCATATTCTACTGTGAACACGGTCATGCATATCCACATACAGAGAAGCTCCTGGCAATGTGAGCTGGTCCTTAAAACACAGATATCGTGAAAGGTCAGAGGTAAGTCATACAAAGTTAATGAATAATTCAGAATTCATTGGTGCAGAAAACATGAACATGTGGGTTACACGGTCGTTTATAATAAAAAGCGATAAGTGATTGGTCCTGTTAATAAACAATACAATGATCTATAGTTCACTAAACTGCCTGTAGCCTGTGTTATGTGACATATTTATTAATATTTGTTCAGCAACTGTCCAAGTAGCAGCTGCTCCTGCCACAACAGTCCTTTTGAGTTTCGTTGTTGTTGTTGTTGATGTTGACAGCAGCTCTAAGGCTGGGCCTGCTGTGGAACAGAATTCGCACATCTGATTGGTCAACGTCATAGCCACAACTGATATATGAGCCAATCAGCCGTTGGTTTTCAAAGCCTCTACAGTTTTCAAATGAAAAGACCTTTCACGTCTCACGGATGTTGAATACCTTTTTCCTTACCTGTTCATTCAACAAAGACGGGACTTTGTTCAAACTTATCAAAACAAAAACATGTTAAAAGTGGAGAATGTTAAGTTAAATTGTTTAAGTATTTGTCTTTAGATTTTTTAAGTTTTCATAAGATCGTGTGTTTTTCAATGTGCAATACATAATTAAATGTATTTGATATTTATTACATACTTAAAATATGAACTTATTTTTCCATGTAAATTCAAATATGTTAATTTAAAATATAATATAAAGTATTCCAAAATCTATTTGATTACAGTATATTTTCATGTAAAACAAAAGTCATGGACTTTTATTCTGTTAAATAGTGCGGTAGTCAGTTCATGTCGCTTTTGTAGAGTTCAAGCGGGTACTCTTTGCTGTTTTCTTCCTATAAACTATCCTTTTTCTCCATATATTATTATTATTATTCGTAAAACAGTAATGTCTCGCTTACTGTGTTTATCACGGGGTCTCATATGCACAAAATGTAAATGCAGTGCTCAGAAATCCGAGCGCTTTGTGTCTTTGTTGACACCTAGAGTAAAGTTCAGAGATCAGCTGATCAAGAGATTCATTTCGACACCCAGAAGACCTGTCATCCCATCCTACAGCAACCGACACACGGCCTTATGGCTGTTCGGCATCGGGACGGGCTTTGTCCTGGCTCTGGGCCTGAAAAATCGTGATTCTGCCTGTGAACACTGTGAATGTAACGCACAGAAGACAGTCTCACAGTACACAGCTGCTATAGAGAGCAGCAGAGACCTTCTGCGGCGGATAAAGGTACAGGTATCACGACCAGACATCGTTTACTGTCGATACCATGTTTTTATTTTTCATCAAAGTTTTTAGTTGATTGAACTAGCCAGATGACATTTCATTGTCTACAAGTTTGCTATATTTGACAAACTTTAAAGTTTATTAAGGTTTATTTAATTTCAAAATCTGTAATATTGATAATATATTTATATGAAAATAGTGCTGTCAAATCTTTTCATCGCATCTAATATAAAAGTTTGTGTGTATATAATATATATGTGTGTGTGTGTGTGTGTGTGCACTATAATATTCACAAACTTTTATGTTAGATTAAAAATAATTAATACTTATTAATCATTTGCGATTAATCGATTTATCAGCACTAATAAAAACAGATCAATATTTTAATATTTACATATAAATATTTTTAAAAAATTAAGTATTTGAATTATCAAGCTTTATTTAATCAGTTTATTCAATTGTTCAATGTTTATGATTAAATATGTTATTGATGTTATTAAATAATTTTATTACTGAAAAATATATGATATATTTTCTATTTATTACTATGGATATATGTATTAAATGTATTAAAAATATTAATTTGAAGTCATATGATATTCATTTAAATCTATCTAAATTCTTATTTTATCTCTAGCTTCAATCATTTATCCCCTATAAACAATAACAAAATAATAAAAAACTAGTTAATTAACTAAGATGTACGTCACAATCAAGCAATGACAAGCAATGTATTTATTTAATGATTTTATTTGTTTATTAATTATATTAAACATTTTATAAGTGAAAAAAATAATTATATATATATATATTAATTTCAAAATGTTTAAGTTGATAGTGCGTAGTCCTGTTTTAGATGGAAATCTGAGCTATTGAACTTTTATTTTTTTTTAATTGTATTTATTTATTTATTTTTGTGATCTCTTGTTTTTTATTATAGTGAAAATTCAATAAACATAAGAAAAAAAAAGTATATAGTGCAGAATGGTCTATAATTTTTCAGGATGAAGTTGGCGCTCCTGGGATGGTTATTGGTGTCTCGGTGGACGGTAGCCACGTTTGGTGTGAAGGTAGGAAGTCTTCCACTGCACATGTAGGTCTGGTCCTGAAAAGGCTCATGGGTAATCTGCACTAATGTGAAATTTACAGAAAGATGCATAATGGCTGTGCATGCTTAAAATGAAAATGCACGTCTCGTACATATGCTAAGCCCACAAGTGCACCATGTCTTCAGAGACAGGAGTGTTTAAGTGGTTCTGAAAGTGAACCCGAGCTGTGTATGTTCTCTCTGAGGCGTTGGCTATGCAGATCTGGAGAACAGAGTGCCTTGTGGTCCGGAAACGGTGATGAGAATCGCCAGCATCAGTAAACCTCTGACTGCAGCGGCCGTCGCCAGGCTCTGGGAGGACGGCAAGATCGATCTCGATGCCCCGGTCCAAAAATACCTCCCTGAGTTCCCACAAAAGCAATTCGAAGGAGAGAATGTGAGCACATCCATTTAAAAAGAGGTTTTTAATTACATGTATTTATTTACAATATAATGAAAATAATGTAGCATTCTTCCCTTTGTCCTTAAACCAGGTCACAATAACCCCTCGGATGCTCCTGTCCCACTTGAGTGGCATCCGTCATTATGAAAAAGATGCCAAAAAAGTGAGAGAGGCCAAGGAGAAAGCAAAGCGCCTTCTGAAGCCTCCGGAGAAGAAAGAAGAGAAGGGCTCGGCTGA
This sequence comes from Semotilus atromaculatus, assembly GCA_031834385.1. Taxonomy (NCBI): domain Eukaryota; kingdom Metazoa; phylum Chordata; class Actinopteri; order Cypriniformes; family Leuciscidae; genus Semotilus; species Semotilus atromaculatus. The sequence goes on along the minus strand of JAULUF010000027.1, from coordinate 8,031,716 downwards.
AAACAAAGAGAAGCCGGAAGCGGAGGACAGCGGCACTAAAAGCAAAAAGAAGAAGGAGTTTGAGCAGGCGGAGTACTACCTCAAAGACCACTTTGAGAATGTCATCCAGGCTTTGGACTTATTCAAAGACGATCCTCTGATTTTTAAACCCGGTATGTTTTCATTCCACACAGAACAAAGCGCTGTTAATGTGTTGGATGTCTTCTGAAATGCCTGAAGATCTGATTTAATATTATGATAGGTTTATTTTTAGAGCATCTTGCCTTGAAATCTTTTGAAAGGAATAGCAATAGCTTACCATGTTATTCCAAACCTAATTTCTCAAGTTTAGCTAAATATCTTTAGTGAACATTGACTTATGCCTGGTTCAGATTACACGATTTTAGCCCGATTTTGGCATGATCCGTTTGACGCAGGGTGTCGTAAACAACAACGGGCGTCGGGACGCAAGATTCGATCGTTTCATCTCGTATAGCGCGTCATAGTGGAGAACATTGACCCGCGTCTGCGATGCTTCACGACATCACGATAAAAAAGACTAGCACTGTGAGTGTGTGGGTCTTTGTGTGTGTGCGCATGCGTGTGTATGTGTGCGAGTGAGACGGCACGCGATGACTGGTGACAGATTTTAAAGTTCCAAAGTTATACAGCTGTATAACACTACATCACATTACTGCTACTGCACATGTAAACTTTTTTTGTTGCAATTTGACCATACTCTATCTTACGCGACCACTGTAGGTTCTACATTCCTGTATTCCACGCATGCTTTCACTCTGCTGAGCGCTGTGGTGGAGAGAGCAGCAGGACAGCGCTTCCTCGACCACATGATGGACATGTTCCGTGAGCTGGGCATGCTCAACACCGTACCAGAGGAAAACGACCCAATCATATACAACCGCTCGAGGTAAAAGAGACATTACAATTCAAACACATGTGAATCTGCAGCTGTCAGGTGGTACAAGCTCTCCGAAACTTTTTAATTACGGGTTCCACAAGGATATCGTAATTACAGTAATTCCGACATGGCATGAACGCAACTATACAGTCCCCCTGTGGTGAAAAATCAAGCTTTTAATGTTGTTTATATGTTTATGTGGTGTTTTTAATATGCTTTAAGACCAACCATGTACAAATTCATAAGTCAACACCATTGCTGAGTAATTTCCTCCTTAAAGCTGCAGTGAACCAAAGACAGTCTCAAAAACACAGTTTAAAATCACTGGTGTTTCTGACCTCACAAACTACCTTTTAACCAATCACGTCAACGTGTGGAGAAGGGGCTAATTTGCATATTCATAGAACCGTGAGGCAAGGGTGTAGTGTTACATTCAAGCTATTTTAAGGCATGAAGAATTTTTTTCCAAGGAAAAAACTTTTAAATATGTCATTTTGATGATCAAATAGGAGTTAATGTGTACCTTAAAGACAATTATTGACTAGAGGGGAACTCTAAAAATAAGCTGTCAAGAAAAAAAAAAATCTAAAATTAATTAAATAATTATTTTCCTCGCCAAATCACGAGTTATTATTATTAGTCAAAATCATTATAAAACCAACATTTTGATTTTAAACCAGATTTCTAAAGGTTTTTTCCTCTTATCAGTCACTGACCTGTATCACATTCTTCCCTGTTTTCTGCAGATTCTACCACTTGAACAAAAAGCACCGTGTTGAGAACTGCCCCTATGTAGACAATTCGTACAAATGGGCTGGAGGAGGATTTCTGTCCACTGTGAGTGACCTTCTGGTCTTCGGTAACGCTCTGCTCTACAGCTATCAGATGGCCGAAGCGAAGAACACAGACGGGCTGCTTCCTGGCTTCTTCAGACCCCACACAGCCAAAGCCATATGGGCACCGGTGGACAAAACAGAGGCATCGTGGGACAAAGACGGACTGTACGCCCAGGGCTGGCGGGTCGTGGAGAAACAGCAGAAATACGGGCAGTGCCGCAGCCGCAGACATTACGTCTCGCACTCAGGGGCCGCTGTGGGGGCTAGTAGCGTCCTGCTGGTGTTGCCCAGAGAGCAGCGCACCAATCAGAAGCTGCCTCCTCCACAGGGGGTGGTGGTGACCATCATCACTAACATGCAGTCAGCGGGGCTCAATACCACCGCGCTCAAGATTGCACAAACATTTGACAAGGCCAGGGACGGAGCGTCTGCTTGACACACACACACGGCACTGTTTTTTTTGTAGCCGTTTTGAGAGGTTTTTGGTAAACATCAGGATGCTTCTTTGTTTATAATCGCTTCGGTTTATATGAACAGTTGTGTCGAGCGCACATTTTGATAGTTTTTATACATACGTGATTGAATAAAAAAGTATTATGGAAACTTTGATGACGGCCTCTTTCCATTTTCCTTCCACATTCGGCATGCCGTGCTCACAATCTGGTGATTTATCACAATTATTAAAGGGTAGTTGGGATGACAAGCAGTGCAGATTTCATGACCTCATATTTATTTTCAGTCTACATGGAATATTTGTTCTTGTAAAAATTCAAAAGTCAAAACCTGGTTAAAATGATTTATGATCACTTGTAATTTTGTTAATCCAACCGTATGTTGTTTGATCAGAATTTTACTGATTCCAAAAGACTAATAATAATAATATTTATTTATTTGTATAGATAGATATGAAACGTCATGCTCACTGACCTCCACTAGACGGCAGCACTGTCATCAGTTCAGTTTCAAGTCTAAATAAACTTAAATTCTTTCATACTTCCATTAGTAGAAAGAGCAGAGTATTTACACTAAATTCATTCGATATTTGACTTTTGATATTGTCTTTTTTTTAACCAATTTACCAGTAGTCAAAAAACAACAAGCAGTCAATGAAAAGTTACTTTAATAAGTTAACAGATATTGGTGTGCATAAAAACAAGCAATGGATTTCTTATGTTTTAAAATATATATTTTTATTAAATTCAGCTTCTTTTTAACCCATTATTAGTTTATATGCCTATATAAGATATAGTTGACATAGAATCTATAGTTATCAACAGTCTATATTAATTCCTCATATACAAAATCTTAATTTGTTACATGTATGTTCAACTGGTACAGCAGTTCAATCATTTACAGTATTAAAGTCATCAGCTGTTGGTTGTCCACTTATGTTACCAATTCACCAACATGCGTCTAATAGTTATTGTTGTTATGGTTTTTGCTATTATTAGGGCCCGAGCACCGATGGTGACATTTTTGCTCCGTTTATTATTATTCTGCTTCTTCTTCTTCTTCTCTGAAAAGAATCGTTTAGAGGGCCTAAACATGCTTGAAAACTCATGAAACTTTGCACACGCTTCAGAAGTGGTGAAAATTTACATGTGATGTGGGTTTCAGAATTGGGTGGGGCAAAATGGCTTAATTGCCTCCCCTAAATTATATCCCCGGCTCTAGGTTTGAGTTATGAAATTCGGTACATACTAGGGGTGTAACGGTACACAAAAATCACGGTTCGGTACGTACCTCGGTTTTAAAGTCACGGTTCGGTACGTTTTCAGTACAGCAAAAAGGAAGAAATGCCAGAGAAATTTCCTATTTATTAAAAGAAAAAATATTTTTAAATAAGTGTGAGTTTTCCTGATCTTGAAACTGTCAGGTTTATAAATGGGGGTCATTTTTGAAGGATGAATAAATAATGTTTTGGTCATCACATTAAAAATAACATTTAAATATATATTTATTTATATAATATTTATATAATATTTGAGTTTTGAAGTGCTGGAAAAAAAATGTGTGAAGTACTTGAAAGCATTTCACTATTCCAGCCAAACTGGTTACAGTTAGTGTTACTACATTAAACCCATGGTGAATGTTGCTGATCTGTGGATTTAAAGCCTATTACTAGTTCATTCACGGCACAGTGTTTTTCCTGGTTTCCACGTCAGCGCTGTTTGATCTAATAGAGATCTACGGTTAATAACGGAGACGTGAGCGCTTCTCACTAGATCTCGCAGCGATGTTATTACTTCAGTGGCGAATTCAAATGCTTTCTTTACTGGATCTCTTAGCGGTGTGTAGTAACAGTTCGCTTGATCAAGATCGGCTCGCGCTCATAGAGCTCGCGCTGCACAGATGTTGATGGTCCGAACTGATATACGGTCCGTGAAGCACAATATAGCCTAATGAGTAGCGCAGTTTCTTTCCGCTTTCATTGCGTTTGCCATTTGATGTTGCGCAACGTTGTGGTGGTCGCACCAGCGTGGATTTTGTCGGCAGGAAAAATGGTCCAAGGAATCGTTCAGTTTGTATGCGTACCGAACCGGAAGCCTCGAACCGAAACGGTTCAATACGAATACATGTACCGTTACACCCCTAGTACATACATGTAATGACCCAATACCAACAAAAAAGTATCTTGGAGCGTAACCCTAAACACAACAGGAAGTCAGCTATTTTTAACTTTTTGAGCAGTTTTTGTCATTTCCAGACATTGTACTTTAACGAACTCCTCCTACAGTTTTGATCTGATCCTCTTCAAATGTGGTGAGTGTAATCTTAAGGCCTTTGCGACGTTAAATTGCGAAGATCTTGAGTTTTCGTCGAAGGGTGTGCTCTTGGCGGCCTGACAAATGTACACCCAATTTCAGCCTTTTGGTGATTTATGCATGAATAAGTCATATAGTTCAATATTGCTTGCAGTTCCGATGTTGCTTGGCAACGACAGACAGCCTACAGTAACTCAGGCATATGATGTCCGATCTGCCCCAAACTTCACATTTCTGATAAGAGTCCTGTCCTGAACTCAAGACCATGCTCATATTCGGTTGTAGCAATAGCACCACCTGCTGGTAGCAGGAAGTGTGGCAAATACAAATACTTTGACATAGTCCTCCTATATTTATTATCATTACATACTGCCCACCATGCTCCGTTTTCCTAAAACCGCCGGGTAGCGGCGGCATTGGTATACGCACAACCGGCGCAGCGTCACAGAATGTCTCTGAACAGGTTCACGCCCACTTTTAGGGGAAAACAAACCGCCACACAGTATCGGATTGACAGAAAAGAGTACTCAGTACTCTAAATATAAAGACATAATATATACATTTAAAAATGTTTACTTAAAAAAAACGAAGTAAAATCATTCACTGACTACCTGGTGACTAGATGAGCTACGAGTAAATGTCCGGGTAAGACACGGGACATGTTTTTAAATTGACCAAATTAAGTTTGTGGATGTATCTTTCACGCTCTGGCAGGCAGCCGCAGGACGGACATATAATTACTCAACATATTTAATCGAAGTGATTTCTGAAGTTATAGACGTCTGCCGGCTGTGTACGGACGTTGTTTTGTGCCGTTATTTTGTATTGAAGTCTATGGAAAGTCTAGTTTGTTTTCCCCCAAAAGGGGGCGGGGACAAAAGTTAAGTTGACAGTTAAGATCCCGGATGTGCCTATATTGGGTCAAATTACTTGTTTTTACACCTCGCATGAGTGCGAGGGCCCTTTTCATCGCTGCTTGCAGCTTTAATTATTATTGGTGTTGTTTTGCCATTAACTTTGTGGTTATTTAAATTTTGCTGTTGTTATTACTTTTGCTGTTTTTATTTTTGTTGTAGTTGATATTTTTGTTATTGTTATGGAGTTTTTTTTTTTTTAAACAACCCCCGATGGCCAAACATTATTGTATAATATATATATTTACATCTCGCCCTTTCTTTCCCTTTCGCGATCTTGGGTAACGTTAGTTATGAATGAACGGATCGTTTAAAAAAAATCCCCGGCCGGCAATTAAGACATCTGCATTACAATTCTTATGATAAACATTACAATGCTCTTGATAACTTTCGTTAACGCTATAATAAGTAAAATCCACTTCACCAGCGAATTACTCCTCGATAGAAATATAGAGAGCGACCGCAAAAACGTAATTTCAAAGACAATTTTCTAAAGATGGCGGCGCCCTCGTTTCTCTCGTGCATAATTTCTATAAACCTTTGGGGAGAAAAAAAAACCTTTGGGTTAGTGCGCCGATGTCACACCACTCACCACAGCCAGGGAAGGGCTTGTCCTGCCTCCCTCCCGGACTCGCGTCGGCAACCCACGAGAAGCTGAAGTGGACCCCATCCGACACCCACCTAGCGAAGCCTTCACTATTGATCTTCACTACTGTGACTGTGAGAGATATAAAGCAGCGTCTCGCTGTAGTAAGAGTGCTTCACCTGGCCAGAGGCGCTGAGGGAGTGAGGGCGCCACATCACCTGACGCCGTGGGTCATTCCCATAGATATGGTGTGAGTGTGACAGCTCCCACCACCACCCAGCACCGTCCAAAACAGCTATCCCGTGAGAAAGCACAACACAGAGACCCTCCATCACCCTCTGAGCAAACTCTTCTGGTGGTCTTCACTGCAGATATAAAGCAGTCTCTCGCTTCAGAACGGGTGCTTCATCGGGCACTGTGGTGAGTGGGGGTGTCCATAAGGCAGTGGTTTTCAATCCTGGTCCCAGCTGGTTAAGAGCTCCATGAACTGAGTGTGTCAGATAACGGTGATCCCCCGGGACCAGGACTGAAAACCACTGCCATTAAGACACTGTGCGGGTGCTTTCTTCCTTTAAATCTTCAACTCCCAGTGTATAGCGGAAAAAGACGGAAATCAAATACTTACCTACTATGCGAAAAATAGTCTGCCAACTAGTATAATTGAACACATATAGTATTAGAAAAACAGTAGGCGAAAATTTAAGTCCCCGGATGGCCGGATCCATGGACACTTTACATCCATGAGGATCGAGGATTAATGGATGGCAGTGAAGCGACGCAACAGAAGCTGGTAGGTCACAAGACATATACAACATATGGATGTAGAACGTCCGAATTACATATTACACACAATCATATTCACATTCACACACTTTTTTTAACGGTCGCGAAGTAAGTTCAAATTACCCAGACAGTACGCGATTTCGGCGGCAGGTCAACTCTCTGAGCATGAGGACCTACTCAGAGTAGCCTAGGTTTCTCCTGCTTTTATACAGCAGTTCTGCTTGTGACGTAACGTGTGTGACATAACGAGGAATTTAGAATGTTAGTGACGCAAAGACTATCTCTTGGCGATATGATTGGTTGTTGAAATCAGCCAATAGTGTGTGGCTGCTGACTTGCTGCACGTGAGGTCACTTGCATTCTCCGCTGCCAGAGACAGAGAGACTCGCGTCATAATCGGACACCCACACCTTCAACTTAATAACTCACAATTTCATGGATAACCCTTTTAATTCAGCTCAAAATATCTTACATTGGGTGTCTTCTACTGGGTAGACCTCTACAAACCCTCTACATAGACCTTTGTAGACCTGGAAAATATATATAAATAAATAAATATACTGTATACATACATACGCTGGGTCCTTAAGTCAGTTTTTCTTCAGTTTGCATTCATATACACGTGTAGACATTATAAAATATTTTTTTTTGGTAAAGTTTAGCATTTTTTAGTTTGAATACAGATGCAACCTATGTTGGAGTGCACCTTTTAGGGTTTTTAGGTTTTTTTGTGGCATTTCCAAGCCACTTAAGACCCAAGGTTGTAGGCTATAGCAGTTTTTTTTGTTGTTTTTTTTTTGCAAATGCCTGTACATTATAATTTTTAATGATAATCATGCAATCATGACCATGTCGATTAATATGACACAGTATATGTCCCTCAGGCTTGTGATTGGTGCCATAGACTGCACACACGTTCCCATCAAGGCCTCAATGAAGGGGATTTTGTGAACCGAAAGGGGGATCACAATGTAAATGTGTAGGCAAGTTACTGTAGCGATTCTTAATTCATATTATTAATATTATATCAAATTGAAAAAAAGGCAGTTGACAGACTAAAATCTCTTAGATGACTCCATATCACAAAGGTGGAAGCAAAATGGCCAGGATCTGTGCATGACTCATATTTATGCACATTATTTGAATGTGGTAAGGAAAACATAAATATCAAGCTCACTGTGTTATATACACAAAGGCAAACAGGTGTTTCATGACCCCATTCCCTGACCCAAACCCCAGACCAGTTACAATGCCGCTCTAGTTCAAACATGCTTAGTTCCTTGCGTTTTATTTAAATTGTTCTTTGTAAAGAAAAGCCAGTGATCAAGTCATCTTTTGCCTGCAATAGAGATATTATGCAAGGTCAGCAATTACTCTGTGTGGTATTAGCACTTCATCTGAAGTTGCTTTGAAGCAACTCTATCTCTAGTGGCAGTTTTTTATACTCTATTTCCTAGGGGTGGGGTGGGGTGCAGGGGAACTTGGGGTAAATCTGTCAACACATGCCAACAAAAAATAAAAGGAAAAGTACAACACTGGCCACTTCTGTATCACTGCTTTGTGCAGACTCTTCTGTAGGCCTTCTGTTGATGTGGACTCCTGCAACTCATATTGCATTCAGAAATAATAGGTACTCAAGTGTAAATTAAGTAAAGTTATTTAAGCACTTACAGATACTTTCTCCAAAAGACAGTCATCTGAGAGGGTTTCTTCACTGTCCTGTGCATTGGGGGGGAAATGGGCATTACAAAGTGTTGTACTTTCTTCCCTTTTGATGTTAAGTTAGAAAAACCCCACTTACTGCACATGCTTCAGCCAACACTTTCTTGGGAACATTTAAAAGTGTTGGTGTATTGTTTAAAACTGCACAAAAGAGGAAAACACAATTTCATTGCAATGAAATACACTGGGGGAAAATGTGATCAATATTCATGGCAACATATTTTTTTACATTAACTACATGTAGTTTCACACGTTTCACAAGTCAAAGCAATTAATTACTACTCAACATTTAACAGTTGATATGACTTGACAGCCATTGGGATTATAGGCCTACTTAATTTAATGCATCAACAAATTATTTTACAGTGTACTAGGATCATTTAACGCTCATTTACCAGCAGTGAAGGTGTTGCTGCTCCTGCCTCTGGCTGTGGGTCTGAGTAAGAGCTGAACGCAGGGATGCCCTCCACAATGGGTTCACATTCAACCCAAGGGCCAGCTCTTCTGTCTGCGTATAACGTGGGGGTGCAGGACCACCACCTGTTTGTTTTTCTTTTCGTTTTTTTCTCAGCCTTTTTCTTGGTTGCTTTTATAAACAGGCAAACATTTATTAACAGTGCCTTTTTAGAAGAGACTAGTATAAGTAAGTACAAATTATTACCATTATGTAGAATATTCTAGTACTTCACGTTTACTTGTTACCATGTTCTAGTAGTGAGTGGTGACTGACATTACAATGAACAAAGTTATTAATTATTTAGATATTATTAAAATACAAAAATATATACTATAATAGGCTAAGTGATAAAAACATCTAACATGGTCACTACAAACTTAATTTGGTACTTTTGCCAGCCCTCTCTCCTGGCTTTTGCACATTTGAGGTGAAAACTTTTAATTAAGTTTTCAAATTCTGCATATCCTTCAAGCAATAACTCTTGCTCTGCTGCGGTGAAAAACGTCTCTGGTTACTTGCGTAACCTATGTTCTCTGAATAGGGAACGAGACGCTGTGAAAAGCACAGTGGGATATCCTCTGGATGTGCCGATTGCCGCGCGCGGCATCTTCTCCTCGAGATTTCTCTGCCGAAAAGAAAAACTGTCGGCAGCGTGAGGAGCTTGGCAGTGAACGCAGCGTCTCATTCCCTATTCAGAGAACATAGGTAACGCAAGTAACCAGAGACGTTCTCTTTCATAGGTTCACTCAACGCTGCGGAAAGCGCAGTGGGAACGAAATACCAAACTCGCCAAGCTAAACCGTTGCCATAACTGGTACCGGCCATAACAGGTCCCACAAGGGAATTCTAGGGGGGGCGAGCCGGTTTCAGGCGCCTAACCCCACGCATAAAGGCCGAAACTAACCTCAGTTTCCCCAAGGGAATCTCGTCTGATTCTCTATGAGCGTCAATAGCTGCGACATATACTCTGAGAGTGGAAGCAGCCGCTCCGGAGGCAAACTTTTCCTGCAGGAATTCCAGCACTGAGCCTACTGGGCAGCTAACTGGGCTATCATGTGCTAAGCACCATGCCTCGAACACCCTCCACTTGGAGGAATACAGCCTCCTCGTAGAAGGGGCTCTAGCACTCGCGATGGTCTCCTGAACGTCGGTTGGGAGATCAACGCTTAAAGCTAACGGCCTCTGATAGGCCAAACACACAGCTTCCAAATGTCGGGGCGAGGATGCCATATCCTGCCCTGAAGCTGGGAAAGCAGGTCCTCCCTGACCGGGATCTCCCAGGGGCAGGATTCCAACAGAGGGATCAGCTCCGAAAACCATGGCTGTCCAACGAATGACTCCTTCTCAAAAACCGCGAGTCTAGAGCGGAGGGTTGTGAGAAGGAGATTGTCATAAAATTTACATTTTGACAATCCTAATACAGCCTCCCGCTCATGCGAAAAACCCATACATTTAACACACTTACTGTGAGGGTCGTCGTTTGAAATAAAACGAACGCATGGCGGAGAGCAGCGTTGATAATCAATGACTCTTCACTGTAAGGAGAACAGAGTTCCACTTATACCAGTCGCTGAAGCGTCGAGACGAAACTTTTTCGGGCTCAGAAAAACCGAACGAAGGGCAAGATGTGACTGCTTCGTGAAGGCAGAGAAATCTGAGGAGAAGATGTTTGATCTCGGATGTTTTAAGCAACGTACGAAGAACTGGCCCCAGGACTGAAAACCACTGCCATTAGACACTGTGCGGATTAGGGGTGGGAAAAAAAATCGATATTGCAATATATTGTTGCACTCTCTGTCGCAATAAATAATCGATACACTAACGCCCAATATCGATATTTTATTACAACACAAAATGATTAATTTACCCGTTGTCAAAGTCACTGTCACTACCCAATATCTACCATTCTGTTTGCGGGGGGCGCTGTTCGAGTAAATAGGGGTAAAGTGGCGCAAACAGCGGCCGGTGAAGAACACAAGTTAACTAACAACAACAGAGAATTGCAGAAAAAAAGAGAAGCGAGAAGAATGGAGGTAAACAATAAAAAACTAATCAAAGACCCACCCGCTAGTTTCCACTCAAAGTGGACACTTCGGGTTTTACGAGCAGAGAGAGCGCAACGGCCGCGCGCGCGCACTCTCACGTCTTCAAACAACACGAGGACACTTGCTCTCTCCCTCGCGCATATTAATCAAGATCAATTGACATGATAGTAAAAGGTCGGAAGACCGCAGTTTCACGTGGAGCATTTGGAGATTTTTAGAGATTAGAGACTCGCCTAAACTCAATGAACAACATCTCAACACTAAATTATAAAAGCCTGTCTCATATAGACAACTGTCTGTGTCTCAAATACAAGCCGGTGCAGTTTGACGATTTGGGAAAATAAAAACCCGGGAAGTTTTACGGTATATTAATTCTCAATATGTACACATGCATTATTAATCTTGTGCCTAACATAATGAAAACGGCTTTTCCCCTCACAATGACAGTAAACTAATTATTAGGCTACATGAGTCACGTTGCATAGGCTATTTTCAGTTCAAAATGGCGAAATTAGACTAAAGTATATTCGTGTGCCTGATTATTTTTGTGCCTGATTATTTCATTATTCCTTCTTTTTCTTTTCAGTCACATATAGCGTGATATATCGTTAATGAAATTTCTTCCAATATATTGAATATCGTAGATATCGAGAATCGTGATATTATCATATCGTGGACCACATATCGCCACAGAATTGAATCGTGAGGTACCTGTATCGTCCCACCCCTAGTGCGGATGCTTTCTTCCTTTAAATCTTCAAATTCTTTTTCCCAGTGTAGCGGAAAAAGACGGAAATCAAACTCTTCCCTGCTATATAGTTTGGAAAAATAGTTTGCCACAGACTAGATTCGAACACATAGTATTTGAAAAAGAGTAGGTGAAAAGTCCCCGGATGAAGAGCACATTCCATGGACACTTTACATCCATGAGGCCACGGGAGAGGATTATTGGATGACAGTGAAGCGACGCAACTGAAGCTGGTAGGTCACAGGACATATACAACATGATGTAAACATCCAAATTAAATGTATACTACACACATTCATACTATAACACACTTTTTTAACAGTCACAGAGTAAGTTCAAATTCAAACTCTGGTGAAACCTCCCTGACAGGTACTCACTCATGCTCAGAGAGTTGACCGGCATCCGAAATAACGCACTGTCTGAGTACCCAGAGTCTGAGTACCCAGACAATACGCGATTTCGGAGGCAGCGCAACTCTCTGAGCATGAGAAAGTACCTGTCAGGGATCTATGAAGGAGGACTCAAATGCAGAACGAGTGTTAACAGGATTATTGACAAACAGTTGATGTTGATGAACGAGATGACAAGATGTGGTGGGAGAGGTGAACAGTCCAGACAATAGGCAGGGATGACACAAGGACAGCCGTTGTCACTAGCCGAGCAGCAGTTGTAACTAGCACCAGATGACTGTAGGCTGGAGAGTAGTAATGGCAGAGCAGAATGAGAGTACTAGCAATAGCCAGACAGGAACCTCAAGGACAAGAGCAAGGCACTCTGGGATCTCAGGCTCACCACCAGGCTTGGGAAACAAGGAGGCAGGAACAGAGGAGTACATGGCCAACACAAACAAAACCATTCGTTCAACCACAACACAAACATAGAAGGCTTGTTCAACTTCATGCAGCTCTGCGCAGACCGATCGGCGGCTGACTTGAAGCAGTGCATGCCGGTTAAAGATTTTGTCCGACTTGATACAGCGCCGACGTCACTTGACTGTGACGTATGCAATCAAAGTATCGCGAGAGCGATTCGAGAGTAGCCGGAGAACTCAGCCAGCGCAGCTTCTCAGGAGCGTCTGCACTGAACTGCACGAGCTCTGATGACGACACAGCTGTTCGATGATTGGCCGGATTCACCACATGACAACGATCACGTGCGTTTTGTGTTTATTCTCACACCTTTACCCTCAAACCCTATTCACATAACAGCCCTTAATTGTTCGTTCGTGGACAAATGTGGGCACAGAGGTCTCAGATGTGATCCAATTTTTTATTTATTATAAATCAACTCGATAAAATATCCATGTATTGTTTTTTTTATTTTAGGGGTATTTTTGAATTTATTTACCTATAAAAGTATCAGTTTGTATCAGTATCAGTAAATCAGTTTGTTATAGCAGTAAACACTCTTTTCATGTAGTCGTGAGCGGTCACCACGTGAGCGGTCACTACGGGACCGTTTGCAGCTCCTTCCCCACGCCTGCACGCGGCAACTCTCGTCGGTCGCTTACATCCAGCCACAGCCGATGTCGAACACACCTAGAGATATGATACAAAGACAACACACTCACAGACAAAGCTGTCAGGGCAGAACCCTGACAGCACTCAAGAGTAGGTTTCACCAGAGTTTCACCTGCTTTTATACAGGAGTTATGCTTGTGACGTCATAATGAGGAATTTAGAATGTTAGTGACGCAAAGACGATCTCTTCGCGATGTGATTGGTTGTCGAGATCAGCCAGTAGTGTGTGGCTGTTGACTTGCTGCACGTGACGTTACTTGCATAGAGCGACTCGCGTCACAATCAGAAAACCACGCCCGCACAGCGGGAGAATCCAATCGTCTCCATTAACTTTGCATTGTGTGGAGCTGCCTCCTTGTCTCCTTATTATATGCTATATATGTTTACTTTAAATAGCTGATATGCAATAATAAAAAGATTATATTGAATTATTAATTAGTATTATATTGATTTACAAACTGCTTATTTATTTTGTTTATGCTATTTATTATGTTTGTGGTAGGACTGGGAAAAATGTCCCAATCAACCTGAATTGATAACACTCCATCACTAGAACAGTGTTTCCGAACATGTACTACTGCCATGACTACTGCACGCGCAAATGAAATTACGAGCATCCAAACCGCCTAGGCTAAGTCATGAAATTACCAAAAAGCCAAATTACTAATAAATTGCATAGGCTAATGGTATGTCGTGTGTAAACTGTGAAGGATTTGCATGCAGATGATGTTCAGATCTGTTCATCAGGAGCAGTTTTTATTTTTTAATTAACAGTTCACATTAACATGTTAGTATTGTGTCTATTTGCATGGTAACTGTTGTTTCAAAATCTCTTTATTTGAAGAGTTCAGTTGCAAAAGCCTCTAAGTGCCATTTGAAATTTTCTTCTAGAATGATAATTTTTATCAAGCTTGTATATTTAATTTTAGTAATTTCACTTAAATGGCAATGAAGATTACCTATTAATTGTCATTTAAGTGAAATTACTGAACTTAAATATACAAGCTTGATAAAAATTATCATTCTAGAAGAAAATTTCAGGCTTTTGCATCTGAACTCTTAATTTTGACATTGTGTTATTTTGTATATTTCTAAAATGACTGTGGTGGCTATCATGATTTCCATTACACGAGAGTAGATGTTAAAACTTCATGCTGATTTGTACTCGGCTTTCGCCAAGATAAGCAACACTAAGATGTAGCTTTACAGTAAACTATGCTTCTCCATCCATTTACGCTTCTTTCCATATGAGGGTGTGACTCCCCTTCTGTCCGGCGTTAACAGCTGCAGTGTACTTGGTGCATCAGCACACACGACGGCTGCAACTACAGAGTGGTCTCCCTAGTGGACCAACACGACAACCGTCTGGATTGAGCCAAGTAGGGGACATCTCTAGGGTCTCCAAGTGGGCACCTTCCGTCCTCAGTGTTTCACCGACTAGCCCACGACACCTCAAGAGGGCTCGACAGTGACTCTGGCGTCCCAGAGTCACCCCCCTCCGTCCCCCACTCAACTCAGCCCAGCTTACTGACCTCTACATCCCTCCTGCTGCTGAGACATAACCACAATCTCTCCGCAACCCAACCATACGCGCCAACCCGTTTGACTAAGGCTGTCGAGCCCCACTGGTGCGTTAAAGCAGTTACAGTGGCAACGGTTCCGTATGGCATACCACCTACCGCAAAACACAATATCTGCCCAACCACCTGTCATTCACGCAATATACACAGGAACGTAATGACTGTAAATACTATACAAATAAACCAACAGACTCTTCGAGTTTTTCAAGAATTCTACGAAACCGTAGCATGGCGGCCTGTACACAGCCAGCTAGAATCTTTCCGTCTCAACCACAGCCAGATGCTGCTCCTTTCTGCTGCTTCAGATAAGTTCTTTACTGTGCGACGCAACTCTTGGCTGCTGAATCCGACGTCTCTGAGGAACCGGGTTGTAGAGTGTGCCACAAAACCTCGACAACCCACTTCCACTGGATAAACCTGGACTCTCCATCCTCGCTGTTCTGCTTCAGTGGCCAGATGAGCATACCGCAGTTTCTTCCTCTCATATGCCTCATCTACAGCATCCTCCCATGGCACTGTTAACTCTATCAGTTGAACAATGCGTGCTGATCCAGACCACAAAACAATGTCTGGTCGTAGGTTAGCGGTGGCAATCTCAGGTGGAAAAATAAGCCGTTGATCAAGATCAGCCAGCATCTTCCAGTCCCTAGCAGCTTCCAGTTGTCCTGGGCGAGAATTGGTGTTAACACCTTTTCTTGGTGGTTGCTCGCCTGGGCGGAGGAATATTGTTTTCTCCGTGTAATGTTTTGCTAGAACAGGCGGCAACTTATTGGTCATACTACGCTTGCCTTCCAATGCTAAAGCCAAACATCGCAGTACTTGGTCATGGCGCCAAGTAAACCGACCTTGGCTAAGAGCCACCTTACATCCTGTCAAAATGTGCCTTAATGTGGCAGGTGATGAACACAAAGGACAAGAGGGATCCTCTCCTACCCAGAGGTTTAGGTTCTGCGGTGATGGGAGAACATCATATGTTGAACTAATAAGGAAACTGATCCTACTCTCCTCCATTGACCAAAGGTCTTGCCAGCCCATCTTGCGTTGTTCCACACTCTGCCATCTCATCCACTCTCCCTGCTTGGCCTGGGAAATGGCCTTTATACACCTCATCCTCTCCTCCTGCTTTCACACCTCGTTGACTACCAGCTTCCTCCTTTGAGCTGGGCCTGCCTTGTGCCATTTAGGAGCAGCTATACTGAGCCCAAAACCCCCTCTTCCATGCTGTACCTGTCCCACGATATCCCCAATTTGAAGGTCAGCCTTTGCCTCTACTACAGATTTCTTTGCTGACCACTTTCTACCATTTTTTAATACAGGGGCTGCCTCCCTTACACTAATACACTAATGTCATTTCCAGTCTGACCTTGGCACACTTAAACTCCTCGGTTAAAGCAGAGACTGGCAGCTGCAATATTCCTTTACTATAAAGTCCCACTCTGCTGAGGCTGCGTGGAACTCCCAACCATTTCCTGATGTATGAACTTATTAACGCTTCCAGCTTATCCACTGTTGTCAAAGAAACCTCGTACACAGTCAGTGGCCACAGCAACCTTGGCAGTAGACCAAACTGAAAGCACCAGAGTTTTAGTTTGCCTGGTAGAGCACAGCTGTTTATGCTCTTCAACCCTTCCACTGCTTGTCGTCTAACTTCTCCCACCCGAACTGTGTCCTTTAGATCCCCATCGTACCATCTCCCAAGACTCTTCACTGGCTTCTCAGAAACTGTTGGTATTGCCTCACCATTAATGAAGAATGTTTTATCTACTACCTTTCCTTTAACTATCGAGATGCTCCTTGATTTAGAGGGCTTAAATTGCATTCGTGCCCATTCAATATTATCTGTTAACTTCCCCAATAACCGATTAGTGCAGGCTACTGTTGTAGTCATGGTTGTCATGTCATCCATGTATGCTCTGATTGGTGGTAGTCGCATCCCAGAAGCCAAGCGCTCTCCTCCTACTACCCATCTTGATGCCCTAATGATTACTTCCATTGCCATGGTAAAAGCCAGTGGAGAAATGGTGCATCCTGCCATTATTCCAACCTCTAAGCATTGCCATGCAGTGCTGAATTTTGGAGTTGAGAAACTAAATTGCAAATCTCCAAAATAGGCTTTCACTAAATTTGTTATTGACATTGGTACTCTGAAAAAATCAAATGCTGCCCAAAGAAGCTCATGTGGCACTGACCCATATGCATTAGCCAAATCCAGGAATGTCACATGGAGCTCCTTCCTCTCCTTTTTAGCTGACTGAATTCGTTGCCAGATAACATTGATGTGTTCTAAGCATCCTGAGAACCCTGGAATGCCCGCTTTTTGAACTGAAGTGTCAATGAAGCCATTCTTTAATAGGTAGGTGGACAATCTCTGGGCAATAATGCTGAAGAAAATCTTACCTTCAACGTTTAATAGTGAAATAGGACGAAACTGACTGATGCTTGTAGCATCTTTTTCTTTAGGTATAAAGACTCCACCTGCTCTGCGCCATGCTCTAGGTACAACCTGTTTTTCCCATGCCACTTTTAACAATTTCCACAGAATTCGCAGAACTCCTGAAGCACTCTTGTACACTCTGTACGGAACTCCATTAGGCCCTGGAGATGATGAAGCCCTTGCCTTTCTCACAACCTGCTCTACCTCTTTCCACTTAGGTGCACAGACCTCCATTTGGTATTCTGGTGGGTTGATAGGTGGTATGTCTGATGGAATTGACATATGCTCATGCCTTTTTGCATCGGTATGCGTTTCCTCCAAATATCTCTCTAGCTCAACTCTAGATGCTTTTAAAGTGCCATTCTTCTCACTGGTTCCTTCTTTTTGTAGCGTTTCCGAAGACGCTCAGCTCTGCGTAATGTTGCCAGCTTATCTTTTATGTCCCTTTGTAAGAGATTGAGTCCCTCCTTCTGACTTTGTTCTGCTCTTTTCCATTGCTTCCTCAGCTGTCTCCTTTCTCTAACTAACCCTTCAATTTTCTGCTGCCGTCTAGACATTCCAGGAGTAGTTTGTACTTTTTCCTTCCTTTTTTCCACACCAAACCTCTCACTTCCATATGCGTAAATGATGTCCCCAAATTTATCCAGCTTCTTTTCAACTGTACCAGTTAATCTTTCCAATGCAAAGCATAGATCTGTGTTTACCGTGTCCCATGCAGTTTTCTCACAAGCTCTTGGCCATCTAACTCCAGGCCTATGCCCGTTGAGGTTCTTTTCTCTCTTATGCTGGTTAGTCTGACCGGTTTCACAAGTATGAATATGTTCATCACTAACTGTGCAAGCCCTCCTCTCCTCTATGACAGGGGTGCTGATATCCTGCGAGCTGTGGTTTGCTTCCTGTCGCTGGATTTCATTCGACTGACTTCGTAAGAAGTACTGATCAATGCGAGGCCCTTGTCCCTTCTCCCTCAAGCATTTCATTTTCCCTTGATGAACCTTCAAACCCCTGACCGTTGTCGCCTTGCTCCAGCCACAGACACAAACTTGGAGTTCAATGACTTTACAAACTGCAGATCTTGAACTAGTCTTACTCTCCATACTCATATCCGTTTCCATTCCTAAGTCGTTAACCATGTTGTCCAACGTCGAGTCATCTTCCGCCCCCGCTCTCGCAGACTCTAGGGGTAATTGTATTGATGTCGAAAACTAGTTTGGGACTGCTATTCTATAATTTTATTATAATGAATATATTAACAGTTTTAAAAAAATAACACAGATTTAAATGTAATATTCATTCAGTTTTGTTTCGTTTTATTTTTAACCCTCATCCTTCTCTCGCACTCACATATTTCCCTCGTGGGTTAAAGTGACCCGAAGCCCTAAAATCCTACTTAATTTATTTCTTCTTTTTTTTGTCCAGAAAGCTTATTTAATTTATAAAGCTTATTTTTAATATTGTCAATAGGCTATGTAAATAGCCTATTTTATTTTTTAATGCAATTATTTTTGTTATTTTTTATTTACCTTTAAATTACTAGATTTGATCCAAATAATAAATAAATAGTAATTTAAGCACAGTCCTCACATTCCTTCAATTTAATAACTCACAATTTCATGCCCTTTTAATTCAGCTCAAAATATCTTACATTTGGTGTCTTTGTAGACCTCTTGTGGAAAAATATAACATGATATTTCAGGACGCTTGCCACTAGATGGCCTTATTGCTCTATATGGAGCAAATGAGCTGTTCCGCTGGGTCCTAAAGTCAGGGAAATTCACGTTGCATTAATATATAGGCTACGTTACGTGTAAATATTATAAAAAAAGAAATTTGGTATAGTTTTAGCATTTTTACTTTGAATTTTGAGCATTATTTTTCTATGTGTACTAAAGCTGTCTCGCATTCCATTCATTCCTATGGGGGTCAAATTGACCCGCGAGGGAAAGATTTGTTACTTTTTAAAATTTCAACCACAAAACTCCTCCAATACATCCTTTTCCTTTCTTTTTTTGGCATTCATGGTTCAAGTGGGATTTGAAGACAGCCAGCAAGTGGTGTGTGTGGACCTCTCAAATGTGCCCAAATACTGTGAATGAAGGAACAAGACCAACTAACAAGTTATTAAAGGTTGAATTTCCAGAGGACTGGACTCCGGAATGATGTTTAAATCTCCTGTAACCTGAATCATTATATTCTTATAGAAAGCTATCATATTGGTGATTTATTGGTGATTTTATTTATTTATTTATTGATGAAGCATAGGAAAAAGGGAAACTCAGTAATCTGAACTATTCCACAGAGGATCCAATTATTCTGACATGACAACTTAACAGCTCGCTCAGCGTAAAATAAAACAGTGTTTTTCAAATGTACTATTATTTTTAATTGAAGTTTATCTATCTGTTACAGTTAAATATTCCAGTTCATTTTCATCCATAGTTTATTCATTAGTACATCTCATACAGAAAACTTACTGTGCACAGTGTACATATTCTGTAAAAAAATATGAGTAGCTATGATAGGAAAATTGTTCGGTTTCTAAAAGGCTTTGGAAACATTTTCTTTCAATATGCTCCCATTACATTTTATAAAAATTAATCTATGTTCTGGACAGTGATGTGCATTAATGACTAGCTTCCTGTTGTTAATCACGTTTTAAGTTAATACTCTTTAATTTATTATTTCAATTTATACTCTTCAGTTTATTACTTATCCAGTAAATTTAAAGAGATAGTTCTCCCAAAAAGTAAAATTAAAACCTGTATGATTTTTTTTCTTTTGCTGAACACAAAATAATATATTTTGAAGAATATGGGTAATCAAACAGTTGACGGGCCTCATTGACTTATAGTATGATGACAGAATTTTCATTTTTGGGAGAACTCTCCCTTTAAGTGACAAAATTAAAAGGAATAATATATTATTAAAAACAAAAAACAGCACATTGTACAAAATAATATATGTACATGACACATGTGACTGGTATATTAAATCATATCAAGTCATCTATATCTAATTCAAATGACAAATCTACACTTATGAATGCTGCTTTTGAAATGTATTGCTTTCCATTGAACAGCTGACATGGTAACAGTTTGTTTCAAGAATTTGCATCCTTTTTTTTCTGTATATATGTTTTTAAATGACAGAACTATTTACAAAATGTAAAAACATAAGAAAAGTATTTTGTGTGCAATTTGACACATTTTCACATTGTGTTCAAGACTTCCACAAGGGAGTGATGTTACAAGGTTCGCAACATCAAAGCCAATGTCGAGTTCACATGCATCACAAGTCGATTCACACTGTTTGAGAGATCACACTTGATTTGCCTCTCTTATTCCTCTGGTTTTGGCTCTGGGTATTTTTCTTAATTCTGGGAATAAATGGAAAGACAACTGTTACTTCTTGCAGGTTGCTAGGGGTTAAAATAGCTCTTGCCCATAATATGGAAGCTTGTTTCTGCCATTAAAATATAAAGTTACAAAATTCTGATATTTTTTCCTCTCAGAATTGCGAGTTTAAAGCTCTCAATAACTCGCAATTGTGAGATATAAACTTGCAATTCCGAGAAAAAAGTAGCAATTAATATATTGTCCATGGCGGAAACAAGCATTCCATTAGTAGGCTATACAAGTTGGCAGATTCGACAGCATTTAAAACAAAGTTGATTACCAAAAAAAAACAAACAAAAAAAACTTCGTTTTCGAGGTTATGAACCTATATCATCTTTACGTTTTTTAAGCTTTAAGATGCAGTGGCAACGAAGTGATACAAAAAGATAACTTTATAAAAGGTTTGTTGTTTTCCACACTACAACGTTATCTATTTTTTCCAAACACGCATGTTAACAGAAATCGGCACATTCACTTTCATTAACGGTCACGTGTGCTGAATCGTTCACTCAACCGATTCATTCAACCAACAAAACAAACGGTTCTGCTGTGGGTTCGTTTTAGTTGTTGGCGACGCAAAAACAGTTGAAGCAATGTAAGTTATTCAATATTGACTTCTTGTTTACAAAACTGCTGTTTAAAAGCAAGAAATGCACTCGCCGAATATGAGCCCTCCTGCGGCGTGCTCGTGTACAATTACTGTTGTTAATCAGTCGAGGGATGAGAAACAGTTTTCCATGGCAATCTATCATTATGTGTCTTTATCATGTTGATCAAATTTGTACTGAATCCGAAAATCGCACGTGACTCACTTGTAGATGTGATAGATGACCACCGCAAGCACCGCTAAAATGAGCAGGACCATGATGACCACCGCAGCGATCATGCCCTTCTCTTCACTGCTGTGTGAGAAGCTGAACAGCTGATACTGCTCACATCTGCTGCCCTCATAGTTCGCACTGCAGCTACACGACAGGGAAAGGGTTTCAAGCCAAACAAGGTATGCTAAACGATAAGTCATCAAATAAAACAAAAGTTTTTCTGTTCGTGAGGACACTTACACACAGGTGGGGGTAGACACAGAAGGTATTTTAAAGCATGTTCCTCCATTCATGCAAAAGTTGGCTTCGGACCCAGTGCAAGGGTCACCGTGTTCTGTAATAAGAGGAAATCCAAAGAAAAGAAACAAATAGATGCAGCATTTATCAAGCTTTTCCCCACAGAGCAGTTTTTATTTTGTTTTGCATTTTATTTGCATTTCAAGAGTTCCACATCATGGAAACACAACATCATGTGTGACTTGCACATGATAATGTATTTCATATCTATAATGTTTACCTTAATTTATGTGTGTATTGTTATTAATTACCTGCCATCATGGGAAATATTAAATAGGCCTAGATCTTCTTGTTTGGGAACTTTAACAACAGTCTCTTATAATCACCTGAGAACAAAGGAAATGTTATGGTCAGATTACATTACATTAGACGTTTACAGTGTCCACATTAATTATATTGGTTACAAGATGTCAGCTTTCCTACAGAGGGATTATTCGTAATTATTAATTCGCCAACATTAATCTGGATAAGGTTGATTAAATATTTATTATTATCAAAACTGAAATATAAAATATGAATATAGTATTATATTAATAGTATAGTATTTTATTATATATATATATATATATAATATATATATTTATGTATGTCTGTCTGTGTGTGTATGTATAAATATACATATACACACACATATATATAAACAAGAACTTTTATGTTAGATGTGATTAATCGAGTTGACCACTAAATTTAATGGTTAATAATAAAATACTATTTAATATTCCAGTTTTAATAATATACATAGTGCTGTTGAATTAATAATTGGAATTAATTGCATTTAACATAAGTTTGTTTGTATAATATATGCGTGTGTGTATAATATATATATATATATATACACACATTATTATATGATTGAATTATATATATATATATATATATGTGTGTGTGTGTGTGCACATGTATACATATACTGTATAATGTACTGTACACACCCATATATTAACACAAACTTTTAATGTTAGATGTGATTAATAAATTTGACAGATCTAATATTCATATTTACTACAATTAATTACATTAAGTATAAAAATATTGTTAACACCTAGTTGAGTGTATAGGGGCTGTGCGCAACAGAACTTCCGTATTCTGTAAAACAGATCGCATCGCTTCCGGTTCTGGTCTTTTGTGCTTTGTGAAAAAATTAGTTGTTTTACTCAAGATAACTTAAAAGGAGCGAGCAAAGATAAGCATAACCAATGTCCCTCGCATATGCAGATTGATATCTAAAAGTTTTTAATTTTTCTTCTTCACACTAACCTTTAGATATTTAAATAGAATAAAAACGCTGATAACAAAGTGAACTAGGTAGGTTAGCGGATTACTTTAAAAGTCACTGGATATCTGCGTCAGTTCATGCTGCTGTTGACACGTTCTCTGACAAGCAGATGCAATGAGACCAGTGTTCCGGTTTGGTCATGCAACGTTCGACATGTACCCTATTGGTACTGTAATATATTTTATTTACAAATAAAAAGACATTTTATTTATAAATAAAAGTGATTTCTTTAATAGCTCAATTGTTTCTCCAAGACAGCAATACTTCTAGATAGAGCGCAAATCAATTCTCCTGCTGCTTTTTTTTTCTTGAGCAAGAGATCCTAATAATATCACGTCTCGTCTAAAATTTCAGAAGAGATCTCAACTGTGGCCGGTTGCATAAACTGCTAAGGCTAGCCTTAAAACTTAGGCATCTGTTTTTTTTCTTTTTTTTTTTTTTTCTTCAAGATTAGACCTTGCTTTTTTGTTTTAAAGCGAGTTACATAAGATAGTCATTTGGTTTAATTTGAATAAGAAAAGTAAGAAGACTGATTATTATCTCTTGTGAAACTGCTAGTTGGCCAAACTTGTTTCTTTAGACTCAGTCTTAATGGCTAATTTTATGCAACTTGCCCATGGCAGGATCTCAAACTGTCCTCAGATTTACCAAGATCCAAAGACTAGAATCAAATGTCAAAAATGTCAATTTGAACTCATATTTCTAATCAAATTCACATTGTTGAATTAGCTCTGGTCTCATACTGTTTTGGTTTCTCCCAAGAAATTTGAGGATAAACTTCTAAGACAAAGTTGAAATGAGCAATAACATTTTTCCAAAAAAACACCTGTCAGTCAGTACTCATCTGTTTAAGAGTTTTGTGCTTGACTAAGTGCAATTTTACAAGGCTTCAGTTTTATAAACCTAGCAAATCCTAATGACACGCAGAGAAATGGCAGTGGACTTACCTTCCAGGTGAAATGCAGTGCAGGTGAGTCACCTCGTCTTCCTCAAATAAGTTCTCAAGCGTGCGACTCCGTCACATAAGAATGATGGGCGGATCCTTTAGCGCGCAGAAATGTTGTGATTGCTGTTTGTCCACATTTGTGAATGAAACGATTCTCCTTTTGCGTCGGTGGAACGTAATGATGAGCGTTCATTTAAAGGGAATTACCTGCTGTTGCATCACAAACTTCTAAGACAAAAGACATTAAAGGCACATTTATAATTGAACTAAGGCCTAATCCTGGCTTAATCTAAGCCCTGTTTGTGAAACCAGGGCTAAAACTTTCTGTAAAGTAGAAGCCGCTCTGAGTGCATTGCCACATTTATTCCATTTTGTTTATTTTGAAAGGGTGTGAACATCTAAGATTGGGCCATGAAGTGATTATGGATTGTAAAGCTTTAGGTTTCTTTAGATCTGTATTTATAGTATCTCTGTGGGGTGTTACTGTTATTTTAAGTGCATTTAGAGCAGGTGTGGTCCTCTCAGTGAGACTGCTTTGCTCTCTCTCTCTCTCTCTCTCTGTGTGTATATAGACCGGATGGGTTTGGTGTCAGACTCTAGAATGCCAGGTATGATAATGGTGAGGTTTTGTGCGCTGCAGGTATGCGTGGAATCGTGGGAACTTTGCAGACTTTAATCGGATTGTTTACATTCCTCGTTTAAAGGGCACACCAGGGACAAAAGGCGACGTCATGTTGTGTCATCAAAAACCGTTAGAACGGCATAGTTTGGAGGTGCAACAAGGCCAAATTACTATAACTTTAAGCAATGACAAGGAACATTTCCTTCTTTTTTTTCTGTTTTCTTTTTTTTGCAGTGCAATGAAATGAATTAAAAAATATAACTAATGAAGTTTGCCAAATAGAAACAGCAACTTCATTGAAAGAGAGAGGCAATGATGTCTTAGGCCCAGTAAGATTTTTATTTAGCAAAATAATGTTAGAAATTTCTATTTCAAATAAGAACTGTTCTTTTCAACTTTGTTGATCCAAGAATCATGAAAAAATTATACCGGTTTACACAAACATATTAAACAGCACTGTTTTCAACATTGATAATTATAAAAATTCATCATATTAGGATCATGTGACACCGAAGACTGGATCAATGATGCTGAAAAGCCAGCTTTACTATCATAGGAATATTTAAGAATGTCAAATATAAAAATTTTTTTTTATTTTATTTCACTGTATTTTGATCAAAATCTTTTATGCTGGGTGAGCATAAAAGACGTACATTACTTGAATATAACTAAATTATTATAGGCTATTTTCAGCTTTATGCATAATATGAATATGACAGTATAGTTGTATGATATTTTTAAAGTAGTTTGATCACACCATAAATATGCATTATGATAATGGTATGATGACCGGTTAGTATTATAATTGAATGATGTGCATTAGTAGGATAAAAAAGAAAGGTTCCAAAAGTTTTTTTTTTTTTTTCCTGCAGTGATAGAACAACAATTTTTGGTTCCACAAAGAACATTTCAGTGAACAGTTCTTAAAATAAACTTTTTTTCTCTTAGTGTGAAGAACATTTAAAAAATCTAAAGAACTATTTTCCACTCTAAAGAACCTTTTGTGGAATGGAATCTTCCATGGATTCTTCATTGAACCATAAAGAATCTTTATTTTCAAGACTGATGTGTGGGCTATACTGTAGCCTATAGTGTGATATGATGACATTAATATAGTAAGATAGTATAAGTGTTATCTGAAAGTCTGAAGCCGTTTTGTATCCTACAAAGGCAGTCAATAGACCTTTTTATGTCTTTCTTACTTGGTGGTCTTCATCTCTCTCAGTCTCACACGCACATCCCCGATCAATAGTCATCTTCGAAACGCGTTTCTCACATCTCAATGTCACCCCTGCCATCTCCATATGCTCAGTCATGACTCATGACAGCGGTTGACGTTATTCTACATGACTGATGTGTGTTTGCAGTAAATGACACGCGCAGAATATGGGACATTGGCATGGTAATGCACACGAGATACTCGCACCTCAGTGGCCAGTCAGGTGTTTTGATGGATGCGAGGTTATCCCGAAGAACATTTGCCATCCCTCGGACAGAAAACCAATAGAAAAGCGTTTTCTCTACGTAATGAATCCCCTCCTCCTCCTCCTCATCCTCCTCCTCCTCCTCCGACATAACGGAGCGATGCTGGTGTTCATGCTTCAATCGAATCGCGTCAAATCGACTCGCGGCTTCAGCGCGATGGAGAAGACCGAGTCCCTGGCGTGAATTGAAGAGGGGAGCCCGACACTCAGCACAAAACACACACACAATGCGCTCCTCCTGTCGCGAATACGATGCTTTTCTCTGGATGGTTGGACTCCTAATATCACCTCGCTGAGCGATGATGCTCGTTTCACGGCTCGCCTTTGCTCGTCGTCCGCTTTATTCGCGAAAGAAGCAGCAGAACGGATGCTTGACCACTGCGAAACTGTCTTCACGCATCAAGCCTCTTCTGAATATTGGCAAGGGATACGTTATCTTAACCACGAGGGCCAGGGAGACACGATTAAAGTTTCAACGATGTAAATCGAGGTAGGTCAGCCTTTGGAGACGAGCGTTTCATCACTCCGTGTTCTTCCTTTCATTCCGCCAATTATTGGCTTAATGGGTGTTTGCTGTTATTTTGGTAATTGCATCACTAAATCAGCTGTCATGGTGCTGAGTAGCATTTAATCAGAAGACCTCACTTCATCCAATCTTTAGGCCTGGGAAATACAAGACATGTCTTCCATTTTTGAATGCAATAGCCTTTATTACGTGCGCATCAAATGCTGTGTTTATGGGGGATTTTTGGTCACTCCTGACAAGTAAGGAAATCTGGTTGCGAGTAGGTTGTAGCTTGGAGAAGCACGTCAAAATGACACGACATTGTTTCATCGTCATGTTGCATGTTTTGCTTTTCATGTTGCCTGAATATGTTCCGTCTAATCAAGTTCATTGCTAAACTTTTGATACTGAACTGATAGTGGCACACGAACTTTGATTCTGTAGGTCTTTGGGCACGTGGTCAACACAACAAATCAAAATGAGCATTGATGTGAGACGTGCATGATTCAAATCTGTTTAACTGACCAATAAGTAAATCGTTATATTTCTTGTTATTAATCTGGAATAGCCTACATCATGCACTGGTTGCCCTTCTGATATAGTAGCCTATTGAAGAGTAGACAGCGTTCTGTGTAATACGGAATCATCCCATACTTAAAGGGTTAGTTCACCCCAAAAAGCTAATTGTCCCATGATTTACTCTGCCTTAAGCCATCTTAGGTGAATATGACTTTCTTCCTTCAGCCAAACTCAATCGGAGTTATATTACAAAATATCCTTGCTCTTCCAAGCTTTATAATGGGAGTGAATACAATAGTAACTGAGATTTTGAAATCCAAGAAAGCGCATCCATCACAAAATCCATACAGCTGCAGGGTCTTCATAAAGGCCTTCTGAAGCGACGCAATGGTTTTTGTTAGAAAAATATCCATATTCATAACTATAGCTTTTCTGTAACTTAATGTAAAGCATTGGCGCTTGCAACACCGAAGTCATGGGTTCGCTTCCTAGGGAAAGCAAGAATTGATAAAAATGTAAAATGTGTACCTTTAAATGCAATGTTAGTCGCTTTGGATAAATGTTAGATGTTAAAAATAACTTTATAAACTATAATCACTGGCTTCCGGTAACAGCCATATGCGAGTCTAGTTCCAACAGAAGAGTGACCTCTGACCCGACGCATGATGTATTGACGAACGTGGATGCACAGAAGATGGAGCAAAACAAAACAACGCGAATTAGAATTCTTAAACGTGAATTTTTAAAGAAAAATGTCGTAGGATCTTGAGTTTGTTTGAACCACAAGAGCCGTCTACTCTCACCTAAGCTTGCGCTACATTATGCATCAGGTTAGAGGTCAGTCTTCCGCCAAAACTAGACTCACGTACTTACAGCTCAGATTGTGTTTGCCTGAAAGAAGAAAGTCATATACATACACCTAGGATGGCTTGAGGGTGTATGGGATAATTATAATTTTTGGGTGAACTAACCCTTTAAGACATCAAAATTGTGTTCCATATTTAACCCATCCGGAACGCAGTTTGTCCTGTATTTTGAAAGTCAAGGCAAGGATGGACAGTCATTGATTTTAACTTTTTTTAACTTGAGCGCTGCATTTTTATAATGCGTGAGATGTTCTGACGTGATCTGTGTTCAGTTGTGTCTGTTAATATTATTTATTGGGCCTGAACTAACATGAATGAACAATGAACAGCACAGTGACTGACTTTTCTTTCAGGTCACTTAAAATGTGCTTTATGTCCTACCATATAAACCAACAAATTTATATAACCAACAAAAAATACAGACCATTAAACACATGTTGAGTTTCTGTGACAACATGCCCCAATAGTGTCACAATAGGAACTTTTGATTAAACAATCTATAATAGGCTTTTCAACTAAATATAATTATGAAAAAAATAATTAGTGAAATGGTAAAAATCTAAAAAGTAACATACAAAAATAGCTTTGTTTCGATTCACATATTTTAATGATCTAATTAAATTAATTAGAAAAGCATGAAAATGGTTCATCGTCTGTTTATTTCTTTAAAATATGATATTGTAAATCTAGTTTGGTGGACAGGATTTGCAAAAATTATATTTCAGACAGTTATCCATTCATTTGCACTTTTTACTCCCTTTGTGAAAATGTTAATCAAATGTAATATAAATGTAAACATTTTAAATAGATATATAATCTGTTAAGCATTATATGTAATAATGCTTGTTAATGCTATTTAGAAAACATATTGCGAAGTGTTTTTTTAACCTTTTTTCATTATCACGAGTCGCAGATATAGCACCTTTCGCCTAAATAAGAATGCACAAATGAACCCTCCCTCGCATCATCTTCTCTCCTCTACCTCGTCCCACTTCCATCTATTCAGATTTACTGTCTCAGTGACCTGTGTACGGTATGCCTTATTTGGCTTAATATGATTTGTCTTGTGTACTAGTTTCACCTCATCCCCCAGCCCGAGGTAATACCTCTTGTAAAACCGCTAGAGTTTGAGACACCATGCGTTTGTCAAGCGGTCTCAGTAAATGAAGCTTTCATCACAGTGCTTCAGTGATTGAAGCTGGTGGTAACCGAGCGCTACAGACCATTCTATTTATTGATGGCCATCCGTACCGATGTTGACAACTTCCTCGCACCTTGACACCAAAAAAGGCAATCGCAGGCAGGAGTTTAGTGTAATGCTTATGCTTAGCCAGCTGAAAATCATGCTGTTTGTACAATAACAACTTTTTTTTTTTGAGGTCGAGGTGGTTATTAAATGTGAATGAAGCACTATTGCACTCAGCTCTCACATGCGTACCATATGTAGGACAATAGGAATTCTGGGAATTCAAAAGCCTGGTCTTCGCTTCAAGAATATGTCTTGTCCTGTTTGAGAGACCCCTTAAAGAATCTTCTTTAGCTCTGGAGCCCCTTTTTGTTTATATGATTGTCAATTTAAAGGCACAGTTCACCCAAAAATGAAAATTCGTCATTATTTACTCAGTCCTCATGTTGGTTTCAAACCTGTATGGTGTTATTTTTTTCTATGGAACACATAATGGGAATCTTGCATCAGTTCTTTTTAATACAACAACAGTTCACAGTAAACATGTTTAAGTGCCAAGATAAAAAAAACATAAAAGTCGCCCATATGGCTCATATACCCTTTTCTTTTGTCTTCTCATATTATAGCTCTGTGTAATTAAAAGACTGACATTTTTATTTCACTGAAAATAGCTGAAAAATAGATCAGTGAGAGACTAATTTGTGAACAAATCAGTCTGATTCTTTGTTCTGTTTGATTTGTGAAATAGATCAACTGGTTCATTGAAACAAATCGACTCGAAATACAATTACAATACAATAACTGGATTAGTGCACAAAATGTTTTATATCAGGCAGTTCTTTTCAATTAACTGGACTGAAAATGATTTGTTCATGAACTAGGCTGATGTGTTCAGGATTCGTTCATGAATCAGACATGTTCCCAAATGTCAGTGATTCAACATTGCAGTTATCAAATTAAAGTCAACATAAAAATTCACCCTATTTATATTACATCTATTTTCATCTCATTGGGAACGCTTCATATTTTATTTTTACCTTAATGTCCTAATCAAAATATCATAATCAGACATATGGTGACAATCATTCAGTCCAATCATTTACTCCGCCCCTTTTTTACAATTGACTGCAGATCTGCCTCCTTTCAGTCAACAACAACCGATGGACTTAAGTCTACGCCATACATTTTAAGGGAAGATTATCAGTGGATAAAAACTTTCATAGATATATGATTTAGAAAAACTCTAAATAAAGTGCACAATTCATGCAAAGTTCTGTCATGAAACTCTGGATGACGCAGGCTGCTCAAAATGCTTGAAATCACATTCTCTATAGGACACAACTGATTGGTTCCTGCTGTATCAGTAGCCAATGAGCTCCCTGCTCAACCTTCAATGTTCCCTCCTCCTTCCCCAGCTCCACCTGTACCAAACATATCAACATTGCCATATCCATTACCATGCCAAACACTCAGAGAGTTGTCATGACAGAACTACACTGTATATCATCAATAATTTATGACAATATATGTTTTTACATCGCTTTAACTCATCAAAATAAGTACAATTTTAAAAAAAATTATAAGTTATACAAGAGACAATTAATTTAAGTCAGTTTAATGTATTTTAAGTTGAAATGACTTAAACATCCATGTTGATTGTACTCCGTTTAAGGCAGCAACTTTTTTTACTTTTATGCTGTATATCAAACATTCTGCTAAATGGGGTATGAAGCTTTGCTGAATCATGTAGTAAGCTTATAGCTGTAAATGGTTTCTTCGCTTGATTTCAATCACAGGTCAGAGGTAAAACTGTGAAGTTTAGCGAGTATTTGATTTCATAACAGATCCAATATCTCGCTTCATTGATTTTATTGCATAAGCTATTTTTCCTCCCTTCACAATGATAACTGTGTCATGACTGAACTAGATGTTCATGCATTCATAACATAGTACATTTCAGTTTTAACATGCACAGTAGTTCCTACAGTATGTACTTTATACTTTGATGTGTTTAAAGTGTATGTTGATTTTTTTTTCTTCTGCTTTTCTTCTCAGGTCTGGTATGAGTGAAGTCGCCTCCGTCTAGCACAAACTAGAGCTCACGTTTAAGAGAAGTGAAAGAGGAAGTCCGTTCAGCGTTTGCTGCGTATCGCACCATGAGCCAGCCACAGTGAGTGTTCAAGCTACATCCTACCTGCTTTATAATTATGTGGAGTGGTGTGTGAGGAGCGCCGCTGTATATTGGGCGCGGGAGAGTGTGTTAAATTGTGTTTGTGTGTGTTTACACTCCAGTAACACTTATTATGTGTTAAGCATTGTATTGTTTAGACTTTTCTGTCCCCCTTTTTTCCGTTTGAATAGTTTTTGGAGTGTAGATTTGTTTTTTACATTTTGTCAGAGTAGGTTTTGCTTTTTCAATTTTTTTTTATTTTTAGGTTGCATTGCATGAGCAATACAATTCGTCAAACAAATCTGGTCTTACCAAAAATAGGTCATAAATTGAGTACTGTTGTTAAATATTGATAATATACATTTGATATACTGCTGTAAAAATCCTAATCATATATATATTATCATGAAAAATAGTTTGTGGTTGGGAAGATTTTTTTAATGTTTTTGAAAGAAGAATCTTCTGCTCATCAAGGCTGGATTTATTTGATAAAAAATACAGTAATACAAGTAATATTGTCATTTTAAAGTAACTGTTTTTTTTACTGTAATATATTTAAAAATGTAATTTATTCCTGTTATGCAAAGCTGATTTTTCAGCATCATTACTCCTGTAACAAATTCGCTCTATGGAATATTAATAATCAATGATAACTTATGGTTAATTATGAATATGTCTGTTAATTGGATTAACTTGATGTAGTTAATACATAATACATAAATAAAATACATGATTAATAGTACAATCAATTAATCAGTTTGTCCAACAAACTCTTATGATTATTCATTTAAGAAAAGGGTATCTTCCATGGCCACAGAAAAATGATTATTTCTTAGCATGTACAGCGCTTAGAGCATGTAACAAGATCAAGATCGTAAAAGAGACTTTGTCTGCAAGCAGTGAATCAGAACCAAATACATATTGTGCACAAGTTTTATTAACTAAATCACAAACATAACTAAACAAACATACATGCATACATGCATACATTCATACATGCATGTATAGGTAAAAGGGTGAGTGATTGAATGGAACTGGAAGCAGGGAATGGAACTATGGAGAAGATCCATTTAACTATGAAAAGAACCAGCAGCTTATTTTCAGAGCACTTCATTGACTTGATACTTGCATTTTTTTGTCTCAGTTCTTGCAGTTGTTGAAAATTTCAGTTGTTACTGTTTCCTTGAGTTTCACATGTTGAATTCGCCATCGTCTCATCTTTGGATGAAGAAGATATGATAGAACTTGCATGGTTAGTTCGACTCTGTTCTGGTTGAAAGTTCTCTCTCTCGATGAGCACATGGCTGGTTGGAGAGTCGAGGCCTGCTTGCCGGCCCTGGGCCGGAGATAAATAGAATACATAGTATACATAGAATACATAAATAAAATACATAGTATCAAATAGATAATAGTATCAACAGATAATAGTATTAAAAGACACAACATAAGAGAGTAAATCATTCACAAAATGTTCTGGAATGCATGTTAATTTCACGTTAATCAGTTCATCGATAAATGAATGCAGGAAAGTCCATTCTGATGTCTGTAGGTATTGTGGCAGGGGCCTATTCACATTGCTAACAGTCATAAAACCAACTTATCTGATCGTGGTCATGGTAACCGAGACCCCCTTGCACTCACTGGGATATGGGACCACAGGTCCCAGAGTGAGTTTTAAAGATTGTTCGGTACATATACCAAATAATTGTGTCTGATTTGTCTCAGTCGTTACACTCCAGTCTTCATTGTCACATGATCCTTCAGATATCAGTCTTATATACTGATTTGCTGCTCAAGAAATATTTCTGATTATTATAAATGTTGAAAACAGTTATGCTGCGTAACATTTTTTTGGAAATCGTAATGCTTTTTAACGATTCTTTAATGAATAGAAAATGAAAAAGAACAGCATTTATTTAAAATGCTAGATGCAGGATGTGGCTACATTAGTATCGGGAAGTATTTAACTGTTAAAAATACATCACCAATAGATAGATATTAAGAAATCTTTCATGAGAGGGTCAGTCCAGCATATGAATGTTTTTAATTGACTCGTCATCTTCACCGGCAGGAACCGCAGCACATCTCACTCGACATCCATGTGTTTGCTCTGCAGCAGGAGGCGTGTGATATCGTAATTTATAGTCACACTCACACACTGTTCTGCAGTCAGGTGCTCAGCATGTCCTCAGATTCATGTGGAGAATGCCCTTTCCATATCCTTCCAGCTCACAACTGTTCCAGGATCAGCAGCACATGTGCTGACTCTGCCGTCTTAGATGTATTCTTCATGGCACGACTTTTGTGTTGTCTTCTCAACGAGTCAGAATCAGGCCACCTTACCCAATTTAATTTGATGCCAGTGAAAATGGGTCTGTGAGGTAGATGTACAGTCTGTTCAGTATATTGCATTGCCTTGTACAGTAGATGCTGGTGTTGATCACTAAATCTAAGAAACTTTATTCATAGTGGACTTCAAACACGGCATATAGTGAACGAAGGAAATTTCAATCGAGTTCGTAGGTATTTGTACATAAAGTGTACACGACACCTAAGTTTTGTACATTTCTATAGGCACTGAAACTATCATAATTTTTTTTTACTGCATCTATAACATAAACTTGTACTCGTAACTTTTAAATAAATACAAATGTTTACAAATCCTTGTAAACATGTTGATGATGATGTTGATAAAGGTACAACAGCATCATTTTGACGGCACCTAATGCGTAAACTCTTTTATGTACAAATGTTTAGATATCATTTGAGGGTTGATAAACATACAATAGCATATCAACATGCCTAAAACCCTTTTGTCTACAGTATGTAAACTTTTACAAACATACAAATGTTTGCATATCCTTTAATGTGAATGTTGTTTATAAACATGGAATAGCATTGTATCAACAGTGGCTAAAAAGAAAATCACATTATGTGCAACTTTACAGAAATGTTTACAACTCCTTTGATGTTTATTGTTGATAAATGTACAATAGCATTGTTTCAAAAATAAACAAGAAAAGGTTCTCTTTAGAACCCTACATTTTAAAGAACCCTTTAACCAAAAAGGTGCGAGAAATGTCTTAAAAAGCATAATACTTTCATGTTTACCATGTAAACATAAAGTATGTTTACAAGTGGTTTAATTCATAAATCTAATTAAACTAAAAAATTAATTGAAGCCAAATTAAATTTTTTATACTAAATCCATAAAATGATCCTTTAATGGGAACCCCTAAAAGGTTCTTTCTATATATATATGAACCTTTTCTTTGAAGAGTAATAAACCATTTTGTGTATGTAAAATTTTAGAGACATACTAATAATTACAAATCCTTTGATGTTCCAAACATAGACATATTTATCCAATTGTTTGAAAAATTATTTGTGCTTGAAACACACTTTACATACAAACACATGAATACCGATGAGATAATGTTAATTGAATGGACAGTACTTCTATCCCTCACAGCCTCGTTTCTGTTCGAGTCAAATTAAATATGGGGAAGGAATATTAAACGAGAGTACAACCAATGCTAACACCGGTGTCGGTATGTATATTGTTTTATGAAGAAGTGCTTGGTGTGTGGCCCTCACAGGAAGCTCCTGTATTCTGATGGCAGTGGTTTCGGTGTCCAGGCAGAGGAGGAGAGGGAGGTTTGGGAGGTTGGTAGTGAATGCAGAGTGGCTTACTTCAGCAGCCGTCTTTGTTCATCAGAGCTGCACTTGTGTAATGAGCATTCAGAGCAAGTCCAGCGATACGAACAGTAACGATGGCGTCGGTTTTATCATATCTATTCAAGCTTGAGTCCTCATCCTTTGGAAGTTCATGCAAAGTGGATTTGCTTTTACATCGGAGAAAACAACGTCTTCTCGACATGTCAACAACACGAACCAAGCTCTTCCAGCCTTAGCTACAACTACAGCGTTTGAGGGTCAAAGTACATAGGCGTTGTTTTCGCGAGCAGCCAATGAAGACCATAGACTGACATTAAACCATTTTTTAAAATATACATAGGTTTGGGCTGGAAGCAAGACTGGAATTTACTGACGACTCGATCTTTGAAAATTTGCAGACCTTTTACATATACACAAAGCTGCATAACACACTAGATGAAAGTGTGACCGAGCTTTATCTAAAAGGGTCACGCTGTACTCCCATCTATGCCACCAAGTCAGTACCAAAAGAGAACAGAGATGTGACCTTCGAGTACCAATATAGTTTAACGAAACAATAAAAACCAATCAATAATAGATTTGAATAAATAGACAATTTAACTTCCTTTATTATAACTTCCTTTATAAACACATATTTGGATATGTGGATCATACGCCAAGATGGCATTAAAATCGCAACCCACAACCTAAATATTACTGGATATACCAGGCCTGTGGTATAAGAAAGAAGCAGAGAAAGAAGCAGAGAGTCACAGTCCCAAGGGCACACATGAACTGATGTCTAATCACACTAAGAGATAACTTGGAATACATACAGTAAACAAATACAGGTCACTCTGCACCTTCATCTCAACAAGAAAACACCAGGCCTCCATGCAGTGAAGAAAACACCAGGCCTCCATACAGTGAAGAAAACACCAGGCCTCCATACAGTGAAGAAAACACCAGGCCTCCATGCAGTGAAGAAAACACCAGGCCTCAATGCAGTGAAGAAAACACCAGGCCTCCATGCAGTGAAGAAAACACCAGGCCTCCATGCAGTGAAGAAAACACCAGGCCTCCATGCAGTGAAGAACACACCAGGCCTCCATGCAGTGAAGAAAACACCAGGCCTCCATGCAGTGAAGAAAACACCAGGCCTCCATACAGTGAAGAAAACACCAGGCCTCCATACAGTGAAGAAAACACCAGGCCTCCATGCAGTGAAGAACACACCAGGCCTCCATGCAATGAAGAAAACACCAGGCCTCCATGCAGTGAAGAACACACCAGGCCTCCATGCAGTGAAGAAAACACCAGGCCTCCATACAATGAAGAAAACACCAGGCCTCCATGCAGTGAAGAAAACACCAGGCCTCCATACAGTGAAGAAAACACCAGGCCTCCATGCAGTGAAGAAAACACCAGGCCTTCATGCTGTGAAGAAAACACCAGGCCTCCATGCAGTGAAGAAAACACCAGGCCTCCATGCAGTGAAGAAAACACCAGGCCTCCATTCAGTGAAGAAAACACCAGGCCTCCATGCAGTGAAGAACACACCAGGCCTCCATGCAGTGAAGAAAACACCAGGCCTCCATGCAGTGAAGAAAACACCAGGCCTTCATGCAGTGAAGAAAACACCAGGCCTCCATGCAGTGAAGAAAACACCAGGCCTTCATGCAGTGAAGAACACACCAGGCCTTCATGCAGTGAAGAAAACACCAGGCCTCCATGCAGTGAAGAAAACACCAGGCCTCCATGCAGTGAAGAAAACACCAGGCCTCCATGCAGTGAAGAAAACACCAGGCCTCCATGCAGTGAAGAAAACACCAGGCCTCCATGCAGTGAAGAAAACACCAGGCCTCCATGCAGTGAAGAAAACACCAGGCCTCCATGCAGTGAAGAAAACACCAGGCCTCCATGCAGTGAAGAACACACCAGGCCTCCATGCAGTGAAGAACACACCAGGCCTCCATGCAGTGAAGAAAACACCAGGCCTCCATGCAGTGAAGAACACACCAGGCCTCCATGCAGTGAAGAAAACACCAGGCCTCCATGCAGTGAAGAAAACACCAGGCCTCCATGCAGTGAAGAAAACACCAGGCCTCCATGCAGTGAAGAAAACACCAGGCCTCCATGCAGTGAAGAACACACCAGGCCTCCATGCAGTGAAGAACACACCAGGCCTCCATGCAATGAAGAAAACACCAGGCCTCCATGCAGTGAAGAACACACCAGGCCTCCATGCAGTGAAGAAAACACCAGGCCTCCATGCAGTGAAGAAAACACCAGGCCTCCATGCAGTGAAGAACACACCAGGCCTCCATACAATGAAGAAAACACCAGGCCTCCATGCAGTGAAGAAAACACCAGGCCTCCATGCAGTGAAGAAAACACCAGGCCTCAATGCAGTGAAGAAAACACCAGGCCTCCATGCAGTGAAGAACACACCAGGCCTCCATGCAGTGAAGAAAACACCAGGCCTCCATGCAGTGAAGAAAACACCAGGCCTCCATGCAGTGAAGAAAACACCAGGCCTCCATGCAGTGAAGAAAACACCAGGCCTCAATGCAGTGAAGAAAACACCAGGCCTCCATGCAGTGAAGAACACACCAGGCCTCCATGCAGTGAAGAAAACACCAGGCCTCCATGCAGTGAAGAACACACCAGGCCTCCATACAATGAAGAAAACACCAGGCCTCCATGCAGTGAAGAAAACACCAGGCCTCCATGCAGTGAAGAAAACACCAGGCCTCCATGCAGTGAAGAACACACCAGGCCTCCATGCAATGAAGAAAACACCAGGCCTCCATGCAGTGAAGAAAACACCAGAACTTCATGCAGTGAAGAAAACACAAAGCCTTCATGCAGTGAAGAAAACACAAAGCCTCCATGCAGTGGAGAAAACACAAAGCCTTTATAATATATATTATATAATATATAATAATTAACGGTGGGGTATGTGATTCTCTTTTTTGTCAATTTTTTCAAAATCACTTGAAATCCTATTCATAACCCACTTACAGCCACTGAGTTAGAAGCACTGAAATGAAAATTAAGCAATTTAATCATCTGTGGAACGGGCAGGACTCGAAAAACTCCAGCCAATCATTTCCAAGACCACCTAGAATCATTGGACAGTAAGTCTGTCAATCAAACGGTCGTACGATACCCCCCTCCCCCCATCCCCCTCGTGCGAATCAGGGCCAGCGTTGGAGGAAAGAAGGTAGGACCATTTGAGTTGTGTATTTTCAAAATCTGCCGGCTGTTTTGCAAAACACATACCCCACCTTTAAGAAAATAATTAAAACATAATATAGTATACAGAAAGCGATTAAAGAACGATCCCTTTCCAATCGCCCAAGCTGTCAATCACACAGCGCGAGTTTATCTAGACACTTGCCAAAAGTTATGAAATCAATGACGCCGTTACACTGCACAACAAAGCTCTTACTGTATTTACATTGTGTTTGCGTTGCTATTTGGTAAAAACATTAATGAGAGTGCAGAAATTGTTGCAATGA
Source organism: Semotilus atromaculatus (assembly GCA_031834385.1). NCBI lineage: Eukaryota > Metazoa > Chordata > Actinopteri > Cypriniformes > Leuciscidae > Semotilus > Semotilus atromaculatus. Next base: position 7,993,160 of record JAULUF010000027.1, on the reverse strand, counting down.
TAAGATCTTTTCATACACGATCAACTGTCTGTCATCTGCTCAATGCTCATCACTGCAACCTTTCATGTGATGGAAGATCTAAATACTTTAAAAACTTCTAACGATTCGTTAATCTCGATTGCTGTAATAGTAATAACTTAGTAAAAGTATTTGAGCGATTTCCACATAATTCTAGCTATTTCATAGGCAAACATGTCAGCCAATCACAGCAAAGGGCGTTTATACTGAAGTCTCACACAGACACGCCCCTTCAAACTGAGCGTTCAAATCAGAGGGCTTACATCAGGGTAGGAAAAATGCCTTTTATTTCTTATGACATAAATCATACTAACATTATAAGGGCACCCCAGGAAACATTATAAAATAAAATAATCCAGTTCATGACCCCTTTTAAGTGAGGTAATTCAACAACATTAGGATCTAAGAATTTAGGATTAGGATTCTAAGAAAGGATTCCAGTTTCACAGCTGGGTGTTCAGGGACGTCATTTTCTATTATAAAGTTGGGTTGAGGGGGTTGTATTTTTAAATTATTTTAATAGCCAGTAGCCTTTAGTTTGTCACAGCCCGACAAAATCAAAATTCACTACTTGCTAGTCAGTGGGAGGGACACTCATTCTAGAGAGCACTTGATCGGTTGTATATGACCCTTTGAACAGGATTAGTCATCAATATTTTTGGTCTGTTATTTTTTTTGTGCACTAAGGTCTAACTGCTAACAGTCATGGACTAAATGATAAAACCTACAAAACTACAGTTTTGAGTTAAGATCATTAAATGTTTTGGCTAATGGGACACCTGCTACTTTTGTAAAAAAATAACCAAGTAACAATTTTCGATTTCATTGATTTATTTTATTTCATTTACCTCGCTGATACAAACCAGAAATGCCTTTATGCCTACATAATGACATTACAGTGAATACATTTGTATTACTGGTAATAGTGGATTGACTTCTGCATGACTAAGAAATAACTTAGTGATATTTTAAAACATGGCCACCCTTCTGAAGATGCTGCTTTATTAAATGTATTTTTATTGTTTCAGTTTTTTTATGGGTTAGATTTGTCATGGTTACTTTTTTATAATCCTTGCTCATCCTCATCAGAAGCTAATATTGTTTAAAAAAAAATAATAATAATATAACCATAGTCAGTAGCTGCAGTGGAGCAAATGTAAAATGTGAGGTTGTGCTTTCATTGTTTTGATCATCATTAAGTCCTGTTGTTATTGTTTGTGTATGTCCTTTTTCCACCACACAAGGTGTGTGTGTGTGTGTGTGTGTTTGTGTGAGTGATTGTGCACACGTGCATGCATACTCATGTGCTCATGTTTTCACACACGCATGCTTACATGCACTCAGACACACCCTGAGGACGCCTTTGTGCTTGAAACAGGTCAGCTAACATTTAGCCTCGACTGTTCTGTCTAATGAGGTCTGTCTTGTTGTTTTGTGCGAAAGCTGATCATTTTCTTGTCGTGACATTAAATTTTTACAATAAAATCCTCTTTGCATGTTTTGCAGGAATATTATAGTACCATCCAGTTCTTTATTTATCTCACTATATAATAATTACACAATTAATCTGTTCATTTTCATCTGTATGTAGGACTCATGTTCTTCAGATGCAGTTTGCAGGGATTAGTTGAAATGCAGGGCACTTTCCATGTTCAGGGTACAAAATAATAACTGACTCTTTAAAGCAATTTTTTCAATAAATAGTCAGTTAAACAAGTTATATAAATTGTTATATAAATATGTATATTTAGACGGTCAAAATCAGAAGGTCATACTCAGTATTAAATTAGCTTTTCTTCATTAATTTTAAATGAGTTTTGCCTTTTGCCCCCGTTACCTAAATTTGGGACATTTCAAAATATAGACACCTAAATATGCTAGAAAATATAATAAATTAATTAAGAAACAGGGTTGCAAATTTATCCTAGCTGTCACTCAAAAGGGACAAATGTATTATATTTATTATAATTTACGTTTATAATTACTGATGAACTTATAATTCCCGTAAATTAAAGAGAGAATTCTTTGTTTTTTTTTATCATGTTGGTAATTGGGTTGAAAAATGTAAAATTGTGTCAATGTAAAAATAGAGGCAAGCCCGATATATCGACCACCATATCGGTATCGGCCGATATACTGTATGTTATCAGCTCGAAAAGAAAATTTGTATGAGATCCTAATGCCGAAACAATTCAGAGGTGCATTGTTCAACATGATGGTTTTGAATTGCTTGAAATATGATTGGAATCACTTCAAAAAAAGGAAAATACAGTTAAGTGGAACATTTGCAGCGCAAGTCTGTCATATAGGCTACATAAAATTATAATGAGAACGTTATCATTGTGTGCTTGCGACATGGCTTTTAATGGTGAGACACTTGTAAGGCTTTCAAAAATTATTTTAAAAAATTGGATTTAGATTTATCAGCCAATATATCAGTTACCGGCTTTCAAATATAAAGAATTATCGGTTATTGGTATTGGCTAAATTTCACGTCGGTACAGCCCTAATTAGAATTATATTATTAGTCTTCATGTCAGAAAGGATTCTTAACTGTGGTTTTCTTCTTATTTTCTTAAGAGAATTTTTAAGGCTATTTTGTATTCCCAAAAATACATCTTAATGTTTTTAAGATTATTCTTTAAACAAAACTTAAGAACAATTCAAATGCTTGAAAAGGATCTTCTTAAAAGTCATTGTAAATAACATCTTAAAGTTAGGATAACCTCCAACTTGTCTTAAATCCCCAAAGGTACGTTTTTTTTTTTTTTAATTGGTTTGAAACTTGCTTCACAACCATTTTAAAGTATTTTCGTTATAGTGTGAATGAAATTCGGACATACTGAATCCACTCTGTTGTCAGTCATGTGACTTGCCAGCGTCAGTTGCGTCGCTTCACTGCCGTTAACAAATCCTTCTAGTTGTCTCATGGGATTGTAAAGTGTCCACTGGATGCACACTTTAGAATATTACCAGTAGTAGTAGGTGATCCGGTACTTTTCGATTACTGTTTTATGAACACTACAGCAGACATATACTTTTGTCACATACTGTTTTTCACCTACTATATAGTATGGAAGTAGCATATTCAGATTTAGACAGGAGGCTCTTTAAAAATGACTATACACGGCACATTAATGCTGAACTCTGTCTAGACAGTCTTGATGAAAATAATTTGAGCATTAAAATTATTACGGTACTCTGCCGGCAACTGAAAAGATGGCCTTTGAAATGTTTTTCATTGAGTTGAGCAGCGAGTCTTTGGGTACAATCATAAAACACAAACAATATTTTCTTCTTGAGAAAAACATGATGATGATGTTCTTAGAAAAACATTTGAGAACCTGAAGAGTATCTTTCATGAATTGCACTTGGAACATTCTTTCAAACTTCTTGAAAATTATCTTAAGAAATTTCTCAACTTCTTTTCATGCATCCGGCCCCAGATTATGTTACTACTTGGTTGGATGTTTCGATTTTTTGCAATGGTGGAAATCATGCAGTACGTTTTTACTTATGTAAATGTGTAAAAACTATAACGCTGTTGAATTACCTTGATGGATAGTCGAGAAGGTCAAGACCTCTGTGGTGAGACGAAAAAGAATCTTTAAAATGAACTACTTTTCACCTTATATTAATTTTATATTACATCATAGCTTATCATACACATCTAATAGTTCTTATACATGGGATTTGTGCCACATGTTTAAAAAACAAGTAATGGGACACTAAATCTACCCTGTTTGTGTACAGTACCATATGCTTTCATTTCTTATAGCTTTTGATAGATAGTCTTTAATGGCTCTGCATAAAAGGGGTCATGCAAACATGCTGAATTACAACACCAGACATATGTTCACATTTTTCACCATCATCTAGTTCATAATATAACCTCAAAATACCGTTCACTGTCACAAGTCTTTATGATATGGCTGTGGCAGAAGGATGACGTGAATCTTTCCAGCGCACCCTCAGAAATGATTACATCAGGTTAAGCACTTGGTTGGGACAAGGGAATCTCACTGCTGGTGAAAGGACGTCCTGCTGATTAACACAAACTGATGAATGCTGGTTGCAGCATCTGGCTGTGATGTTGAGCAGATGTTACTGGGACATTAGTTGAAACCCCTCTTGAACTTAAACAACTCCTACATCTGTGGTTTTACTGCCTTATTTCTAGGCTGTATATTTTAAAGAGGACCTATTTATGCATATTATTATTTTCACAATCTTTTTGTTTTTAGAGTCTACTATAGGTTTTTAATGCTTGAATGTTCAAAATCACATTATTTTTTATTGTTGCAGCACCTTTTATCCCAGACTGTCAGTAATGTTCTGTTTAATTCCTGTCTCCATGAAGCCCCTCCTTCTGAAAAGTACTTAATACGCTCTGATTGGTCGGCTGGATCACTGTGTTGTGATTGGTCAATCGGATGGGGGGATGGGGGAGGGGGGATGGTACGACCGTTTGATTGACCGACTTACTGTCCAATCAATGATTCTAGGTGGTCTTGGAAATGATTGGCTGGAGTTTTTCGAGTTCTGCCCGTTCCACAGATGATTAAATTGCTTAATTTTCATTTCAGTGCTTCTAACTCAGTGGCTGTAAGTGGGTTATGAATAGGATTTCAAGTGAGTTACAAAAAAGAGAATCACATACCCCACCGTTAATGGAAACGTAGTCATTTCAAATAGTTTTTTATCGACATTTAGAAAATATCAGAAAAGATTTGCGCAAATGTGAATTGAAACGTGGCTATTGTTTTATGATCGATCGCCGCTGTCATTTCCGAGTACTTGAATACTTGGTCACATCCCTACTAATAACTCAACTCAACCAGGCCTAATTTTTTTGCGTATGCCTTGAGCTGGAATTATTTAAATGAGGAATATTGTGACGTGTTCTTTCCCGAATAAAACTCAAAACTTTATGGAGGCGTTTCAGGGAGTTCAGAAACCGTGTTGCTGATACGGAGAATAAATCCCTTTGTAGTGAACTTTGTGCTTTGTAACTTTGTGCTTTGTAACTTTGCATACATTTTTCATGCTCAAACAGCAACATTGCACACTAAAGAAAGTTGAGAATATCTATCTTTACGGTGTGTAAATGTATAGTAACTGACTTGTTTGTAAGCCTGTATAACACAACCGGTTTTCCGCCCTATTGATATTGTCCTCTACAAACTGTGCTAGTGAGTTCCAAGCCGTTGTAAAGATTATATCTCCTCTGTGATTTGCAGTGTGTTTAGTGTCTACAGACGCTTACCAAGGGACAGGTTATTATGACTTTAGTGCATCCCATGCTTAAACACCATTTTATTGTCTTGTAAGGTCACAGATTCTCATAACTCACTCAAATCTGGATCTAAGGAACTTGATATAAAAGAGAAACCTGAGATAAGCCAGAGATATTTCTTATTTGTAAACTTTTTTTTTTCTCTCTCTAATCTTAAAATTGAATTTCTAAATGTACTACTACATATTTAAAATCAAAAGTTGTATCTGTTCATATTAACGCACTTACCATGACAAATATATTTGAAAAAATATATTGCTTATGGTTAGTTCATGTTAGCCTAACTAAGGTGATCAAATGAGACCTTATTGTAAAGTGTTTCCGAAGTCATTTTCAACCAAATAAAGTCATTATTATTATTTTAATTATTATTATATTAGTATATTTCTTTACACATTGGACTTGAATTGACAATCCATTACAGTATTACAAAGTAAATGTTTTCATATTCAAATATTTTAATATATTAAATATTTTGAATCAAATAATTGAACTGATACTAATCTCTATATAAACATTGATAAAGTGTAAAAACACTTTGCATTTGTATTGTTGTTAATTGTTATATTGGGTGTAAGTTATTTAAAATATAATGTTAATAAATATTAAAAGTTGTGATATCAATCATTATTATCAAAACTTATAGTTATACAGTAAACCAAGCCTATTAATTAATTTAACACTGATTAACATTCGATTTTTCTGCATGCCTGCATAGTCTCCTATTGCAGATTCACTGAGGTTCATATTCAGTTGAGCTCTGCTCTTTTTCACTTTGCCATCTGAGCGTTTCTATGATGGAGAGCATCGTGATGTTCAAGTCATTTACAGGAAATACTGCAGAAGATTGTAACCTCTCTGTGAAGCGCTTCAGTTCCACCTAAAACATATATAACATGTTTAAAGTGGTCATGACATGAGAAACCAAATTTGCCTTGATCTTTTGGTATATAAGAGATCTATGTACTATTAAAACTTCCTGCAAGTTTCATAGCTTAAGACGTCCTCCCCATTATAAACTAAGCATTTATTTAATCAAGCTCTAAATACAGCTCGTTCTAGATCCTTTGAACTTAGTGACGTCACGATACGAAGTGACGTACCAGTCGTTTGCATATGACCGCCTCCAGCGCAAGACAACTACGCCTCATTTCGACAGGGCATGTTACTGATGAACGAGCAGAGAGCGAGCCCCGGCCGCGCACGGGCGCTCTCTCTCTCTCTCTCTCTCTCTCTCTCTCTCTCTCTCTCTCTCTCTCTCTCTCTCTCTCTCTCTCTCTCTCTCTCTCTCTCTCTCTCTCTCTCTCTCTCTCTCTCTCTCTCTCTCTCTCTCTCTCTCCCTCTCCCTCTCTCCCTCCCTCGCGCATATGAATCAAAATCAATTGAGAATTGACATGATGGTAAAAGATTGGAAGACCGAAGTTTCACGTGGTGGAGCATTGTGTAGTCTACATGTGATACAAAATGATTAACGTTAATAATTTATGCATAAGCAGCACTGACGTTAGCCAATCATAACAGTATAGGCGTTAACACTGAAGTCTTAAAGGGGAAACACCCCAAAACAGACTGTTTGAATCAGAGGTGAGAAACAGGGTGGGAAAATGTCATAAATCACTACATTTTTAAAGTTTTTTTGTACAAAAAAGTACAAAACAAGTATAAGTAATACTATAATTGCACCTAAGGGAACATAATAAAACAAAACAAAAAACCATGTCATGACCCCTTTAAAATAGAGACACATATATTCACTCATCAACCATTGCCAAGCCACTGTTATTATATTATGTTAAAAGTTTCAAAGTTTCAGGGAAAATATGTCCCCTCAAGCTTAGCATTTCTTTCACTTGACAAACACTAGTGAGGTATTTTTTAAATACATATTTTTGGTAACCAGCCTTTATTTACGACGTATTCAAGCCATAAAGCTTGAAAACGTAGTAACCCATAAAAATGGTGGGTGGCGGTTAATGTTCGTCCCTGTGGACTACTTTATTATTTATTTCTATTGATTCTTTCCAGCTGATTTATGACCGTGCACTGTAAACTCACTGGGGGCAAAGTGAGACAGCAGCTAGTTTACGTCTTATCAGTCAACGGAAATAAAAGAATGTGTAGAGTATGTGCGACGACACTTGAATTCAAATGTATTGATATACACTGATAAGCCAAAACATTATGAGCAGTCACAGGTGAAGCGAATATCGTTGATCATCCTAACAAGGTCACGTATTAAGGACTTGTTAGATTAGATGTAAGCAAACAATCAGTTTTCTTAATCAACATGTTGGATGGAGGAGAAAAGGACAGGAATTTGAGTGACTTTGACAAGGGACAAATAGAGCTCTGGACGTCACGTGACCTATTCTGTTTATACCGCCATATTGGCAGGCAGGGGACCGCGCACTTTAGTTCAAAAGATTTAGTACATAGCAAAACTTAATAGATTAAACATAACAAATCCCTATAATGCCACAAACTGTTGAATGTGTTACTGCTGAAGCTAATGACTTTGCTGCTTTCTCTATTCTTTCGAGTTTGCTCTTCTGTTGAACACATCTAACTTCCGCCGCCTTTCTCTCTTATCTGGGGTTGAACATAGATGGGACGTAGTCGAGTGAAAGAGGGTTGTCACTCTTTTTCCCTAAAACATTAGTAAACAGAAAATGGCAACAATTTAACCTACTATTAGGCTAGCTACATTAACATCTATTAATTTATCTGACACTTTAATCCATAACGACTTACAAGTAGACATTGAACTTACACAGCAATGAACTTTAACAGAAAGAATACCAACTAGTGATCATTATCAGTTAAATAAATCAGCTTGACGGAGATATAAACACTCAAGCGCTCAGTCAGAAGAATATTTTAGCCAATGGCTAATGATCTACATTATTTAGTCGCCCAGAGTGAAAATTTAGTCGCATATGCGAGTGATTCACTTGCATTGTTAGAGGGTTGAAAACTTAAATGTAATGGCATTACAATCGTCAGAAACCATTTTAAACCTGTTAGCTAGCCAAGTTACATTAGAAAGAACATACCTGATATGGAGTGATCACTGCACAAGCGAAATCCATTGCTTGATGGCTCCCAACCTCCCATCTCTCTCTTTTTTTCTTGTGTTGGTTAGCACGTTTTATTGCACTGAACCATTTCAGTCGTCTATCAGGATCCTTAGGAATAGGATAAAATTATTTCCCCCTTTGCTTTCTTCCCCCCATTCTGGCATCAAGGCGCACAGCAGCTGTCCACCATGTTGAAATATTAAGGTTTAAACAGCCTGGTTTTAAATTATCATTCGACCACTATCGGTCATGCTATTGATACCAATGCTACAGCCGCTTTGGCGCTCTTCTGATTGCAGATTGCATGAGTTCAGCCTCTGGAGCTCTATCGTTATGGCAAGGCGACTGGGTCACATTATCTCTAAAACGGCAAGGATTGTGGGTTTCTCTCGGTCAGCAGTGGTGAGAATTTACCAACAGTGTCCGAAGAGGGACAAACCACAATATGATGTTTTATTACCAAAGTTCGTGAGGGTCACTTTCAAATGATCTACGATTGGAGGCCCTATATATAGATTGCCGACTCACCTCTGTTCCTCGACAGTCTTTTCTGCATCCCTCCTCCACCCCGACTCTCGGCTAGTTCCTATCCCAGCCAGTGGTACAGGCGGAGTACTCCGGGATCGGGACACTTTCCGAGCCGGACAGCACGCCAAGTCACTTACTCTTTTACTCTTTATTTCCATATCTGATTATTTGTAAGTGCCAACAAGGGGTTAATAAAGGCCTTCTGTTTGTTAGAACAGCAAGAGGCATCAAAGCTTACGCTATGTCATACATCGTCAAGTGTTACTCTTTTGGCATAAGTCGACTTGCGTATGGCCGTCTGCCGGAACGCTTCACTTCAGAAGACCTATATTAACCCCTCGGAGCCGTTTCAAGCACTTTTATCACGGATAGATGCGCTTTGATGGACTTCCAAATAAAATATACCCATTGACACCCATTATAACGCTTGGAAGAGCCAGGACATTTTTTAATATAACTCCAATTGTATTCGTCTGAAAGAAGAATGTCATATACATCTAGGATGGCTTCAGGGGGAGTAAATCATGGGCTATTTTTCATTTTTGGCTGAACTATCCCTTTAATACTAGTGTGGATTTGTAAAATAGGGCATTCTAAGTCAATCTAATGCAGTATTTCCTCTCTCAATCAGTAGAAAATGTGGTTAACACACCCAGTCATGTAAAAAAAAATAAAAAAAAAACTCATATTATTCTGTGAAACCAGTATAATTTAGAAAAATACTGTGATATGGATTTTTGGTCATACTGCCCGACACTACCAGAGACCACAGCAGACCTTCAGGGGTCTTGTAGAGGCCATGCTTCGGCTGTTTGACAGCTCGCAAAGGATCAACAGCATATTAGGCAGGTTGGAAAAGTGTCCCATTTAAATTGCATAGTTGGCAACTATGGATAAACTGTGATGAATAAATACAATTTATGTAATTTTGTATAATTTCTAATCAGGCACAAGGTCTGATTTCAGAGATAACTGGAGAACTAGGGGCTCTCAGGCCCAAAGTAACCCCCTCTAATTTGTACACCAAACTTGGTCTTATGTCTGTGTCCTCTACTACTCGTCCTGCGGTGTGGCGAACAGAAACTTCCCGCGGGCGTCCTGCCATTAGCGAACACTCATCAGTACCTGACAGTGCCACGGCTTTGCATATGGTTATTTGCAAATGTGATTTTGATGCCCTGAACAGTTTGTGCGTGTCAGGACTGATTAGAGTCCTGTTAGCAATTGGTGGGATGCAGTGCCAAGTGCGCAGATAGCATCAGGGAGGATGGGACGCCACATGCTGAGCCCGTCCTTTACCAGCCAGCCTGCATGAAGGGTGTGAAAAGAGATTTTGGGGAGAAGTGTGATGGAAGCGCTGCTGTCATGGAGCATTTTGGTGTCTGTGAAGCTATGATGATGTACAGTACGCTACTGTAATAATTTATTATAAAATAATCTTAAAATGGTATGGGCAAATTTCCTTTTTTGGACCATTTTATATATTTTTCAATTTGATATTATTTTTGACAGTTAAACACATTTCCTGCCATTACTGTAATGTGTCCAGATGTTTCAGTTGTGAGTTTTTTTTATTGTGCAATTATTCACAATGGTACAGTGTGTTTAATATTTACTTAAATTGTAATTTATTTATTTAAATAGTCATTTTTATATACTATTATAGTTATTTATTAATATTTTGAATTAGGTTTTAGGTTTGTTTTCAATTTTATATTTTTTTGCTTTTATAGTTTTTATTAGTTTTTAAATATTACTGTTTAGGTTTACTTTTAATTTTTTTCTAACTTTCATTTAGTTTTTCTTCTAATAAGTTACATTGCATTTCATTCATATGTGTGACGTGTATATATACACTCACCGGCCACTTTATTAGGTACCCCATGCTAGTAACGGGTTGGACCCCCTTTTGCCTTCAGACCTGCCTCAATTCTTCGTGGCATAGATTCAACAAGGTGCTGGAAGCATTCCTCAGGGAGTTTGGTCCATATTGACATGATGGCATCACACAGTTGCCGCAGATTTGTCGGCTGCACATCCATGATGCGAATCTCCCGTTCCACCACATCCCAAAGATGCTCTATTGGATTGAGATCTGGTGACTGTGGAGGCCATTTGAGTACAGCGAACTCATTGTCATGTTCAAGAAACCAGTCTGAGATGATTCCAGCTTTATGACATGGCGCATTATCCTGCTGAAAGTAGCCATCAGAAGTTGGGTACATTGTGGTCATAAAGGGATAGACATGGTCAGCAACAATACTCAGGTAGGCTGTGGCGTTGCAACGATGCTCAATTGGTACCAAGGGGCCCAAAGAGTGCCAAGAAAATATTCCCCACACCATGACACCACCACCACCAGCCTGAACCGTTGATACAAGGCAGGATGGATCCATGCTTTCATGTTGTAGACGCCAAATTCTGACCCTACCATCCGAATGTCGCAGCAGAAATCGAGACTCATCAGACCAGGCAACGTTTTTCCAATCTTCTATTGTCCAATTTCGATGAGCTTGTGCAAATTGTAGCCTCAGTTTCCTGTTCTTAGCTGAAAGGAGTGGCACCCGGTGTGGTCTTCTGCTGCTGTAGCCCATCTGCCTCAAAGTTCGACGTACTGTGCGTTCAGAGATGCTCTTCTGCCCACCTTGGTTGTAATGGGTGGTTATTTGAGTCACTGTTGCCCTTCTATCAGCTCGAACCAGTCTGGCCATTCTCCTCTGACCTCTGGCATCAACAAGGCATTTCCACCCACAGAACTGCCGCTCACTGGATGTTTTTTCTTTTTCGGACCATTCTCTGTAAACCCTAGAGATGGTTGTGCGTGAAAATCCCAGTAGATTAGCAGTTTCTGAAATACTCAGACCAGCCCTTCTGGCACCAACAATCATGCCACGTTCAAAGTCACTCAAATCACCTTTCTTCCCCATACTGATGCTCGGTTTGAACTGCAGGAGATTGTCTTGACCATGTCTACATGCCTAAATGCACTGAGTTGCCGCCATGTGATTGGCTGCTTAGAAATTAAGTGTTAACGAGCAGTTGGACAGGTGTACCTAATAAAGTGGCCGGTGAGTGTATATACATATACACATACACATATATATACATACATGCATACACACATTATATAAACAAAAACTTTTTTTTTTTGCTATACAGTGCAGCAATTTTTCATAAAAATAATGTCAGTGTATTATCTTTATATATTTCTCTCTTGTTAAATTATATATTGTCAATTATACCACGTCTCAGACAGATTTCTTCAGATTCACACAATTATTCATCATTCATTCATGTTTGATGCATGGTTTGCTCAAAACCCAACAAACAGAGATAAAAGAAAAGCAGAAAAAGATTTTCTGGAGAAATTACAGTACGTTTGGGTCCACAGCCATTAATGTTTTAAAGATTGGGATGGGCAACAGTAACAGAAACACAATTCCCAGCATAATATCACTGTCTTATAATGGCAATTCACACATACATGCAGCCTCTCTCTATTGACCCTGTATTCACAGTGGAAATGCTTCTTTATTCTCCTAAGAATCTGTACTATTGCATGCTTCCTTTTTTGTTCACCGCATTTTTTTTTTCTTTGCACTGGCATAATTTATCACCTCTCATCTGGCACGGCTGGGACAGAAGCCAAAACTCAGGCTTCTTCCCATCTCTGTCCTTTCTTCTGCCCCTGATTAAGTCATCTTAAGGGTCGCAAGTATCGATTCCAGTTATGAGCATCCATTATGATTATAATTATCACTTTTTCGTTTATTTTGTAAGGATCTCCCTGTCTGGCTAGTTTTCATGCCCTCTTTGTCATACACTGCAATTGAAGGAGTAGTTCACCCAAAAATTAGCATTTTGTCATCTTTAACTCAACCTCTCGTTTATCAAAACATATTTGTGTGAACTATTTCTGTAAGTTACCTCACTGAAGTTCGGTATCAAAAGCATCTGTGAGCATTGTAGAAGTATATATTAATTGCCTTGTTTGCGCTGAGATTGAGAGCAGCAATCCCAAACTGCAAACGTGAGAAGAATCAGCACACTAAATCCAATAAATCAAAGACAAAACCGGGTAGAACCAGCAATGACATCCAACTGTGGGACTTTGTTGTTTTGCCACAATATTGTGCTTTGAAATTCTCTCGACACCTCATTATTGTTGAACGCAACGCATGATGCTCCGACCATGATGAATATTCTGGGTTTAGGAATCAATCTCGACACGTGGGACGCTGGCCACAACTTAATCTTCTTTCATGCATTACTTATGTAGCCATTGAGGTTTCGTATGCATTTCCATATTCCACTTCTGCTATTTGTGGGCATGCCCTTTTTGAGATTCCTCAATCTGCTTCTCGTCTGTCTTAGAATCACATCAGTCAGTAATCTGCGGGAATACGTCTCAATAATGGGATTCTGGGTCTCTGTGGCGTCTGTGATTCACTTCCCTCTTCTGTTGCTGGTCGTTCATTGTGTTTGTGTCTCATACATCATGCATTGTTGGAATAAAACACATTCCTCATCCCTGACCTCTCCTGCATTCTGATCCACCCCATGAATTGTGATTATTATAATTTTTTTCTCTTTCTCATTTGTGCCATATATACAGTTCCCCTTGTGTTATGCTTTGGTACGCTTTGCCTTAACACCCCTGCGGACATGGCGGTTTTCCATAAGACAGTACATTTTTGCCTTATTTTCTGTTTTTATACGGTATAATTCTTATTATGTGGCCTGTCATTGTTTGCTGTTTAAAGTCAACATGAAACAACTAATTTTGCTTCCATATTGCGACATATTTCCAAATTAAACAATCAAATTACAATGTAAATATCAACATTATAGGCTTTCAAATCAATATTTATTAATAAAAAAGTAATAAAAACCGATGTCATGCTACATAAAACATGTAAAATACCTCATAGGGACTTTTATGTAGGGCCTTAATGAATCAGTGACTCATTTGGTTTGTTTAGAAGATTCATCCAAATTAATCAGCTCACAAAAGTAAACCGTTTGATTTACATGAACCCTGTTGCGAACCAACTGCGCTTAATCAAAACAAGCTAATTTACTGAAATAAGTGTACATTTCAGTGCAAATAACTGCTTAACCAGATATTTCACTACTAAAAATACGGAGCCTGTAATGAATCTCATTTTAGTGAATCGATTTTTCCAGACGATCCATGTGAATGGAGCAGTATGCTAAAGTAAACTGCATGATTTACAACATGAACCATTTAAACAAGCCAATTAACTAAAATGAGTGTAACTTTCCTGTGCAAACAACTGCGGTTAACCAAATATTTTGCCTCCAGAAATTCAGGACTTCTACACACAGAATCAGTGACTCATTTTAGTGAATCGGTTCTTTCGGAGAGCTCATGTGAAAGGACTTCATAAAAGTACACTGCTTGATTTATACAAACCAATTAACTAAAATTAGTGTAAGTTTCCAGTGCAAACAGCTGCGATCAACCAAATATTTGCTGCCAAAATATTCAGGACTTCTACATCCAGTTCTTTCGGATGGTCCATGGAAGCAGTTCACAAAAGTGCACTGCTTTATTTACAGATATCAACTAAATGAACCGATTCTTTAAAACAAGTAACTTTCCGATGCATTGATCGGAAATTATTTGAAGTGAATGAATAGTTTCTGTTGCTTATGAGTCATTGCACTGATAAAGCATTTCACAATAAGACCAGAAAATTGTATTAAGTAAAGAGTAACAGTTTTGTTTTCATGTTGACTTTTCAGTACCCATCTGTGATGATAGTTCGGTTTCATTTAGTCTGTGATTCCAATATGAAAAGTCTTTCTGGTAATCCAGGTCATTTCTTTATGGTAACTTGTTGAAGACAGTTAATGTAAGAAGACAACAGAGTAGTGTCCCCCATGTGTCCCCAGGCCCCCTCAGCAGGCGGCAGTGCTGGATCTGGAGGTGATCTCTCAGCAGGTGGAGGATGAAGGCCAGTGCATGGCTCCAGTGCAGCTGGTCAGCTTCGCCTACAGGGACCTTCCTCTTGCTGCCCTGGACCTCTCGCTTGCCGGATCACAGCTACTTTCCAATCTGGACGAAGAGGACAACCAAGAAGGGTAAGAAACTGCTGGCACACATGTGATACTGCACAGAAACACGTAATCTGTGTAATTTGGTACTTTCCATTGACTTTAGTGCTATAAGACTAACCCAAATCCAAAAAGTAGCTTTTTAGTAGTGAGTATAGTTGGGCTGTTAACCCTCTGGGGTCCGAGGTGTTTTCTGGGTCCTGGAGGTGTTCTGACATGCTCTGACATTTATGATTATTTCTGATACTTGTGACATTTTCATGGCTAAAGTCCGATTACACTGTATTCAGGACAAACTCTGCTACAGTAATATGTCAGCAGCATGTATGTAAAAGTTTTTAGTTTTGAGATAATGACGTTTATGCGTGGTTTGTGAAAAAACAAAAAACAAATGTCAGTGAAATAAGATCATAAAACCCATAATGATTATTTCTTCACAAGACTTTTGAAAATTGTATCACGTGGCCTAGAATATTTGCTTCAAAACTATGTGAAAATCATCCTGACTACTCATTCAGATAAGACAATAAAGTCTTTTAAATTTTGTATGACGTGTTTTGTGTAAGAAAGCTTTATGCGAGAAGGCGTTAACCACTGTGAATCTCTCATTAATATGTATGCTTTTCACACCTGAGGAAGACAAAGACCCCTCCCATAATGGCCCTATAAGGTGCCCTATCATTAGGAGCCTTGCACAAAGAATGAGAGCCTTAAAAAAGAATGGCTTTTTGATTGTTTGGATTTATTTACAAAATAATCCAAAGATACACAACAAATGACAAAAAAGCACATTATTGAACACACTGATCTTTAGATCACACACACTCTGTTCAACCGAGACCTTTGTGCCATTCCTGAAACATAGTACATACCTGTCCATGTTCCATTTACCATGTTCATGTACAGAGACTCATGTGAATGTCAGCAGGACTCAGTGGCTCAGTGGTCCCTGTAAAAAAAAAAAACAACAACAAACAAAAAAACAACTGTGAATGCTGATATCCAGAGAAAGGCTGCACGATTTTGGGAATACATTTGAGATTTTTCTGGTTAAAATAGCTTTTTACAATTTATAAAATACACACACACACATAGCCTACATATATAGCCTATATATTTAAAATGAACACCAGGTTTGTTGTGCAATGCATATAGCCAACGTGTATGGCTGCATAAAATAATAACAATAGTCTATAGCAGGCGGCCTAGTAATACACTAGAGAAACATTTATTGATATGTTACTTCAAATGTTTACAATCATTATGACGTTCTGACGTAAACCATGAAACCTAATGTTTGGTGCGTTTGGCTTTTCAAACTCAGAGCGCGCGCAGAGAAAATTTACTGGATCGAGCAACTATGAAACATTGTTAACATATTATACATATCTAACGTTACGTTTGAGCAGATATCCACAAACACCGTATTTAACAGTAAACCCGGATCTAAACATTATAATATTCACCATAATAGAGTACCGGTAAACACTATAGGCTAACGTTACTAGCCTACTATATCATGCTTTTATTATCAAACATAAGAACAACCTTGTGTACATGAATATAAATTTTGCATTGAAATGTATGCCTGCCTGTCTGTAGTTCATATTTCAACATGTTTCTGTCGATTTCATACATTTTAGTCTAGCAACAGCTTAATTGCAATTCAACAATAACTAATAATATAATTCATAATACATTTCTTGCCTTACATCTTTCTTGTCTTCAAATCGCGATCTTCTTCTTCTGAGGTAAGTTAAATCCAATGTAAGATCACAGCGTGTTTTCCAACCTCGGTGAAAAGCATTGGACTGATGAAGTTTGCTGCTTTGTTTTTCGAGGTAATGTGGGCGTTCGCGTTCCTTCACGTGGATATTTGCATATCAATCTCTTTTGCTCGCGTGGGCGTGGCTCATTAAAAATAATTAGCAAGGGTTTGAGAAACTGGAAATCTTGTTGGTTTTATACAAATTACTTAAACAGAGAATATTTGTTTTTGTTTTTAATCAGATAATTTAAAAGTACACACTTACATGTTTATAAAGATATATGGCTCATAAATGTGAGACAAGTATTCACTGAGTTTTGTTTCAGTTTATAGACGTGCTCAAGAAAAAAAAGTTCACAGAGATGGAGAGACAGAACGCATACCCTGTTTATTTTCTTTATTTTACAAAAGCACAATGTTTTGTTTTTATTGTAAGTGGATACATACAAAAGTAGACATCTCACAGATTATTTTTTCATGTTTCTTTTTTCTGTATGACCATAAATGACTGAGTATTTTAAGTCTATGTTGCTGCTATGTGAAAAAAAAAACGGCAAAACGCGCCGACGCGTTTTCAGACTCCAGAGGGTTAAATCAATTAATCTCGAGTTATCGCATCTACCATAAAAGTTTGTGTTTGTATAATATACTGTGTGTGTGTGTGTGTGTGTATAGTATGTATATATGTATGTGTATGTGTGTGTGTGTATATATATATATATATATATATATATATATATATATATATTATATAAACAAACGTTTATGTTAGGTGCGATAAATCGATTTGACAGCACTAGGATATAGACATTTAGTCTTATTTGTGAGCGGGTTTTTCTTTTGAGAAAATAAAAATAAAATAATAAAATCTTCTCTTTTTTTTATCCAACTATGCACTTCCCTATGGCTACATTAATCCGGATACATTCGTCTAAAAACACTCTCCGTCCACACTAGCGTTTTCAGGCATTTTCCGACGCGTCAGTGTGGATGAGAAACTTTTGGAAAACACCTGAAAACCCTAAATTCCCCTTACTGCACATGCGTAAAACCTTCTGCGCAATTGTTCTGATAGGATAATTTAATTTAGCAAAAGATCTCACCATTCACTGATGCTATAACTCGAAACCGGCATTTTCAAATGTATCCACTTTGCTTTGTTAATTTGCTTAATTAATAAAAACGCAATGTCAGCGTGGACGGAAGGCCAAAATGGTGATAAAAAGATGTGTTTCAAAAAGAAAATGTATTAGTGTGGACAAGGCCTAAATGTCCCTAAATGGAGTCTTTTGTTCCTCCTTTAGTTTGCTGTCAAAGTATGTATTCACACACGAGAACGAATCATTGGAAAAACATGATGATATAGAATGTAGAGGCATAATATGACATTTTAGTCTGAAATGAAACATTTCCAGTGCAAACTGTTTCCTAGTTTGCGCTACTCTAACATAACATTTTGACAGTCTCTCTTTGTTTGCGCTCTTGTCACTGTGCCACTTTCAGTTATTATCGGCTAAAGGATTCTGACGAAACATACGCCAGGCTGGGAGAGAAATATTCAGATATCCAAAAAATCAGGAAGAGCAGCATACTCTCACTTAGATCAACGATACTGACTTTTAACTGGAATTCCAGGAATTCATTTAGAAGCTTGGCAGGGGTGAGGTAAAAATAAGCCTCAACATGTCTTATAAACAATAGTAGCAGTATCTAAAGTAGCCGAGATTTCAATCTTTATTGCATCTGACATAAGGTAGTACTCTAAAGGAATTTGTTTATAATTTGTTGCCATGCTGAAAATATTTGTAATGCAGAACTGGATCGTTGAGGCTTGTTTACCTATTGTGTTTCGGTTAAAAAAAAAACTGGGAGCACTGAGAATTATTATTTTATTTTTATTTATTTTTTTGCTTGAAATGTTATATTTATTTATGAGATTTCTAATGGAAACTCAGACAAAACCAAAATTATATCTTGAAAGATAAAATAAATCAAACAAAAGACATGACAGTGCTACTGTGCAATAACACTATTCTGAGACATACAGAAATCCATAAATTGTTTGTTACAGAAGATTTAGCTTTCAAAACCGTTACGCTTTACTATAAATGGATTGGTTACTGACATTCATAGCATTTTTTTGTTTTTGACTAGCATGCCTTTGTGATCCATATACATTTTTTCTGGTCGTGTAATACTGTTCTCACCGAGTCATACTTTTGACAATCAGCACAAAGTCTGGACCACTTAGACAAAGAAGCCATCAGAACACCATGTAAATTGACCAATCACAGGCTTTTTTTTTTCTTTTTCTTTTTTTTTTGACAGAGTGCAAACTAGACTCATGTCGTAATGTCACTTTCTTTTCAAACCTCTCCTACACTCTTAGAAGAAGAGGTTCCATGTAGAGGCTTAAAGGGTCAGGCGCTGCTTCTTAGTTTTAATTAAAAGTTTTTTATTTTAATTAAATTTTAGGAGCTCGTAATCATGCTTTATCACTAGAAATATATGAAATAACCTGTTAAACATGTAAATATTTTGCCATAATTTAAGACATTTCTTCATATAGAACCCTTTTGCCATATAACCCTACCGTTCTATATTAAACCCCATTGAACCTTTTTTTCTAAGAGTGTATACAGTATGTCTGTGCCGTAGGTTTTTTTTTTTTCAAATGCCGGATGTTTACCGCAGGAGGTTGGTTTCTCGACTACTTCACACCATATTTTTAAATGCCAGGTTTCAGTGGGTGTATTTGTGTTCCTCAGTGGTTAGTGTGCAAATGTGGCTTTAAAAATCATCTGGCAGCCGCACTGCATGCTGGGAGTGTAGAGCACCCAGACCTTTACGGTGCTGACTGGGTTTTTTGGCAGGCGACGCTGCTGTCCCGTCTGGGTAGCGTGACTCACCGTGGACGGCCACTGTGCGATGCTCTGCTTCATGCAGGGAAAGTTGACAAACACCATAAGCTTAATTATGGCAGCCGTCACACTGTCCACAAGCCATGCCTGTATCTGTGTGTGTTTGTGTGTGTGTGTGAGACAGATGGTCCGTACAATCTCTCAAGTGTGTGATTGTGTGAGTGTGTTTCTGAGATGTCAGCACAGAGCATTCTGCCTCTCACGACTCACTTTGTCAGGTGACACACCTGTGATAACAGCCCAGCTAAATGTTGTGAAACTTTTTTTTTATACGTATTTAACTCTTTCCCCGCTAGCATTTTTGTAAAAAATTGCCTGCCAGCACCAGCATTTTTTATCATTTTCACAACATTTTTCATGGCCCCCTGAATATTTTGTTGTATGAAAATCTGAACATGCAATATGTCAAAAGAAAGAACAGACCCTATGCTTTTAAACAAAAACAAAAAAACTGCTTTATTTTAGTTTCATGCATTCTTTTTTTTATCAACACTTGAATGTGTGTAAGTTTCATAAAATAAAAAAAAGCAACATTTTGAGCAAAAGATGAGAAAATCATGTTTTTGTCAAAGACTACATCCAGATCGGATTCATAATGATGATCATAACACAGATGGAGTAGATTTAGTCCATCAACACCCCAAAGTTTCCCAGTCCTATAGCTCGTCCTGGGTCATTTAATTTAATGACATTTAATTCAGTAACATTAGGCTGTTTGATTTATGATTTATATATGCTGTTTAATGTTGATGATCGCGTTATTTTACTTATGCATATGATATTGCTTGTTTCCGCTTCTTCTTCGTCTGTGTTTGGATCAGGAGATTCTGTACTCTTTCAGAAGATGTTTAATAGCGTCCCCTACTGTATAACAGGGAAAACATGGAAAGTATATGTGGTCATGTATAGCTATGAAACCACAAATTTCTGTTACAAATATTCATATTATCAAAGAAGTACTGGTGGGATACAAGTTTATAGTACAGACTTAAACACTGATGACTATGTTGGCGATCAAAATAGAGCAAATCGCCCCTTTGAAAATATCCATTACATTGTTACACAATTAGATTTTTAAGTGTTTTAGGATATCTTAGGTGTGTGGTTTTTTTTTTTTAAACTGTGTGCTGTGACAACCTAACAGCAATCAAAATACAATGTGTTGAAAATGTCATAAAAAGTTTTGTGCTTTCTGGGATATTTCTGTTAGAACATGCTTTCTGTTAAAGGCACTTTTCACCAGATTTTCTGAGTGATATCCACAAAACATTTATGACAGAAACTGATCTCAATTGCACAGGTTTCCATAGAAAGTGCAAGGTCATGACCATTCCGGGACACTCTGTCTGTGACAGTTTCACCCCACCGGCATATCAGCAGCTTTGTTTCCTTCTCCCGTAACCGTGAGTAGAGAAAGCGAGAGCACAGTCATGTCATGTTTCTGAAGTGACTCACATCTGAAGCATGTGCAGAATGATACAGAGGATATTTTCACATGGTTTGATGTCAGTTTAAGCCTTATTGGAACTAAGCTAATAATAGAAACATGCCAAAATGACAGCTCATTATATTTTTCTTTTTATTTATTTATTTATTTAAACCTACTTATAAAATGTTTCTGTGTGTATATACAGTGAAGAAAATAAGTATTTGAACACCCTGCTATTTTGCAAGTTCTCCCACTTAGAAATCATGGAGGGGTCTGAAATTGTCATCGTAGGTGCATGTCCACTGTGAGAGACATAATCAAAAAAAAAAAAAATCCAGATATCACAATGTATGATGTTTTAACTATTTATTTGTAAGATACAGCTGCAAATAAGTATTTGAACACCTGAGAAAATTAATGTTAATATTTGGTACAGTAGCCTTTGTTTGCAATTACAGAGGTCAAACGTTTCCTGTAGTTTTTCAATTTTGGCCCACTTCTCCACACAGATCTTCTCTAGATCAGTCAGGTTTCTGGGTTGTCGCTGAGAAACACGGAGTTTGAGCTCCCTCCAAAGATTCTCTATTGGGTTTAGGTCTGGAGACTGGCTAGGCCACGCCAGAACCTTGATATGCTTCTTACAGAGCCACTCCTTGGTTATCCTGGCTGTGTGCTTCGGGTCATTGTCATGTTGGAAGACCCAGCCTCGACCCATCTTCAATGCTCTAACTGAGGGAAGGAGGTTGTTCCCCAAAATCTCGCACTACATGGCCCCGGTCATCCTCTTCTTAATACAGTGCAGTCGCCCTGTCCCATGTGCAGAAAAACACCCCCAAAGCATGATGCTACCACCCCCATGCTTCACAGTAGGGATGGTGTTCTTGGGATGGTACTCATCATTCTTCTTCCTCCAAACACGGTTAGTGGAATTATGACCAAAAAGTTCTATTTTGGTCTCATCTGACCACATGACTTTCTCCCATGACTCCTCTGGATCATCCAAATGGTCATTGGCAAACTTAAGACGGGCCTTGACATGTGCTGGTTTAAGCAGGGGAACCTTCCGTGCCATGCATGATTTCAAATCATGATGTCTTAGTGTATTACCAACAGAAACCTTGGAAACGGTGGTCCCAGCTCTTTTCAGGTCATTGACCAGCTCCTCCCGTGTAGTTCTGGGCTGATTTCTCACCTTTCTTAGGATCATTGAGACCCCACGAGGTGAGATCTTGCATGGAGCCCCAGTCCGAGGGAGATTGACAGTCATGTTTAGCTTCTTCCATTTTCTAATGATTGCTCCAACAGTGGACCTTTTTTCACCAAGCTGCTTGGAAATTTCCCTGTAGCCCTTTCCAGCCTTGTGGAGGTGTACAATTTTTTCTCTAGTGTCTTTGGACAGCTCTTTGGTCTTGACCATGTTAGTAGTTGGATTCTTACTGATTGTATGGGGTGGACAGGTGTCTTTATGCAGCTAACGACCTCAAACAGGTGCATCTAATTTAGGATAATAAATTGAGTGGAGGTGGACATTTTAAAGGCAGACTAACAGGTCTTTGAGTGTCAGAATCCTAGCTGATAGACAGGTGTTCAAATACTTATTTGCAGCTGTATCTTACAAATAAATAGTTAAAAAATCATACTTTGTGATTTCTGAATTTTTTTTTTTTAGATTATGTCTCTCACAGTGGAGATGCACCTACGATGACAATTTCAGACCCCTCCATGATTTCTAAGTGGGAGAACTTGCAAAATAGCAGGACATGGTCAGAAACAATGCTCAGGTAGGCCGTGGCATTTAAACGATGCCCAATTGGCACTAAGGGGCCTAACGTGTGCCAAGAAAACATTCCCCACAACTTTACACCACCACCACCAGCCTGCACAGTGGTAACAATGGATCCATGTTCTCATTCTGTTTACGCCAAATTCTGACTCTACCATCTGAATGTCTCAACAGAAATCGAGACTCATCAGACCAGGCAACATTTTTGCAGTCTTCAACTGTCCAATTTTGGTGAGCTCTTGCAAATTGTAGCCTCTTTTTCCTTTTTGTAGTGGAGATGAGAGGTACCCCGTGGGGTCTTCTGCTGTTGTTGCCCATCCGCCTCAAGGTTGTGCGTGTTGTGGGTTCACAAATGCTTTGCTGCATTCCTCGGTTGTAACGAGTGGTTATTTCAGGCAAAGTTGCTCTTCTATCAGCTTGAATCAGTCGGCCCATTCTCCTCTGACCTCTAGCATCAACAAGGCATTTTCGCCCACAGGACTGCCGCATACTAGATGTTTTTCCCTTTTTACACCATTCTTTGTAAACCCTAGAAATGGTTGTGCGTGAAAATCCCAGTAAATGAGCAGATTAGGGCTGCAACTAACGATTATTTTAATAATCGATTAATCTGTCGATTATTTTTCCGATTAATCAATGAATCGGATATAAAAAAAAACTGAAAATAAAAAAGCATTAATTTCTAACCCTTTATTCAAAAACAGAACTGACTGTCCAAATTCACAGTGCAAAAAATCTTTTAAATAATCAGAAAGTGCACAAACGGGTTGCTCCTTGAACATCCCTGAGCTGTTAAAGTAATGATAAAAAAATGCTTTTACATAGGCTTTTATTTATAAAGTGCTCAAAAAGATGTATTTTTTTGTTTAAAGGGACCTGAGCTGTCAGAACAATAAATAATTTATATAAAATAAAGAAAAATACAAATCAAAAAACTTAATAGGATTTGTTTGAAGGTCAGAATTTGTTCTCTATACTACACTCACAGACGCACTCACAGATGCAGACACTCACAAACTTGTGTTTTTTTTTTTGTCAAATGTGTTATCTTTAACAAAATGTTTGACATTTGACAAGCACATGCACACAAAATGTATTGATAGTCGCGCGATGCAACGAAACGATTATGAAATTCGTTGCCAACTTTTTTAATAATCGATTTGTTGTTGCAGCCCTAGAGCAGATTGTGAAATACTCAGACCGGCCCGTCACATTTCACCATCACCTTTCTTTCCCATTCTGACATTCAGTTTGGAGTAGAGATGCACCGATTACAATTTTCTAGGCCGATTCCGATTTCCATTTGAGTTTGACCTGCCGATACCGATTTTAGCCGATTCCGATTTAATTTTTTCAAACCACTTTACAGCACACATAAATATTTATTTTCTATCTTTTCTTTAATAGAACATTTTACAATTTGCATAGAACATAATGTTTTTAACAGATAATCGCTATAAAATAGAACTAGATCAATTACCCCTGGTGTGGGAAACTCACATACATCTAAAGTCCAGTGTTATGGAGGAACCATTTCCTTTTCACATCCAATATCCAATAATTTGTTTAGATATATATTTAGCAAACTAAACGTCTGTATGAAAACAGGTAATGCAATAAAATAATATATAAATAAAAAATTAAATAAATATAGCCTTGCAGTATACAGATATTTCTCAAACCACACACACTGGCCTTTTGCAATCACTTGTACAAACTGAATAATAAAAACAAGTTTAAATGGGTTCATTTTCTATAAATATTTTTGAGTCTAACGGTTTCGTTTCTGACATATAATCCAGTTCTTGATAAAACACGTAAATTCTGTGCATTTTGGGCACTTTTTGTGAAATCATATTTAGGCTATTTTGTCCATCAGAAGTGTGCTTTCACTTTAATTGAGCGTGAGCAGTGCAGAAATAGACTTGGCGTGGAAACGTTTCACTGCTGCTCACGCGATGCTTCTGCTTGACGCTCACACGCTGTTCCCGCTTCCGGTGTGAATGCACTCATTGATTAACATGCACACCGACAAAAAAATATGCGTTTGCTGTTTGAACGGCCGTAATTCACGAGGTTTCCTACATGTGCGTTCCATGTGCACGTGTGATGCTGCTGTTGCGCTATGTTAATCATGCGGCGCCCGAGTGCATTTGACCGGCATAAAATCGGCATATGTCAGACGTGAAAATCGGCCGGTTCCGGTCACCAGCCGATCAATCGGTCTATTTCTTGTTTGGAGTTCAGGAGATTGTCTTGACCAGGACCACACCCCTAAATGCATTGAAGCAACTGCCATGTGATTGGTTGATTAGATAATTGCATTAATGAGAAATTGAACATGTGTTCCTAATAATCCTTTAGGTGAGTGTATATGTACTGTATATGCGTGAGTATGCATGGTCCTTGATGTAATATTTTACTAGTATTATTATTGTATTTTAAAGTTAGAATTTTGATTCATGAGATATTTAATGCAAGTATATGCATTTCTTTAGTTAATTCCCCAGCATTTCGATTCCAAATGGTTTATTGAAAAAATTTTCAAATGGCTTAAGGCTAAAGAGATCACACACCACAAACTTGGCCGCACAATACGTTTACATTGACTTTCTCTTGCTCTCCAAGGCTGCATTGTGAAATATTATTGCAATTTAAAATAAATATTAATTAAATGTAATTTATTCCTGTGATCAAATCAAAATATTCAGCTAGTCTTCAGTCAAATGTTCCTTCAGAAATCATTCTAATATGATGATCTGCTGCTCAAGAAAAATTTCCTATTATTATCAGTGTTGCTGCAACACATTTTTTTCACTCAATTATGTTAATAACGAGATGTAATGCCTTTTAAAAAAATATTTTCTTGTAATAACGAGATGTCGATTAAACAATGTTTTTTTTTCTCGTTGAAACAACATATTTTCTCGTAATAACGAGATGTTGCCGTTAAAACAATGTTTTTCCCATTATAACTAGATATTCTATTATTAAAAGGATGTATTTTTTACATGACTTGACAACGTGGGAAATAGGCCTTCATCACAGTCCGCGTGTCGTAGGGGTTGAACGACCTGTTTTTGAAGTCAACTTTTAGGAGTTTGAAGTCGAGTCAACGTCATCTAATCGCTGATGACGTCGTTAATAAAAACACAAGAGATGGGAATGCTTTCCAACAGGCCGCAATTTTCAACTAAAGTTTGTGGACCTTGAGCCGAGACTCAAACTCGGGTCGCCTTGTGCACAGCTGCAGCAAATCCCAGAACGCTGCCCACACGCGATTGCTCTGACATAACGGCTTATTTTTCAGTTGTTTTTGTCTATGGGTCGCTATATACATTTCAGATTTCTGCTTGTTCTAAATCAGATACAGATGAAGTAGGACAGTAAGATTTGAATGCATTAGTGAAAGAGCGATCGTGTGTGTGAATAAACCCTACCTGTGCAGCGTCTCTACTAATAGTGAAGCTGTGGGCTTTAGTTAAAAAACAGAAAGCAATACTGTATATGCCAGCACTTTTCAGTTTATAAGCTATTTTATTGATAAATGACAGACCAATGCTTGACAGTAAGTCTCTGTTCTCCTGAATGTTCCTGTGTGCGCTACTGTCTGTGGCTGCGTCCCAATTCAGAGGCTGCATCCTGTTTCAAATGTGGCCTCCAAATGCGTCCTTCGTTTCCAGTGAAATGAAGGATACAAGAGATGGATCCTTCGCAGCCTTGCTTTCCCCAGAATTCATTGCTCGCCAGTGACGACAGGACTTTTTTGAGAGAAATTGCAGTTTCACTTTTACACGTAAATATCATTTTAATGAGATTTTTTATAATGCCACTTATCTCGTTATTATGAAAAAAACCCATTGTTTTAATGACATCTAATTATTACATTATTACAAGAAAATGTTTGTTATTAGAAAATATATTATTTTAAATATAATTTCTTTTTGTTTTATTGACATCTCGTTATTACAATAAAACATTGTTTTAATGACTTGTTGTTTTGACTTGTTATGAGAAATATCATTTTGACAAGAACATTTTCGGTTTAAACGCAACTCATTGTTTAAAAAAAAAATGAAAAAAATAACATCTCATTATTATGAGTGAACATATATTATTTTATAGAGAAAAATATTTTAACAACACTATCTCGTTATTATGAAAAAAACATTTTTAACGTGAGCTCATTATTATGAGAAAATATATTTAAATGAGAAAAATGTTGTTTTAACGACACTATTTTGTTATTACTAAAAAACAGTTTTAACGCCATTTAACACGTTTTACGAGAAATTACCTAATTTTAACAATTCTTTTTTTGGTTTTAAATAACATCTCGTTATTACAGTACAAGAAAACATTTATTTTAAACGACATCTCTTTATTATGACATAATTGAGTAGGAATATGCGCCACCGTAGAAAACAGTTGTACTAGTTTTTGTGGAAACTGATAAAAAAAATTCAGGATTCTTTGATGAAGAGAAAGCATTTATTTAATTTATTTTTATTATAGCATTAAATCTTTTGTAACCATGTAACGTGTACTGATCAATTTAATGTGCACTTGGTGAATACAGCTGTTCATTTCTATTCAAAAAATCTGACTGACCCAACACTTTTGAAGGGTTTCACCAGTTTTAACATCTCACACCTTGTTTGTTGTGATATGAGCAGATACTACAGAGATGATGTAGTCTAGCACACTCACTGGTGGGCGGATGGTTGTAGTTGCAAACTTCAGGGGGCATTTGCAGAGCTGGCAATCTCAGTGCAGGGGCAAGACATCCAATGTGTGGGATATTATTAGCATGTGCTGGCACTTGGACTTCCTGACCGGAACATTATACTGGTGCGCATGTGGACTGCCCAAAATGTTCATGCTTTCTGTTGTATCTTGTATGTTTTTCATAACAAAAGATAGTTGACTGAGGAAAAAATGGATCATGAAAATTTTTTGGGGGGGAAATAATGGGAAATGTTATAAAGTGTTAAATACTTTCTAAAAATTCAAATGATTTTCTAATGTTGTGGTAGGCTGCCTATTTAATTTGATGTAATATTTATAAACTATATTTTTACATATTTGTAAAAAAAAAAATAAAAAAAATCTAAACATCTTTTTAATGCCCTTGCTCAACTTTATCTATACAACGAGACCTTAAGCCTAGAGCATTATGGGTGAATTAGCTACTGACATCCAGCCTCTATTTATTTTTTGTGAAAAAATGAAATATTTCAAGTATTTTTAAGATGCTTAGTTGCAGTTTAAAGAATTAGATAATATTGCAATACATTTGTGCTCTTTCATTAATTTTATAAACTCAAGTTTATAAATTTAGCACTAAAGTGACACATCCTCCTGGTAAATCCTGTGAGATTAATGATGTGCTTTTCAAATAAAGAATCTCTCTGAGATTCAGCAGATATTTTATGCTTAGCTTCTGTTGTTGTTTTTGTTTTTTTTCTTCTTCTTTATCCCTTTCCTGTGCTGAGGTTTGTCTGCTGGCTATGACAATTGTTTTTAGCTTTTGCACGCTTGCTCTTTACCTGACATTGTCAGTGGAGCGTGCTCTTTCCTGCTGATCTGAGATCAGCCGCTCTCTTTATTATGTTTAGAAGCAGGGGATGTAAGAGATATGTGTCTTAGATCACCATCCAACTTTTGACATTCGCAGCGGTCACTGGAAATCAGTCTGTCCTATTTGCTCATGACACAGGACCCACAAAAAAGCAGACAATTCTCAAAAGACTGCTTAAAAAGAATTATTATGCATTATTATTAATTTGAGGCTGCTTTATCGGGCATTGCCAACCTTGAAGACTGAGGAACCTTGGAGCTGTGCTAGGAGTTTGCTAGTGCTCATATTTCAGGACAGGAATTGGAACACCCCTAACCGTAAATATTAAACTTACAATGTGAACTTGTCCCACAACATTTCTACTTTAGGTACGAATTATATGTATACACACTTTATGCCTTATACCAAAACGCTACAGTATAGCGTTAGTATAGCGAATAGTACTCATTAAATAAAATAAAATAATCTGGTTTTTTTCATTCACATTAAAAAACTTTTTTTTTTTTATTATCCGGGTATACTATATATAATTTTTTTGCTAAATATGCCAAATTCTTTGTGGGACTTTGTGGCATAATGAATTATCGAAGGCTATCATCTTCCAGCTCACAGTTCACTAACTTTTCATCTGAATTGTGAGATATGATGCATTTATGAGAAAGTCACATTGTGAGATAAGGTGCATTCAAAAATAAGGCCACAATTACAAGAAATTAAGTCGCAATTATGAGACTTAGTCACTTTCTGTGATATAAAGCGACAATCACAAAAATATTAAGCCACAATTGTGAGATGTAAACTCAAAACCGTGAGATTTAAAGTCACGCTGAGATATAAAGACACAATTACAAGAAATTAAGTCATAATTGTGTGATTTTTTTTTTTAAAGTCACATTCCGAGTTAAAAGCCACAATTACAAGAATTGTGAGATAAAAGTCATGGCAAATCAAGTTCCATGATATGATGTCACAGTTATGAGAAGTCATTCTTAGGAAAAAATATTGACTGTTGCCTTTTTTATTTTTTTTATTTTATTTTTACTCTTAATACCGAAACAAGCTTCCATGCCAAAGAATCTTCCAGTCTATCATTTTCTTTCCAGTCCTGCTGCAGTGAGTGTGAATCAGCTGTGCTGTATGATGAAACTATATAACCATGCCATTATCAGAACCCAGGTTTAAAAGCCTTGACTGCACTTGATAGATTGTTATTACTGCTCTTGAAAATACATCTTATGCTGTGTGATTTTGTTATTTTACAGACTTATTTATTTATTTTTTGTTAAAGCTGTAAGTTTCCTTTTTAAAAAATGATTCCTATCAAGAAACAATGGCTTTGATCAAGCTATTGCAAGCAGATTCAGACAAGAGTATTTCTCACTGGCTCATGCCAATAAGGATTTTTAGAATCAACAGTAATGCCTTTCCCACTACTATGGGTAGGATTACAAATACAGTGGTGTTTTTGAGAGTCACATGCAACTGAGATCTGTCAAAGCAGCGATCGGTTCTGGTTCTTGTTTGCCCTTTAGTTATTCTTTAAAGGCCGAGACCCTGGCTGAAGTTTACTGAGGTCAGTAACGTGAAGCCGTTAATGCTATCGTGAGTGAGGTTGATTTATGTGGAGGCTTGAAGGCGCTTGTGGTACAGCTTTGTGCGCCTTGATTGCTTTTTCTAAAAGTGATTTCCTCAGAGACCAACTTGATGCCTCCTCAACCTCTTGGTGTTGGAGACTCACTGCCAGAGTTCAGCTTCTAGTGAAGCCAAGGTGTATGTGTCCATATGAACATATGCTTGGCCACTCCATCTGCTGCCTTGTGTTTTCATCAGTGCTTTGCAAATCATGGATAATTATATGAGTTATGTACAGATCCTGCCCAGATTCTAGCTAAAATAGGAGGTCAAAGTGAAAACCTGGAAGATGAAAATAATCCAAAAACAAAATCCTCTGAAATGGGTCATGTGATGCGATTTCTTGTTTTCCTTTTTCTTTAGTGTTATGTAGCTGTTAGTGCAAGTTACAAAGCTCAGTGTCAACAGTGTCAGCTCATTTTAATATGATATATTTATATTAGTGGTGGGCCGTTATCGGCGTTAACGTGCGACTCTTATCGGGCGATAAAAAAAATATCGCCGTTAATCTATTCTCAAAGTTGGGTTGGGAGCTGGGTCTATACTACGCAAGCTATGATGACTGTCACCTTGATATTTTAGCGTCAAACTACTAGTACATTTACATTTAAATGTAAACGAGCTGCTTTGCTTTGTGTTGCTCTAAAAGCTTGTGCGCCAATGTCTTTTTTAATTTAAGGCTTTTAAATTGTTAATTTAACTATTATTTAAACTTAATATCACATTTGCTATTGTGGACGGGAAAACGGCCCACTTGCTGATGTGATAGCCTATTGTATGATAACAACATAATGATATATAGCCTATAAGACAAAAACTCAAGACATGTCTATAACTGCACACGTCACGCAGTGAAGAGACACAAGCGATGTCTCCTCACAGTGCCTCGTACATCGTTAAAACAATGATTACAATAGCATAATAGACAATATACATCGCACACCACTACGCATAATAAAGAATGAATTGAACTTTTCAATGCGGACGGGACTCGACGCGCTGCCACTCATGTTGCTTTAAGCGCATCATTCTGCACTCGGGATGCGCATAAGCGATTTGTGCCGCACTGTATTGGAGCCTTTCATATCATAATACTTTTTTACGCAATGAAATATTATTAATAGCCTTTCTTGTTAATAGCCTTTCTGTTTTTTTATCTTGTTTTTCATGTGAATGTATTTTACAACAACACAAAGAGCAATGTGTAACGTTTTATCAAATTTATTAGTAGCCTACACTTATTTGTCTCTTAATTATTCTCCTCTAAATAATGTTTTTTTTCACTAAATGTTCAGATTTGATCAAATTATTGTTTTATTTAATTATCCACTAATGTAGTTTATAATAGCATTTTTGTCATAGATTATGATAATATTTTTTTTTATTTGTTGTTTTTCTTTGTAACGTCTGTATTTCTTTGTAACGTCTGTATTAAGTAGATTGTGTTTAACACACAAAAGAGGGATTATCAGTTCAACACACTGAGTTATAGAAATTCTACTTGATTTAAAAAAATAAAAATGGCGGTCTAATGCGGCACCTGGAAACCCGTTCTCAAAGACTTACTTTTAGTCATTTTTTAGGTAGCACACATATTCTGAATGCCTTCGGCAGAATTAAAATGAGCCATTTTAATCTAGATTAATTCCAGTATTACAGTGAGATTAATCTAGATTAAAAAAAATGATCTATGCCCACCCCTAATTTATATCATATTAAAATATTTGTAAAACATAATTGTTCTGTAGTATTTACATTTTATTGCCAAAATAATGCCAACAACCGATAAATCTATTAAAATATTGGGGAGAAATATTTAAAAATATTGCCAACTGATAAATGTATTAAAATATTTAAATATGAAAAAAAAAATGTTTTTAAATAGATATAAATATTCATTTTGAAATGGTTATTCAAAAATGGATATTCATTTTATTCAAGATTTGCTAAAGATTACATTTAACAGTGTTAAACTAATTTAACTATTAGTTTTTTATACCTAACCCTCACTTAATCTTAATATAATTGGGAATATGAGCATCAACAACAACAACAAAAAATCTCTATTTCGGTCGAAAACATGCTGTCACGGTTTGTGTGTTTTATATTTTTAGAGTATTATGTAGTTTATATCTTAGCGACATGAAAGCCCTGTCGGAGAAGCACGATTGTGTGGCGTACATACAGGACTGTTGCCTATGAAGAACACATCGAATCAGTCACTTTTGAAGCTTTGTTTCAGTTAGGACAGCAAGGCCTCAGCAAAAGCACCTCGCCAGAGTTTAGAATAGTTTTCTTTCCTGTTCATTTTTCTCCCGAAGCAAGAGCGGGAGCGAGAGAGAATCAGTGTTTGACCGAGAGGCAAGTATGACAGCACATTTCTCAAGTTCACGATCGATCCGGTTCATGGTGTAATTCAGCCCGCTCCGGTCGGCCGTTTGCGGGAGTTCAATCCGTCTCTCCTGCATCTCGCGTAGTGCTGATACTGATGTCTCTATAAACCTGTCCGCTCCAGCACACACATTTCCTCCTTGCTCTTTCTGTGTGTGCGTAGGGTTAGCAAAAGTGCAGATTACCATTCACGTTTGGAAATGTGTTTGTGTACATTATCGTGTGGTACTGAATATTTGAACATCGTTTGTGTTCTTTAAAGCTCCAGTCAGACATGTATGCATGTAGAATGAATGTCAGCAAACTGAAGTGTTTTGGCGCAAATTATATTTGATTTTACAGCAGACATTTTTAATGAGACTATTATGCTTCGGGATTGTTTCCTGACACTCATTTTTTTATCCTGTTTATAAATTTACTACAACAAAAACACTAATAATAATACATTCTAAATGCACCTCTTCTGTGATGAGCATGGTTTTAATTTCTGTATTAAATATTTTTTTTATATTTTATCCTTAATAATAGAAAAAAGCCAAATTAAATTTCATAAATTAATATTGAGAGAGAAAACGACAGAGGCTGGGTCTCAGCCAAACCATGGTGCATAAAGCTCAACAGGCAATTAAATTAAATAATTTATGGTTTGCCTCTAACTGAATTACAGGCGACTGTAAGCATACAACTTATTAGCCATTGGCTAATTAAAGACATTTTTTAGTCGCCTCTCATTTGGGGTCGCATATGCAAGTGATTTGATCGCATTGTAGAGGGTTGGGTTTAGAGGATGACACGGGAGTGGATTTTCACTCCTGTCCCGTCCCACTCCCATAGAAAGAAATCTTGTCCCGTCCCACTCCCAGACCAAAGTTTAAAAAATAATCCCATCCCATCCAGCTCCTGGTAAATTGACTCCCACTCCCATCCCGCTCCTGTTTAAACTGACTCCCGCTCCTTTACCGCTCCCATATATTTTTTTCTTCAATTAGTGTTTAGTTAATACATAGAATTTGATTTAGTCTGCTCTCCATCTTGTTTTAGACCAGCTGCTGAGCCCCTGTTTCTAGATTTTCTCCAGAAAATGGAAGACAGCAAATAAAAGAAAAACAGTAGGCTACATAGTTCACACCATGTCTACAATAGTTTAATAAACCCAAACAGCACATAACGTGAGACTAAGACTAAGCATGTCTTACAAGCAGCGTACATCGTGCTATCACCGTCACATTCTACTCTCATAAACTTAATTATACTACAGGGCTGTTGAATGCTTGATTCTGATTGGTTGAGAACGTTCTAAGGTGTGCAATTATTTTCAGGGAAACGCACGGCTAAAGTAGTTCCAGCAGGTCTTGACCGCATTACAGTTCTATATCACTTCACGTTGTCAACTGTAATAACGGAAAATAGGATACAATTCATAACAATAAAAACATGTATCCACATGCGCTTGATCTGCCATTTTCGATGTCTAACTTCACAATCATTGGAAACATGCAGTTTAATTTTAATAAATAAAGTATAGTCCTATCTATAATCAATAGAAAATTAAACTGAATAGGCCTATATAAATAAATTGATAGTCCTGCTGCACGGGTTTTCGTAATTATTGCAGATAATAGGCTATAACAAATAAATAATTATTGATAAGCCTATAGTTGTTAAAAGGACGTTGTGTTTCATTTATTAGGCTAGTCTACTGTCAATATTAGAAGAAAAAAAACATGAACGAACTAATAAAAACGAATTGAATTAATAAATAAATAATAATATTGACGCACATTTGCTCCTCTCTCCCTCTCTAATAACTGCATTAATAACTGCATAAAGCCGGGGACACACTTATACTGTAAGGCCGGTTATGGATGTAATGTATGATTGATCATGCCCAAACGCGTGTTCAGCGCATTCAGTCTTGGGTGTCCACAGTCTGGGTTTAAAATCTGCTGTAGTCGATGGAACAGTCAGAGAGTGTTTCAGCCAGTCGTTGAGTGTGTCCAGCATTAGTCTGCTTCTCTGCTATCAGAGGCTCAAACCTCCGTTACTCTAAAATGACGTTTTGGAATTAGCAACGGAGGCATGGGATTAGATGCGCAGGAAATTAGTCCCACATAAGAGCGTTTTAATGACAAAAACTTTACAAACGTCTTGAAATACATTATTTGAACTATGTTTCGAGGTGTGGTAACTGTAGTATAAGCGGAATAATTGACTTCAGGCCGTTGAATTATTAGAAAAATAATGCACACCGAGGTGTAACTCCGCTTCGCGTCGTGACCGCATTACCACCTCGGGTGTGCATTATTTTTCTAATAATTCAACGGCCTGTCGTCAATTATTCCTTACTTAATATTTCAGACTTTCCGACCAGTTCTGTGAACTTAATAGACATGTCATTACTTCTGACTTTGCGCTGTAAATCATTTTTTGCCACATCGACTTCTCCGCGGTTGTTAGCTCCCTCCATCACTGCTCTTTGAATTCCGGCGGTAAGCTGTGACAAAAAGCACTGATGGCTTCTGGGATGGCTGGGTCGTGTAGTTATTTTTTAATTGCGTTACACAGGCGTATTAAAAGGAAACTACAAAATGGTGCATTTACTTTTTTCTTTTTTTGTCGTCTTTGCCTTTGGTTGATTCCCGCTCCCGTCTGCTCCCGTTAACCATTTATCCTGTACCGTCCAAATCCCGTGATTAATAGCAAAGATGACTCCCATCCTGCAGGAATCCCACGGGAATCCCGTGACCCGTGGGATTCCCGAAAAAATGTCAGCCTCTAGTTGGGTTATTGAACTCTTGTCATGGTCTAATAAATGTAACCAGTCGTAGTAACGTTTTTCAGCATTGAGCCGCCTCTCGATATATCAGCCTGAACAAATTCGCTACTCTAGCCTGATTTTTGGTTTGATGAAGTTTGCCATGTTTACCTGATGTAATGCTGCACATGAAATAGACACTGACAGTCAAAACACATAATCTGGGAAGTGCTGTATTTTAGTCTGGCTATAGCTCAACTAATAAAATGTGTATACGTTTATGTAACAATAACATGTTAACTAATAAATAGAATAAATGACTTGCTCAATACTCCACTGGATCAATGGCGTTCTTCTGAGCCACAGCACTTCTTCCAAACTTGCTTGTAAAGCAGAGGAATGATGAAGCTTGATGCGTTGTTTATAAAGGTTATAGGGCGTTTTACAGGGCAGCGTGGCTTACGCGGATGATTAGCATGTTTCATACGGATTACATAAACAGAGAATATTTGTTTTTTATATGAATTACTTAATTTAATAGTAGAAACTTCAAGCTTTCTAAAGACATATCTCTTATGTCTGTGTAGGTTCAGTTCATTTTTGTGACGCGATTCAGAAAGAAGTTCACAGAGACTGAGACGGCAGAAAGCGCACCCTGTTTGTTTTCTTTATATTACAAATGCACAAAGGTTTGTTGTTATTGTGTACACAATTAAAAGTAGACCCTTTACAGTTTCAAATGATGTATTACTCGTTTCTGTGTGGGGTATTTAAAGTTTTTTCCGCTGTTATGAGAGAACCTGTCCGTCAACCCCTAGAGGGTTAAACGTCAGTTTCAGTTCATGATTTTGGCCCTCCATTTTGGGTAGCAATTTGAATAAATCTCTAGTTTTTTTTCTGCATGTCATTGGCCTGCCTTTACGAGCCCTCACCTCTAGTTTGACTGACACCTCTGTGGCCTGAGCCAGCAACCCCCGTTCTCATATGACCCATGATCAGGCTCCACTGTGACCGGCATGATGAGGTGGAGGGAAGGTGAAAGAGATCCAGTCTCACGCTCCATAGCTCCACTCTGGAACTGGAGACCAGCAATGTCCTTCTTACTCAGCGGCTTTTTGGGTTGAACTTTCCCACCTAGGACTCATTCATCCA
Source organism: Semotilus atromaculatus (assembly GCA_031834385.1). Lineage (NCBI taxonomy): Eukaryota > Metazoa > Chordata > Actinopteri > Cypriniformes > Leuciscidae > Semotilus > Semotilus atromaculatus. The sequence goes on along the minus strand of JAULUF010000027.1, from coordinate 7,956,748 downwards.
TTCCTCCTAATACAGGTTGTGGGATTGGGTTTGAGTCTGACTAGCTGCTGCTCGCTCAGCATAAAATAACAACCTCCAGCCATTGCCATGTTTCACCAGCGCTCCTGGTCCCAGTGGTCTCGCGCTTTGATTACACTGCCCTTCCAGACTGCTTGCTAGTACACTACTGCAGCTGCAGCCAGAACCACATTTTATTTCACTGCACAGTGATACTGATGTTCAAGGAGATTGACCACCTTTAAGTGTTTGTTACAATTTCAGTTACAATATTGACACATTTTTCAGGTTAAATATATAAACATTACTAACACTATCAAGAAAACAACAACCGAAGAGGTTGAATTTTGGTCTATTTTGAATTTTTACCAGGGCTGTCAATAGATCTTTTACAATTATTAGATTAGATATTCACAATTATTTATATTTGCATGTATAATGTGTAAAATAGGCATTGTAATGAATTATTGTGTGAAAAAAGTCACAATTTTAGGGGTCTACCTGTACCACAATATGTAATCTCAATATAAAATGTTATCAAATTATAATGAAATGCATCATGTGCTGATGAGAGTTTGGTGTTGTCGAGCCATCAGGGAACTTGGAGTTTGCACTTTTAGGAGGGCGTAAAGTTACAGAGTGCTAAGCTGGTATTATTAGACACCAGTGCTCAGTCAAGCACACAGATTCCATGTCTGATCTGCCCTTCCTGCTCGAACCGCACAAGGGCGAAGCCCAAAGCATGCAAATATAGTCCATCTGATCAAATGAATGCACGGCCATGCTGTTAAGCAATCATCTTTTTGGCTGCGTCTGATAAGTGGAGTCTGTACTCTCCAGATGGTGTGTGTGTGTGTGTATGGATGCAACTCAGAGAGCCACAGGATGAGGTCAGTCTGGCCACACTGATCAGTCTTTTCTATGCTGCCAAGATCAGAATCCGCTCCCGAGAGAAGGAGCCCAGGATGCACAGTATGGGCTTGGAGCTCAGTCTGGAAAATAGTGCGCAAATGCTCACGTTCCAATAGTTCAGCAAAAAAAGAAAAAAAAGAGTGATAAAAGAGCATATATGGTGCCAAAATAGTTTTAAGATTTTAAGTAATGGTGAAAACCTGGGCGATGTTTGGAAATGAATTAGAGCTGCACATTTCGGAATATATATTGAGAATCCCAATTTTTTTTTTTTTTTTTTTTTTTTTTTTTAAACAGAGGTCACGATTCTGAACAGACAACTAAACAAACTAGAGGTTCTGACAAAATGTTAGTTGCCGCAGTCTATTTAAAATGTTTAATTTATGTGAATTATATGAAAAAAAATAATGATTCAATGACTCACTCATAAATACTTCACTTGTTTCATTAATGGATGAATCAGTGTTTTTTTAATTAATCTCTTGAATGAATGATTCAATGTAGGGCTGCAACTAACGATTATTTTAATAATCGATTAATCTATCGGTTATTTTTTTCGATTAATCGATGAATCGGATGAAAAAAAACTGAAAATAAAAAAGCATGAATTTCTAACCCTTTATTCAAAAACAGAACTGACAAATGTCAGTGCAAATTCACAGTGCAAAAAATCTTTCAAATAATCAGAAAGTGCACAAACGGGTTGTTCCTTGAACATCCCTGAGCTGTTAAAGTAATGATAAAAAAAAAGGACTACAACAAAAAACATACACACATGTATGCTTTACATAGGCTTTTTTTTATATAAAGTGCTCAAAAAGATGTATTTTTTAGTTTAAAGGGACCTGAGCTGTCAGAACAATAGCTCAGAAAAAATGTATATAAAATAAAGAAAAATACAAATCAAAAAACTTGATAGGATTTGTTTGAAGGTCAGAAATTGTTCTCTATACTACACTCACAGACGCACATGCTCACAAACTCTCAAGACTCACAGACGCACACACTCACAGATGCAGACGCTCACAAACTTGTTTTTTTTGTTTGTTTTTTGTCAAATGTATTATCTTTAACAAAATGTTTGACATTTGACAAGCACATGCACACAAAAGACAAGTTTCGTGCTGTCAGATAATAGGTAATAATAATAGCAATAATAATAATTATAACAGAAGATAATAGCTCTAGTCTATCCTAATATTAATTATAAATATAATGTATATGAAATATAAATACAAAATGATTGACCACCTCATATGGTGTGTAAGGTAGGCATGTTTTGCAGCTCATCCTTTCCGAGGATATAGTGAAGTTTCTCATTCAGTCATTTAGAGTTAAGAATGAAAAATACAGTGCTGCAAATTTTGGAAAAAATATTTCCCTTGTAGTGGTATTGGGACAGACAAGAAAGTGTTTTCATCTTCTAATTCAAATCACAGTCTGCTAATTCAGTGGTAAGAATTTAATTGTTGTTTTTTATTTATATTGTTGTCCATTTATCGAACTTCCATGCCTCTTATATAATAATTATATATTACTATGTACCAATTTACTAATGCTCGGACACACACTGTCACTCACGCGCTGACACACTCACGGTCTCTTTCGTGCACCATCGCTTGCACGCTGACCATGGCGCTCACACACTCGGTCTCTCTCGCGCGCAAACACAGTGGGTATCTTTCGCACACTGTCGCTCGCGCGCAGACACACTCCGTCGCTCGCGCGCTGACCATGGCGCTCAAACACTCGGTCTCTCACGCGCACAACGGTCTCTCTCGCGCGCAAACACACGGTATCTTTCGCACACTGTGTCGCACACTCGGTCTCTCTTGCGCTCTGTCGCTCGCGGCTGACACACGCGCAGACAGACACATTCGGTCTCTCTCACACGCAGTGTCCAGTCCGGCACCTCATAGCTCTGCTCCGCTCTGCGCTCAACTCAACTTTTTTTTTTTTTTTTTTTTACAAAAATGATTGATAGTCGCGCGACGCAACGAATCGATTATGGAATTCGTTGCCAACTTTTTTAATAATCGATTTTAATCGATTTAATCGATTCGTTGTTGCAGCCCTAATGACATACATCCATTTAACAGTCATTTGTCGCTCTATTTTACTTCTGTGATATGAATATTTGTAACACAGAAAAAAACTGTGTGGTTGAAAATACTGTTTGTGAAGTTGTTCCATACCTGTCCTGAACATAACCACTCTCTCTGGATCAGCGGCAGCACCAGCGCAGATCTGAATGCTCTGGTGTGATTTTTCTCAAAAGTTTAATAGAAACTGGGAAATCGTTGTCATTTAGGAATGAGATCGCGTGAGTGTTTGAATCGAGATTGCGACCTTTTAACGATTAATCGTGCAGCTCTACATGGAATACTAGCATGTATATTGACGACTTTTTAGAAAAAAAATTAAGTAAAATAGTATGCACTATGCAGCGAGAAATGCTCTACCTGCTAATAGGTAGAGCCTATTTTTGTTGGTATTTTTGTTGGTTCCAAAAAGCATCTTTGACGGCCTTTCACAATCTTTTTCGCAGGCTTTTGAGATGAATGGAATAGTATTCTCCTGGAAATATAGACGACCTTAGTGAACTTAAGTATACTGAACTCAGTAGGTCTTTACATACATACTCCTGGTTCCTGATAGATGGGTAGAGCACATTGATGTTGTTCTTGATGCTAAATTGTCCACCTCTAAGGTTACTGCCAGATCTGAGATCAACTCGTGGCAGTGGAATAGCAGTAGATGTTATGAGAGTCGGGAAGGGAGATTGAGAGGAACACAGAAAAAGCTGGAGGGAATAAGACCCCTCGACAGGGCAATTCAATTAGTCTGCTTTTAGAGGAGCGAGGAAAAGAGAGATAGTGAGAAAATGTGATTAATCAAAGTGAGACGCACTCATAGAGCATCCACTGAAAGGTTTACTGCCTAACCAAATTTGAAAAACACAATTAAACTGAAGGCTATAAGAAATTGCAACTAATCAAGTGATTTTTTTTTGTTTTTGTGGCAGATCCTTTACATACAATGAAAGTGAGTGGGGACTGGGGATATCACGCTCAAAAATGACCAAAAAAAGTACCTTAAAGGTGCATAGCTACATGTATATGTGAAGAACATACTGACAGATGTTCAAAAACCTACACTGTGGCCACATCTCTTGATAATGCCAAAAAATCTTTAGGGTTTAGGTAGGGCTGAAACAACTAATCGATTTAATCGATTAAAATCGATTATTAAAATAGTTGTCAACTAATTTAGTCATCGATTAGTTGCTAAATAACTTTTATTTGCCATAAGCGGCTCATTTCGTAAATATTTTAAATCTGTGGTGACCAAAGTGTGGCAGTAATGAGCCACCGGAGGTTTTACTCAGCCAGTACAGCAGGAAAAGTAGCGAATAGCCAATAGCTGGCCTCATTTTATGTCACGTGCTTCCCGCACAGCGGCTCTGCCTGCGTCTCTCTCTGGCTCTGCAGCATTCAGCGGGATGGCGGAGGCAGGCGCCAGTGGAGTAAGCTCGAGAAAGAGAAAGAAAAAAGCGGAAGATAAAACTAATCGAACAAAGTCATCCAAAGTGTGGGAGCACTTTACTTTGAGCCTTCAAAAAAGAAGAGTAACATGTAAACTAGGGGTGGAACGGTACAATATTCGTATTGAACCTAAACGGTACGGGTGTCACGGTTCGGTGCACGAATTTGCACGGAGAATACACGGTATAAAAATGAATAAAACTCTATTCGCGTTTGGTGTGAACGCAGCATAATGAACAGGCTGCGATGTCAAGATTGCAATGCTGGAGTGTGTGTGTGCGCGCGCGCGCGAGAAAGGCGCGGGCGCGATCGAACTGTGTGTGTGTGAGAGAGGGGGGCGCGGGCGCGATCGAACTGTGTGTGTGAGAGAGAGAGAGGGAGAGAGGCGGGCGCGATCGAACTGTGTGTGTGTGTGTGTGTGAGAGAGAGATGCGCGGGCGCGATCGAACAGTGGAAACATAAAAACATACTCCGTCATTTTGTTCATACAGGATAAAGTATGAACAAAACAAGATAAACAAGAAATAATAAAATGCAATTTACTGCAATTTTATTCTGTTTTATTCTTATTCTTCGTGAAAATATGTTCTGAATGATTCCTTAAGCTTTGTTCGGGATGTTAAACTACTTTAGGAGCCCTAAGGACTGCCATGGTGAAAACATTATTTGAAATCTTGTGAAATTTGCTAAAGTACAGTGTTTTGATTGCAGAAGAGCTTGACAAAGGATTACTAACACATAATAAAACACAACTCCAGGTATGTTTTTGATGAGGATGATATGACTATGCAAAATGGTTAAAATCTCTAAAAAAGTCTATGCTGAATGATAAAGACCCTTTGTTAATTATTTACTTTGGAAAAACTAACATATAAGTACATAAACCGATTAATCGATTAATCGTAAAAATAATCGACCGATTAATCGATTATCAAAATAATCGTTAGTTGCAGCCCTAGGGTTTAGGGTTATTGTAGTTATGAGCATAATTGAAGAATGGTAGATGCTAACTTGTTCGTAGATGTAAACTTGTATGCAATTGTTAATTTGATTTGTAAAAGTACAAGTAAACTTGTATGTGCATGTAGAAATGAAAATAAAATTGTTTGTAAAAGTTGAAGTACACTTGCATAAGTAAACTTATACTTACAAGTATAAATAGAAATAAACTTGTATGGAAAAGTAAACTTGTTTGAATGTGTAGAAACTTAGCAAACTTGTTTGTAAAAGATGCAAACTTTAAGTTTACGTCTACAAACAGTACATTTTTATGTAAATAAAGGTAAACTTGTAAAAGTAAGTTTACTTTTTCATACAAGCTTGCTTCTATTTGTACATAAGTTTACTTGAATGTGGATGTAAACTTGTACATTCTTACAAGTTTGCTTTACTCATTCATACAAGTTTGCTTCTATTTTTACTTCTACACATTCATTTCTACATACAAGTTTACTTCTGTTTTTATATATAAGTTTGCTTCTAGTTGTAAAAGTAGACTTATGTACAAACTTTTGTACAAAGAGAAGCAAACTTGCATGTAAAAATAGATGAACATACAAGTTTGTTTCTATTTGTACATACAAGTTAACTCCTGCTTACAAGCTTGCTTCTACTTGTAGATAAATTTACTTCTACTTTTACGTACACGTTTAATTCTACTTTAACCTACAAACTTGTATTTGTACATTCGTTTATTTGTATGTAGATGTACGCATGTGTACAAGTTTACATCTGCTTTTACATACAAGTTTGCTTCTACACATTCATACAAGTTTACTTTTACATACAAATTTATTTTTATTTCTATTTCTGCATGTTTATACATGTTTACTTTTACTTGCAGGTTCATTTCTACTTGTAAACTTGGTACAAACAAGCCAACTTGTATGTAAAAAGAGATGAACATACAAGTAAACTTGTGTACAAATAGACGGAAGCTTGTATGTAAACGTACACTTTTAAGAATGTGTACAAGGTTACATCTGCTCCTACATATATTAGATTGCTTCCACTTGTACATAGTAATGTTGACATGTAATACTTTTACATGTAGAAATAGAAGTAAACTTGTGTTTTCATGCCTACCTGTGGTGTTAGCAAATGTGTGAATGTAGACTCCAGCTGTCTTGTTTGTAGTTTTGTAGCTCAGAAGCGGTTCTCTTCTCTTTCTCCCTGTCGCTGTATTTGATCTGCAGGTCTAACTGGCTGAAGCCGTGCTGCGGGAGGAGAGCGGCGCTCTGGCAGGTGTGTTTGCTGAGTGCTGGCTTCAACTGTTTCCTGGTGGCCTGTGTCATCTTGGTGGTGCTCTTACTGACTCTGGAACTGCTCATCGATACTAAGCTTCTACAATGTGAGTATTAGAAGGGGTTCAGGAACTCTTTAGAAGCCATTCTAGCCTCAGAATGAGGATTTACCATCTAGCTAGCACACATGCTCGGACACTTCAAACACGGCAACTTACTGTACAAGGGATTCGGATTTGGACTACACTGGTCATGGTGTTTTGATTCGCTGGGAAGAGATAGCTTGGAGTCATTCATACAGGAATCTGACTACACTGGTTGAGCTCGATGTAATTTACTAGGGATTCAAAATACTGTGGTCACACTGTATGCGTTGATTTAATTAAAAAATGATCATTCGTTCAGGAATTAGACTACACTGGTTATGTTGCATGTTGTTGATTCCTTAAAAATGATTCCCTAAAAATATTACACTAGTCTCACTGTTTTTAATTCCTTAAAAAGAAACAGTTTAAAGAATCCTGTGTTTGGGATTCACACGACATTGGTTGGGTTGTATGTTTTTGATTCACTAGGAAGAAATGGTTCATAATTGTAATTAGTTTGGGAATCGAATGAATATATTTTTTTAAGTAATTCATACGGAATCAGACTATACTGGTCGATATGCATGTCATTTGTCTGGGATGTGGATAACTGTGGTCACAATGTATGTTTTGATTTACTAAAAAGAACTCGTTATTCGTTAAGGAATTGGACTACACTCGTCACGCTGTATGTTTTTTAATTCACTAAATGGGGTTATAAGAATCAGTTGTTTGGGATTCAGACTACACTGTATGTTTTTTATTCACTAAGAGTCGTTTGTTCTCACTAAGAGATTTTTAAATATTCAGTTGGTTCTGAATAAGAACTGGTTCTCATTTCCCAACCTAATAAATCACATGCATTTCATATTCTCATAATACAATATTGACAATTGAAAAGTATGCAGTATATATCATACACTATCACTCATAACTATACATCTGCAATTGTTAATCTAATCTCTGCTGAGACTATTCTCAATAAACACGTTGTAAAACGACATGTTCTTTGCTGCTATTTGCCTGGACAATTTCATTTCCCGTAAGAGCCTATTGTAAATCCGAATGGTGATCCCCATTCATGCTATTGCGAAAAATCACAGCTCAATGTGCAGATGAGTGCGCACTAAAGAGAGAAATGTGAGAGATGACAGAAGCATAAGTCAGCCTATATCTCTGTCTTCTCTGGCCTTTACAAAGTCCTGAAAGACAGATTGAGGGGGAGATGGATTGGAACGGAGAGAGAGAAGAGTGAAGGAGTGCAGGACAGCGACCGGCCGGCGAGATTAATGGAAGGAGGGATTGAGGGAGATGAATGGGCTGATGGACAGATCAGTGAACAGAGCAAACTAAGACATATGGGCCGGGAGGGCGGGCGGGTGATAACTGAATGCAGTAGATCTCTTGCACCGTAATGGAGCGGATAAATAGACAGATGCAGGACGAGGATTGGTGCAATATCAAATCACAAATGCCTAATGCTTTCAGTCCAGGCGGCTGCCGTAATGAGATTGAGCAGTGACTGTCCTCGGCTTGCGACACGGATGCGGCTCATGCAGGGAATTTGACTTCCCACTCGAAAAGTCCCTGTAAGGAGGAGTAGTTTCATATGAGAATAATTCTGAAGAATAAATGGCCCATTTTTTCCCCCCAAAGTAGATTACACTATTATGTGAGGTTTTAATGTGTTATGTAAACGTACATCAATATGCATGTTTTAATGTAACCTTCTCCCTTGAAATACTTTGATCAGTTCAAAAATAATTTATGCAATTTTATATGATTGATTTGAACGAATTAAAATAGCAGTTTCATGTCTATCCTTGTATTGTTCAACTGGTTTAGGTTAATATGGTATTTAGTAAGTATTTAGTAATGCAATACTTTTTTAAAGAGAGTCATTTAGTACTGTGATCTATTTGCACTTGTAAAGATGTAATTAGTGGCTAGTAATTAATTCCTTTTTTAGAGTAACGTACCAACACTGCTTGTGTAACTTACTATTAATGATGATTCAGAAACAGACAATGTGAACCAGTTTAATGATTTGTATGAGATGATTAGCAAAGCATTTGGAAATCACTTCCTAGATAGCAAATAACATCTGGCCCAGTTTTGTCCCGCATCTCCCACATTCTTCTGGCCCACATACCGCATGGAATGACGGCGATAACTCAACCTGAGTGTTAAACTGACAATAACATACATATCTGGGCCTCATCTGGGCCAACTATGGCACATATGGCTCAGTTCTGGCAGCAGCAAAGGTCATATGAAGCTGGTTTTAGAGTGAGTTGTGGCTTGCTGTTTGTGGCCCAAATATGGCCCATATGACCTTTGCCGCTGCCAGAACTGAGCCATATGTGCCATAGTTGGCCCAGATGAGGCTACCTGTATGCTGTCTGGGTTTGTTTGGGAGCAAAATCAAAAACATAGTAATAACTTTCCTGATCAACATTCAAAATGAAACCAAAATTCACCCTTTTCACTTTCTTGTTGCATCATCAAGGTTTTATTGTAAATAATGTATCTTTGCCTATTATTCTAAAAGAAGAAATGGTATTATTAGAATCATTAGAACTTTAAAAGTTACAATATTTGTAATATATTTTATCAAAATGTAATGTAATGTGCCATTATCGAACAACTTTGATTCATTGAATTTAATTCATTGAAAGATTCCATCCAGATTAACCAATTCACTAAAATGAACTGAACACTAAATACACTAACATTTAAAAGTTTGGTGTCTGTAAGACTTTTTAATACTTTTGAAAGAAGTCGTCTTCTCTGCCAAGCCTGCATTTCTGATTAAAAATACAGTAAAAGCAGCAGTATTCTGGAATATTATTACAACTTAAAATGAATGTTTTCTATTTGAATATATGAATATATAATGAAACATTTAAAATGATCAATGTTGAAAACAGTTGAGCTGCTTCATATTTTTGTGGAAACCGTAAAACAATTTGATGAATAAAAAGTTCAAAATAAAAAGCATGTCTTTTGCAATCATACTGACCCCAAACTTTTGAATGGTAGTGTACTTTTTTTGAGTTGTTTATTTTGAGCTCATTACATTTAACTGTCTGTTTTTATTAACATCACTGTATTTATCTGAATCATTGTGAATTGTGAGCGAAGAAGAGATTTGATTTGTGTCCACAGTTAATAATGCATTCCAGTTCGCCTGTATCATCCACTGGATCAGCCTGGTCATCCTGTCGGTCTTCTTCACTGAGGTGAGTGTAATTGTTTATATGCGAAAAGTCACTTAAGATCTCATTAAATTTCTCCTTCAATTCTTTCAAGACTAAGTTGTCTCAGCTGAACTATACACATTCATTTTATTTATAACATACAAAAAAAATAAAGTTGCTATTTGGATTTAGACAGACAAATGCTTAGTGTAAATTGCAGATTACGTTTTTCACGAAGATAATGCAATGTGCTTATTAAACATAAAGATAAGAACCGCCCACCATTGTTTTGTATGTTTTTTTTATGCCAAAATGTACTTTTTACAGTAGTCTTAAGCACTCCCCCTCCCTTCCACTAGGCTGGGCGTGATGTCATAAGAGGGACTCCAAGCGTAGAGTTACCGTTAGTCTAACGGCAAGTAGGCTAGCAGTAATATTGGGGGTTTTTTTAGATTCAGAAGTGATGAATGAAATATATCAATTGTAAACATACTCGTGTGTGCTGTGGCTTCAAGAGGACCGTGATCCTGCCTGAAATGAGAGTAAGCTATTCGCAAAACAAACGGGTTCAGGCAGCATGCGACAAAACCAGGATGCTGCGCGAGTCACGTCAGATTTGCCAGTCGCGGGTCGAGCTGCTCCACTAAACTCCAAAACGCGTTCACCTCACGGCAGCACACACTCTCCACTGCTGATTCCATTGGGTGGCATAGCCCACACAAACACCTGTCTTTTTCTTTCTGACAATGAGCATCGCTAATTAGTTGCGTTTTAGCACAGGCAATATCGCGTTCTGTCAGTAGAATGTTACTAGGTCCCCAACCCGGCATCGATCCCGGGTCGTGTTTGCGCTCACACAGAAGGCGTTCTGGCAATTTCCCGGGATCAACGCGCTGTGTGAAAGGGGCTTTTGGGTTGCTACTCCCTCTTATGACGTCATCACCCAGTAACTTAAAAAAAAATGCTACCTTTGAAAAAAACCCAATAAATTTTATTTTAACACATTTTAAGACAAATTTTTACTTACAACAAATTTTTACTTTAAGACAAAATTTTATTTACACATTTACACAACCAATTGTGGTGGTTAACCTGCAATTTACACTTTAAGAGTCTATGATTGGATCATTATTGCAGTGATTATTATGTTTCTAGCATGTTATATGTTTGGCAACAGTTCTTCTAACCCTATTGATGGAGTGTGTAGCTTTTCATTTCTTAAAGCAGCATTTGGTAACTTTTGAAATGTTGCTCTGGGTCCCCCTACAGTTGGGAAACAGTATTGTCTTCTACTGTCGTAAAATCTGTCATGGTTACACCCATACACGCGTGCATTTGTTGACAAGCGATACCCCGAACTCTGCAGAATGCGTCCTCACGTCTTGGCCAGACTACCAGTGTTGCGTGTGAAATGTCTTCATCCCAGGTACATTATTATTATTTTTTTCAAACCCCAAAAGATCGCGTAGCCCACGTTTACAAGGCAGCGTCTTTATAGTAGCCTATTTGCTACTGTTTTACAATGGATATGCTAATTCAATTCAATGTTTGTGTGGTAGGTAGCTCGTCAATATTATAGTTTATAATGTTAATCGTGCAGACAATGTTCCAGTTGCATTATTTTATAAAGTAGAATAAATAACTTCTAGGTTATGACTGTGTTTTACCTGTTATTATTGAACAATTGTAGATCATAGAGGAGTAAGTTGACCTAACTATAAAAAATTTACGCACAATTTTCCTTGACTACAACATCAAATGTTAGCGTAATAAATTAGATTTTTACCCAATACAAAAGATATAGCAATCTACCGTAATCAAAACAAACACGTTGGCTCGCCACAGACGGTCATGGATTGAACACATTTATAAACACTAACAAGAATAAGGAATAAAGAAAACAAATATGTACTTACAATTGCATTAGCAGAAACGCAAGGCCAGCATCTGTTTTGGATTCTTCGTGTTCTTTAACTATAAGCTCTCGCCACTCAGTGAACACATGACCAATGTTGATTCTAGTGTTGTCCCTCGCAGGTCCAAAAGTTTTTTCCTCTCTCACCTCCTCCGCCGATAAACGTCTCTTCTGTCTTTGCGGTGGCTCATTATCCATCGTCGCTTGTAATAATTCTAGCTAGTATTGAGGGGGGCGTGTGTGTTTATATCGAATTGTCGTAAAGCAGTTTGTGTTTCTCGCTCGTTCTCGCTCTTGTCTCGCTTCTCACGAGACTTCAAATTTTCATCTTGCCGGGACGGTAGTCCCAATGTTGCAAGGCTGGTTTTCCGCCTGTGAACGCTGGGGGGAGCGGGGGAAGTCACCAATTTCATCAGAACAGGTTGTTTAACCATCCAAATGATTTCTAGACAGTTTTATTAAGTTAAAAAAGTTACCAAGAGCACCTTTAAACAACCATGCAGGAAGACACATCATGACCATGTTTTTAGGATGATGATGTCAAGATTAATCAAGCTCAAATTGTGAAAGAATGGTTGTGAGGAGCATGAAGAATAATTTTCACACATGAATTGGCTCCTCTGATTCCAGACCTTAAACTCAGTGAAAGTCTTTGGGATGTTCTGGATGAGACTTTACAAAGTGCTGGACTCTTGTATTGACAATACAAGATCTTGACCAAACATTGATGCACCTCTTGATGGAAATAAATGTTGTTAAATTTGAAGTAAAAAAAAATCCACAAATATTTGGTGTATATAAAGTTTTGTAGAAACTTCTGAGACTTAAATGAAAGATAACGGAGTAACATCTCTGCAATAAAAGATTTTCATGGATTTGAGTGTTTAAAGGTCACAGGCGACTAAAACAACCAAGATGCTGACTCTGAGACAGTCATGATTTACAGAGAGCCACCAGGCTTACTAGAAAGCCTTTTGCACAATTATCGATAAAGTATGTTGTTTCAAATTAATGAGACCACAACGGGATCTATTGGATGGAAGTATTTGATGTAAAGCTCCGTCTGGATGTTTATGCTGTGGGGCTGTCTTAATTGAACCCAAGAAAAAGCCGTTTCACATAGTGCTGTTACTGTACTTTAAAAGTGTGTGTGTGTCCTGACACGTGCTGACTTCTATTGATTCCCATTTCTTCAGATCCAGTTGCATTTGTCTCTGGCTCTTTTAAAGCAGACTTGCATTTATTTCCTTCAACTTGCGTTTTACTTGCCAATAAAGGCCAAGAGACAGGAAAGCCTGAAACTTTCAGCGTCGCTCACATCTTTTAGCCTGAGAGAGAGAGAGAGGGGAAAAGAGAGTGAAGTAGGAGATAGAAAAAGCTAAAAAGACTACCGTGTGCCACCTGAGTCAGCAGTCACTAAAACAGCGTCTCCTTCGAGTGTTTCGATGAGATCTCGCCAGCTTGCGAGTTTATGAATACATATTGCAGGTCACTGATATATTATGAGCTGCGTTCAGAGACTAGATGAAAGGGGAAATGGGTTTTGCGGATGCGCCGGGGTTATTTCGCCAGCAAATGGAGGTGAATTCTGTTGCCGCCACATCTCGATATCACTTAAATTTCAAATTGCACTACGTACACATTTCCCCTGCAAGCTCATTATTTACGTGTGCTGTTCGTGGGTCGCTGGAAAGGGAATGTTTGCCTGTTTTTTGTTTTTTAAAAGGCTTCTCTCGTTTTCACAAAATGTGGCTTGTTGTTCTTTAGTGGATGATTTCCCAGAATACAATGTGCTGAACCATCAGAAATATGATAACTGATTTTTATTAATCTGTTCTTTCATTCTGTGGCGCTTGTCCACTTATATGTGTCTCTCTCTTGCTCTCCCAGACTGTCTTTAGGATTGTGGTGCTCGGGATATGGGATTATATAGAGAACAAAGTTGAGGTAAGCTCCCTAGGGTCCCATTAGTACAGGAGGGACACAGAGGGAAGAGGCGAGCCCTTGAAACTTAATGAAGAATGAGTCTCTCTGGCGCAGTGACACTCTCTCAATGTCACATTGTTGCCTGAGCAGGAGAGGATCCATTGATCCAGCTGCACTGGGATTGGCTGTTCAGTTCTATTGACCCCGCCCATTCATTTACTTATTACATTTGTTGTCTCATGTGCCTGATATGAAGTTTTAAAAAGCATTTACTTGATGAACACGCATGATGAAAAAAAAATTCAATAAAATTAAATTGAATATAAATGAAATACATTTGTAAATAATATATTTATAATAAATATATAACAATAAATATAAATTTGTCTATATATACATGAAAGAAATCAATATTTTTATGTGATCGAAATTATATATACATATATATATATATATATATATATATATATATATATATATATATATATGCATACATACTATATAACACATACATATGCATATTTATACACTATATTAATCGCATCTAACATTTATGTTTATATATAGAAAAAAATATAAAATACATAAATAATAATTAACATAAACATATACATATAAGTATTTTATATATTTTTCTATTATACAAAACATATAGCTTTTTGGTATCTGTGTGAGTGTGTGTGCACCATAAAATAATAAGTACATATTTAATAAAAACATTCATATATTTAATACACCAACACACTTACACATATAAAAACACATATATAATACACAACTACGTGTGTGTGTGTGTATTAGTGCTATCAAATCAAATAATCATGATTAATCACATCTAGCATTAAAGTTAGACGCGATTAATATAGTTTATATGTATGCGTGTGTGTGTGTGTATAGTATGTTTTTCAGAAATAATGTATTAGAAAGCATTTATTAAATATTTTAAAGTATATTTGATACATATAATATATAAAATATACAAATAATAATATATTTGGAATTTATAATAACTATTATTTATTTATCTATTTAAGTACATAGTCGTTAGTATGCTATGTTATGAAGCTAAATGATTATATTACCTGCTATGTTAAAAAGACTTTTACATGTTACAAGCTAAAAGACACTGGCGTATGATCGTTTGTTTGTTTTTGTCAGGTATTTGACGGTGCTGTGATCGTCCTCTCTCTGGCCCCAATGGTGGCCTCCACGGTGGCTAACGGTCCCAGCAGCCCCTGGGACGCCATCAGCCTCATCATCACCCTCCGCATCTGGAGAGTCAAGAGGATCATTGACGGTCAGCTGCTTTATGACAACACTCCATTCACAGGGTGTCCTCACATGACACTACGAAATCTTAAAAACCTACGCGTTTTAAAGGCATACTATGCAGAAATGGTGTTTTTGTCAAACAGCGACCCCTAGAGTCGCTGTGCATTACTTGCACTGTCGTAAATACACCCCCCACCCTGTACACCCAAGGGGGTAATCCATCGACCGGAAGTTGAAGCCGGCCGCGTGCCGCCATCTTGTAGCAGAACTTCACTTGCGTTAGCATTCCCATTGACTCCCATTCATTTTGGCGTCACTTTGACAGCGAATAACTTTACATCTGAGGCGTTTAAAGACTCCATTTGTCCATTATTTATTTCTAAAGACACACGACAATGTATAAAGGGCTCCATTACCTTCTATGTTACATTATGGCCCCGTAGAAACAGTTTTTGTAAAAATAGGCTAACGATTGCGTCATAACCACTCGACGCTCTGTCGCACAGTAGAGAAATTACCGTACAGACAGGAGGAGAAGCTCGCAGGCAATCAATGCATTAACTTAATATGGCGTACTGGCGTTACATTTTAAAATAAATACTATACAAATTACTTACTCCTGCTCACTCACGCCAAAGAACTCTTTGCTCAAGCTCGCCGTCTCTGCAAGATCAACGTTGGCAGTTTTCACGCACAGCTACTAGAATATTTACATCTGTCAGACAGGGTGCTCACGTCATCAAGCTTAGTTTGAGTCGGTTTGAGTCTGCGCGTCAGGAACGGAAGTGCTAAAAAATCGCTAAAAATGGGCTTCAATTGTCTCAACTGAGTTCCAATGAGATGGCTCTGTCCACTTCTTATACTGTCTATGTGTACACCGGTACCTGTTCGGTAGCAGGGATGGAAATTAACTTTTTTGTCCACCGGCCACTGTGACTGGTGGATTTCAAAATGTACCAGCCACTCAATGTTTTTACCAGCCACTTTCTTGTTTTTAACCGACAATGTGTAACTGCATGTGAAAATTAATACTACAAGATCTACAATACTTAAGCAGTAAATCTCAAGTCTCAATGAAATACTGGCATTTTCTCTTTCTCTCTTATAGCCTACACACACAAACCATGAACTGATATTCACTTCAGTTCCCATATGAGGAAAAAACAATGTTACAGACGTGACCACTGTGAAAGCGGCACTAAAAGATGCTTAAAACTTTCACAGAGACAGAAAGCACAAAACCTTTCTTTAAAGTGAATTTCGTTTTGTATTAATTGTATCTTAATTGTAATCAATGTTTCATCAACCAATTGCCGGGATTTAATAAATAATAATTAAATATAGCAGATGGTAGATAATCACGAAACGGAGGCGACGGCGCGTGAACTGGAGCTCGTCTCATAAATGAACCGAAACTCAGCGTATAAGGTAGCCTAGCCTCACAGACAGACATGTCTACTTTTAAACAGAACAATTCAAAACGAAAGAAAACAGACACAGACTGCTCTCTGCTTATGCAATTCGTATGAAATGTGCATATTCTCTCTTGCGCGTTCACTACTGCGAAGATCACGATCAGCATCGTCAACTTCATCTTTGCAACTGACACGGACAAAGAAAATACTTGTTTATTAATAAATAATTAAAATATCTCCTTGCTATAGTTTACATATTCATAATCATTACTTTTGCCTGTTCTTTGTGACAGATTTTAGGAGCTTTATTGGCAGCGCCACCCTTACATGAGCACACACCACAGCATCACCGCAGCACAGATACACCACAGCATCACCGCACCCACCAGAATAGCCCTGTTTTTTTGTTTTGTTTTTTTGTTAAGGATTTGTTTACTGTGTGTGTGATTAATTTAATGGAAAGCACATTCACTGCTAGTTGTCTTGCTAATCAACGTCTGCTCGTTTATTCAAACTAATTTGTCCTAACAGACGAACGTTGCATGATGTTATTTTTATTTACCCGCCACGGTGGCCGGTAGGTGAGGCGAGTTTACCCGCAACAACACAAAATCACCCGCATTTGGCTGGTGGCGGGTGCTAATTTCCATCCCTGTTCGGGATAGTAGCGTTGGTCATGGAACAGGCACAAGACACCGAAGATATTGACCAGGTAATGTTTCACGATTTCATAAAAATATTGGGCTATTGCATATACTGCATAGTCTACTGACCTAATGATGATGTTCAAAATCGTATAATATGTCTTATAATATAATATAAGTGTTAGACTACTTTATAATAATAAAGTACCCTATCGCGTTTGGCAGCTTATAACGTTTTTACATGATTGCAGCTAAATCACAAGTAAATAGCCTATAGTCTAGGCCTGAATAATGTATAATTTCATTTATGTTTTTTGATTGTAATGTAAACATTATAAAATGCCTGATGACATCAATAAAGTTAAATGTACGTCGCATTATTTCATAACATTGGCCGTTATGTCATTAGACATGATTATTGCAATTTATCATAATAGTTTGCAAATTGTGCTCGTTTACACTAGATAATCATGTGAGATATTGACAACTGTTCTCATGATAATCGCAGGAATCAACGTCAACAGCGTTGTGCGGCAAGCTAGGCAATAAAACATATATAACGCAAAATATGATAATCGAAATCTAGCTAAACATATGTGGAAATTATTGGACTGGTCTAATTATCACCAATGAATGAATGAACAGCATCATAAAAACAATGGCATACTACAAGCAAGCGCAAGTTGCGCAACAACATACAACATAGAACGCAAACAAGTTTACAAGTAAGATATTTACTTACTAGTCCATCAACAAGATCGCCAGGTCAGCATCGCTGTTGCATCCAGTGCTACTTTTTAACTTGCGCCAACGAGTGAAAGCCTTCCTTTTCCTACTTTCTTCCTATCGCGTTTTCTTTGCTTTTTCCATCATCTGAAATGAGCGCAAGTGTCTTCGTGCTTCATATGTTGTTGTTGTGTGTGACGTCGTTGCCGTAAAGCAAGTCGCGATTCTCGCGAGATTTGTCAGGGGCGCCCCTCTCAGACTTGCATTGCTGGTATTTCCAGCGGCGACCCCCCCCAAGCTTTTCTACCAGGATGATTCGCCCTGTTATGAGTTTGTTTACCACCGAAATTACTTTGAAGCTGTTATATTAAGGTAAATTCCTATTCCTGCATAGTATGCCTTTTAGTTTACCAAATGTAAATAATGTTGACCCTTAAAAACACTTAAAGAAAGTGTTCATGTAAATGCATAAGCCAATTCAACTGATTAATTTTACTAGCTGTTGTCCTGTCCGGCCCAATGAGTGTGAGTTATGATAGACGCCTCACGCGCGCCGCCGCTGCCAGTGATGGTCTTATTAAAATTCAGATTGATTCAGAGTCTTTTGTTGATGCTGAGAGGAGCATGATGTCCATAATGTCTCAGCACAGGTTCTGTTTATGCAAGTGTATTCATGATCGATGGCTGGGGCAGGTCACCCTCATTCTCACTAAACATCATCGAGCTGTCGAGTGCAGCGCCGTCATGAACAACAAACATCTCTACCAGAGAGACATACACGCACATCTAGTTAGATAAGCAAGTAGTAGTAAATAAAAGTAGTAAGATTACTGAAACTGAAATCAAATTTAAAGCTATAGAAGTATTTAAGAGAAACAAAAGCGCATAACAAACCAAAATTAACAAACTTAAACTAAAAGTGAAGTGAAAACTGAAAATATAAAAGTGAAGGCTAATTTAAAATATTAATAAAACTCTAATAGAATACTAAAATAACAGCGGATAGTACTGATGCAATATCGTGACAAGGCATTCACCAAAAACAATTTTAGAAACTAACAAAAATGTAATGCTTAAATAATCATAAATTATGGCATCAGTACACAGGATAGCGAATCATAATAGAGCTCATTTACATATAGAAATCATCAAAGGATGGTAGTAAAACATCTTTACCTGCAATGAATGTTTAGTCTAATAGTTATTATTATTATTTCAAACATTATTTTGACTATTCTTACTATGAGTTTGTGGCATGTCATCGCAGTCCATTTGTCTTGTGTACCTTTTTTATTCCAATTTACATCTAAATCGCTTTGTGCCCATGTATCTTGTGCATTATTCATGTCCGTTTGCCCATATCTTTTCCATTTTCTTTGAGAATGGTTATGTGCAAGATATGAGAATTACATATTGTTTCATGCGTGTGCGTTCATGCGCCTCAAGATGAGAGAGAGAGACCGAGAGAGAGAGTGCACAGTCGGCAAAAAACGCAGACAGCCGAATACTGTGGTTATACTTAACTTCAGTGTTGCACTGGTGTTGTATTAACACTGTGTAATGCAATCTGAACACTGAAAAATGAAGCAGGAATTACAGCTTGATATTTGACGGAGACACGCTGACCAATTAACATTCATGAGCTCAAGTCTCACAGCGGTTCTGATTCAGTTTTACGCCACCCTGTGGTTGTTTCATGATATGTTCACTGCTGGACGTACTTTTGAAAAGACACCAGTGCACAATTAGATATACTATGGGTTAGTTGCTGAAACATGTTTTTATTTTATTTTATATTATTATATTTTATTTATACATTTATTTAATTTATTTAATTTAAGGGTTAGTTCACCCAAACATTTTAATTCTGTCATCATTCTCACACTCATGTCATTCCAAAGCCGTGATAATTTGGTTAATCTTCGAAACAAAAAATTAATTTTGAATGAAATCAGAGTTTTCTGTCCCTCCATTGACAGCTACGCAACTACCACTTTGTCACTTCAAAAAGTTCATGAAGTGATCATAAAACTAATCCATATTAATTGAATCCATCACTTGATGTGATGAACAGATTTTTATTCACCATATAAACATTCATTAACTCATCAGTTATGGTTGCTAGTATGGTTGAGCTTCTGTTTATGTTCGCTGATCAATGTTTATGTGAATAAAAGCCTAAATTCAATCTGTTCATCATATAAAGCAATCGTGTCTCTTTAGAAATTTTAATTAAACCGCTTTTTGGGTGAACTATCCCTTTAATAGTCTTTTGTGAGCAAGTTTTTCTTTTATTAAGTGTTGGTGAATTTTAGGAGAAACATAATGAAACAGTAATGTAAATTGATCAGAACTGTGCTATAAAATATCAGCATTCTGAGCAGTAAAATGTCTTCAATTTCAGAGAGATTATGCATATTTTAATACATTTTCATTTTAATACATCAAAAAAAGATTGAATTTTATTAAAAATAAAATAATGAAGTGCACAGATAAATCATTTATAATACGTTCTGTAATATTCAATAAAATAAAACAAAAGATTTGTTCATTTTGATTTCATGATGAATTTAGAATAATATATAACAATCCTGAAATGTATGAGGAATATTGAGGGACTGAGTAACACATTTCCATGCAGAAAAGCATGCTGGGAGTTCTCTCGGCAGATGGTACCAGTGTGAGAAGAGTCTAATTGATATGGGAAGCGAGTAGATGGTAAGAGGGGTCATGTGGATATGACTTTATTAAGAGCCAGCAGCACCTGATAAAAAGCCTTTGGCCCTCTCAGCACAATCCCAGCCAAGCCAGAGACAATCAACGTCACACGCTATTGTCAATTCATGAAATATCAGTCAAAAATGGTCTCTGCTTAGCTGTGGATGGAGCTGATGTTAGCATGTGGCTGCATTGGATGTTTTCAGAAAACAATTAGCTGTTTATAAGCCTGTTTATCTAAATCAAATTAACATTTGATTAGCTGTTTCAGAACAGAGATGAGCTATTTAAATATATTCCGATTATTTGTCATTATATTAAAAACATTTTTCAACATTCCCCTTACAATAAAGTATTGTGATGGTATCATTGTACAGTGATGACATCAGATTGTAATACCATGGTACTTACCATAACTTATATTTACAATGATATTTAGATGGTACTTTGTAGTTTTTGTAAGTTCAAGATAATTCAGGAAATATCATGAATGATACTATACTACCATACATTTTTGGTCTTTAAAGGAACACTGCACGCACTATTAACACTATTACGCAGCGCCTGAAAATAGTCCCCAGCTATATACCTTCCAACGTGACCGACACTAAGTTTCAGGCGCTGTGTAATATCATTGCGCCGGCTGCACCCATGGTACTGCAGCAACGTTCCTTGATTATTACGCAGGGATGAGAGTATAGTTCCTAGCCATATCGTCCTAGAAAATCACAACTTTTCATTTTCCGTCGGTCTTAGTTCATGATGTAACTACAAAAGAGTCAAGTTTTAAATAGGAAAAATATCTAAACTCTTAGATACCTTATCTTAGATGCTAACAGTCTAATCAGATTCAATGATCTATGAACTGTTTAATTCTAGGGGAGTTGGAAAATGAGCCTATTTCCAAAAAAAGTGGAGTGTTCCCTTTAAGATATATATTAAAAAAAAACTTTCTGTTGAAAAAAACTGCAGCTGTTTACAACATTGATAATAATCAGAAATGTTTCTTGAGCATCAAATCATCACATTAGAATGATTTCTGAAGGATCATGTGACACTGAAGACTGGAGTAATGAAGCTGAAAATACAGCTTTGATCGCAGGAATAAATTACATTTTAAAATGTATTAAAATAGAAAACCGTTATTTTATATTATAATATAAAATTTCACAATATTACTGTTTTTACTGTATATTTGATCAAATAAATGCAGCCTTAGAGAGCATGAGACTTTAAAAAACATTGAAAACATCTTATCGACCCCAAGCTATTGAACGATAGTGTATACAGTACATAAGCCATGTTAATATCATGGTTAATTTTTTGTTAGTGTTTGCTCAAAGGATTTGAGCGTTTCAGAGAACCTACCAAAGAAAAGTACACAACTTTGCTCTTTTCTCTCCGGTAGCGTACGTGCTGCAGGTGAAGGTGGAGATGGAGATGGAGATCCAGCAGTACGAGAAGACCAAAGCCATGAGAGAGGAACAGCTGGAGAGACTCACACAGATCTGTCAGGAACAGGCCGTGAGTGATGATCAACTAATGCTTCCTGTTCTACCCTTCACTCCTCTCCCTCTTTTACTTCACCAAAATAACACAGAAAGCACTTCTATTAGGCCAGGGACACTGACTTTGGCAGTAGCATTGGGAATGCAGGTAGATTGTTAAACCAGACTATTATGGATGCACAGGTACTCGTACAAATTGCCAGTAGTAAGAAACACTTCTATATGCTGCCCACTTCACTAGTTCTTTAGGTCTTTCTTATTACGATTTGGCGTTTTGGTTGATCGGATCAGCTGGTCTTGCGTCTATCAGAGCAGAACCTAAAGGTGATGCTCTCCTTATGTTTTTCCATCGTCTCCTTTCATGTTCATGTGTCAATTGCATAAACTTATTTTGTCCATTAGATTGAAAGATCTGAAAAAAACATACATTTTTCCCGCCAATAAACCCCCCCCTCGAAGAATTCAGGACAGATGTGATTGAAAGTGGACAAAAGAGACGCATTAAAATACCGATCGACCAAAACGCATCTTAATACCTGGTGTAAACAGGGCAATCGAGTGCTGTGATGTATTTTTGTAGCCCCAAACCTGGAAATGAGTTAGCATTTTAGCACCGCCGGTTACATCGTCCTGAAGTCAATGTTAAAAAAAAAATGTACGCCTTTATTTGTCTTGTAAATGGCAGTTGGTAACAAGTATCTTAATGGGACTGCAGAGGTTGTCGGGGACATTAAAAATCATCAGTCGAACAGGTGAACTCATTTAGTCACTAGTCCGCCTTCACAGCCTCGTTGTGTTTCTAATGCAAACTATTATAACTTGAGCTTTCAAGAGAAAATGTTTTTAAACAAAGACTGAAAGAGTTGTGGAAGCTTAGTGATGTGACCGTAGTGTAGTTTGTTTATAACATTCGTTTGGCTTTTTTTATATTCTGCAGATTTTATTTAGGCTTCAAAATTCATCAAAGTTGTGGTCATTTGTGAAGATTATCATGATGAACAAAAGGTGTAAATATTATAAGCTTTTGTTAGTCATAGATCTTATTTTCTGCAATAATCCAAAAGGAAAATCCTATTGGTTTTTTATCGAGGGATCCAGTGGGATGCTAACTCTGGGTTGGCATACAAAAATACCGCTCTATTTTCCCCCCTCTCTAAACATTTTACTTCATCATTGTGTATTTGACCAGCAGATGGCAGCACTCTGACACGCAATCAAATTTCACTTCAATTTCATCTGCTCAGTAACACTGCACCTGTCATTTAAAATATATGCGTTTTGATAGATCAGATTGTATCAGATATAGACATTTTATTGCAATTGAGCCGTTTTAGGGTCACTTTAAAAAGTTATATATATATATTTTTTTTAAATCTGTGTAGAATTACATGTCACTGTGCTGTTGAGACACAATTCACGTAAGTCAGAGTCTATCGACATCGGTGCATCCTGAATATCTCATATTTTTACCAAGCTCATGCTTTATTTTTGATCGGGTCTCGCCGGATGACGCAAGCTCCCGTTTCAAGCTGCAATCCCAACCCAGTGTATTACATAAAGCAGTCACGTGACCCGTCCAGCCTGTCCTGGGTCCACCAGACAGACAACACAGACGTCAGATCAATGCACACCACTGAATGCACAATTTACCCTAGATGTGTTTCTGTTGTTTCTTCTGCTTGGGGATGAAGACTAGTAATGTCTTGAAGAGTGTGTTGGGAACTGATCTTAGGCCTGTCGA
Organism: Semotilus atromaculatus; assembly: GCA_031834385.1. NCBI lineage: Eukaryota > Metazoa > Chordata > Actinopteri > Cypriniformes > Leuciscidae > Semotilus > Semotilus atromaculatus. Next base: position 7,932,900 of record JAULUF010000027.1, on the reverse strand, counting down.
TATCAGTGCAGTCATTAATTGCAAAATCATTAATGTCGAGTGTGTGGACGTTGATTCAACAAACAATAATAATAATAATACATTTTATTTATAGGTGCCGAAAGTATAGTCAACAAAAAACACAGTAAAAACCATGGAAAATCAGTCAATCAATTCAATCAATCATTTACAGTAAAAGCTATTCTAAACAAGTTTTCATTTAATTGAATTTCCTCTCTTCTCTCTTATCAGGAATGATAATTAGAAAACCTATACTTACCCATGGCTATAATTATAATTTATAGTTTCTAAACTAAACTTCTCAATGTTTAGGTTTTTTCCAATGGTGATTCCTGATATTTAGAAAGGTGGCAGATGGAGTTCATAAAGGTAAACATGGAAACAACGTAAAATAATTAATAAATTAAATATTTTATATTTGTTTTTTAAATTGCCAAATTTTGCTTTGAAGTCAGATTTTAGTCATATTAATATATTTTTTTATATATGAATAAAATCAGTCAATTTAGACTTTTAATTTAGTGAGGTTTCCTGACAATACCCAGGGGGCAAAGGGGGTTTAGCAGACATGGGCTGCTGTAAAAGGCTGTCATATAAAAATGAAATCTATGATGTCTGAGGATCACAACCTGGGTGGACAACCCGGTCAACAAGCTGCTGGAAACTTGTAATCAGGGTCAAAACAATGATGCCTCAAATTCTGCTTTAACTCCCCGGAATCACCCAATGAATGAATGGAGTAAAATTTGTATCTAGCAGATATCACCATGAAACTTTCCCAGTTGAGTAACTAGATTAAGATGAGAAAAAAATGTATTACAAGTTTTCTGTAATTTAATGTTTAAATATGCAAAATAGGCATTCTCTAATTAAATATGCACTAATTTGCATATATTTTAAAAGACGAAATCTGAGTATTGGATGAAGCTAGGTTCAAAATTATTTTTTCATTGTGTTCACATATTAGATGGGGAAAAAAATTACAGATTGATTTATGGATATCTACTTTTGTTATCCTGTAAATCAGAAAATACTGTCAATAGCCTTAAAAATGGATTTTCGCCATGTTTTTTGGAATAAAATGTCATATAAATCAGGCTAGGAATAATATATTTACAAATCCCTCTGCAAATATCTTCATAATATAACTAGGTACAAGACTGGAAAGTTTGGTGTATATATGTGCTACTGAAGAGGAGTTCTCTTACGAGAGTACTCTCGCGTTGCGTAAGCTAGCTTACGCTACGGGAAAAACCTCTTTTCTCGAGAATACTGAAGCCAAAATTATCCTTATAATTTGTAGCAGACCTAGGCGAAGGCAGCTCCCGTGGCTGGTCCCGTTGAGGAGGGATCTCCTCTCTCAGGCCGGGGGTTCGATTTGTTTTACAAATGTTTTACAAAGGAATGCTTCCTGAATCGGGGAAAGCACAATGCCGGCTAAATATAAAGACTACTTACCACTGTGAAATGTAAAGTTGGCTCCGATCGATTGACTCCGGCTCGAACTGATACGGTAAAACCAACTACATTTATTATTAACTGTGTGTTTGAAAGGTCGCGAAGAATCTGAAGCTCGCAATTATGGTAAGGGGCGTTAAATTTCCGACACGTGTTTGAGGTGTTTGGCCAATCACAACGCACTGAGTCAGCTGGCCAATCAGAGCACTCAGAGCTTTTCAGAAGGAGGGGCTTTGTAGAAATCAGCGCGTTTCAATAGAGGGAATAGAGGAGCTGCAGGAATGTACAGTATGTGAAAAATAATGTGTTTTTTAACATTAAAGCATGTTAACCTATTCACCCAATAATCAAAATAATCAACTTTTAAAATGGCATCATATGACCCCTTTAAAAAAAATTGTATGCATTGGCAAAGCTGTCTAGAAATTTTAAAGCTGACACAAGGGAGAGCTCACAATTGTGATTTAACAGGAATACAACTTATACAGACAAGTCGAATTAAACATAAAACGGAAGTTGCGCTAGTCTTTTCTTCCCTATTGTGACGTATCTGAGTGAAACGGCTTCTGGGATAAAAAAGAAATGTAGTGTGGGACTTGATTTTGTCCATCAGGAATTGATTGGATGGTTGTGGTTTGCTATTGGTGGATCTCATGTGAGTGACAGGTTGCCCCGCCCTCTCGCCCAGTAAACACATCATCAGAGAAGAGATGATACTGCAAGAGGGAGGGGACGTTATTTTGATTAAAGATTACAAAGGCAAATTAATAAAAAATAAATAATGATGTTCACAGATAAATCATTTATAATAAATACTGTAATAAGAATTGTCAATCTTGATTTCATGGTGCCTTTAATCTGCCTGGCCGGTGTATCAGTCAGTCTCTGTTCCTCTGGTTGTCAGTTTGAGATCCGGCAGTTGAGGGCTCATCTAGCGCAGCAGGATTTGGATCTGGCGGCTGAGCGAGAGGCTGCTATGCAGATCCACCACGTATGGGGGAAACAGAGCAGCAGCTTCCAGGAGATCGACGGCCTGGGCCCCGCTGGATCTGACAAACACACCAGAGAACACAGACCTGCTCCAGGTACCAGCCCTGTAAAGTACTGTATCAATTATTACATAACTTTGTATGATTCTTCTGTATTTAGATAGATGCACAGACAGAGAAAGAGAGAGATGGTAGGTAGATAGATAGACAGACAGATAGATATATATACAGATGAAACTCGAAAAAATTAGAATATCATGCACAAATTAATATATTTCAGTAATTCAAATTAAAAGGTGAAACCAATATTGTTGGTATATATAACTGTATACATATGCATGGTTATACTTTTGAGGGCCGACATTTATGTATTTAAAATCCTTTTTTTTTAATTGATTTCATGTAATATTCAAATTTTCTGAGATTTTGAATTTGGGGTTTTCACAAGCTGTAAACCATAATCATCAAAATGATAACTTTTGCATTATATTCTAATTTTTCGAGTTTCACCTGTAGTTGGATAGATAGATAGATAGATAGACATAGATAGACAGACATAGATAGATAGAGAGATAGATAGATAGGTAGACAGAGATAAATTGATGGAGAGAGAGAGACGGATAGACAGATAGATTGATAGATAAACAGACATAGATAGATAGATAGATATATAGATAGAGAGATAGATAGATAGATAGATAGAGATAGAGAGATAGATAGATAGATAGATAGAGAGAGATAGATAGATAGGTAGACAGAGATAAATTGATAGACAGAGAGAGAGACGGATAGATGGATGGATGGATAGACAGAGAGAGACAGACAGACTATATCCTACAAAAACCCCACGACCCTCCAGGTGTTCATTTCATACAAATAGTGCAAAATGTCATTTTTCTCAGTTCACTCCCCTTTATTTTGCGTGTAACAGAAATCAAATGAGAATACTCTATTTAATGGCTCAAGTTTAGTGATTCTCCTGCATTAAATCAGCCCGGCCTCTAAACACACTCTACAACATCCATTCAGTATTTACTGTGACAGTACAAGCAGGACAGATCGTATGATATCCCATTATAACAGACCGCTATAATGTCCCCCGCATTATGTCAGGTCACATTGGGATCTGTTTGGCAGGAGTACAGCTGTTATACACACACAAACACACACACACACAGGCTGCTCTGTGCATTGGGCCTTGTTCCTCCTGAAAGAGTATTCGACTATGGCACAAACATCTGTTCCTTTAACCTGAAAAAACCCTCAAAGGTCTTCGTGCAAGCCACACTTCATCCCCCAGAGGACTGTGGGAAATGTGGGCACCAGGAGCCCGCCCGTGGCTCTTTCCTCTAAACGGCACATGGACAGAAACGCTGTCAAAGCAGAGGCCGACCCCAGGAGACAGAAGAGCGGAGGAGAGGAGAGAGTGACGGTTGCCTGAGGGCTCCTTTCTTAGCGCCCATATTTTACATTTGGCGCCTCAAAGACAGGAATTAGATGCACTGAAGACAAAGACGCAAAAACTATAGGAGCTGCTGAGTGATCTCATGTTTTAAAGAGCTGCTTTTTGAAGTTGTGCCCAGCTACCTTTCAGAGTTCAGCGAGAGCGAGGTCTCTTTTATCTCCGCTGCGGTTCAGACGAGAATTTACTGCGCCGAGCGACCGCAGAGAGAGATACTGCGTGACATGATCGTGTTGAATCATCGCTCTCAAAAGTCTGCTTAGTTTCAGGAACCGGATTCCTGAAATACTGGATGGAGACACCACAAATAAATAAAAACGACTTCATAAAATGATTAGGATGTGAGAGGAAGCCTGAAACACTGTTTCGTTTCAAACATAAATGTAACATTTTGTGACATTTTTAAAACAAGAAAACACTGCCAATAAGGTTAGAAAAATAAACTTGACTGAAAATATGAAGTCTTCACATTTTTCTTCCTACTTGAATGCATCTTGTTTTTATGATGTCTGGAGATTTTTACTGGAAAACAGTTTGCGGTGCAGGACATGAAGACAGACCTCGCATGCATATTCTAGTCTAGTGTAAATCAAAATGGTATTTTGGCAAAAGCAATGATTACAATTGTACATTTTTAGAATTTTTTTTTTTTGAAGACGAAGAATATGGTTTCATATTAACTCTTTCTTTTCCTTTCTCCCTGGAAGAAGTAAAAAAGTGTGTGTGGTCGTCTTCATCCTCATGTGTTATTTATTCAGCTGGGATTGTCTTCCTGGTGTTTTAGTCGGCTCCCGAGCCTCCGTTTGATGAATATTTTAAACAGGAAAAATGAATTTAAAAAGGCGCTGTGAGTTGGGTCTCGTCTCCAGAGATGTGCGGATGGCACTTAGTGCAGTCGACTCGTCGCTCTGCCAGGCGGATCATAAGAGCTCCTGCCCAGCCGATGACCTTTACAGCCACAACCACATCAGACCCTCTTTCTGGGTCAGGAGGCCAAGCAGCAGACAAGGCCAGATTCACTACGCTAATGCATTGCTTACACTGTACACTGTACATGCTTCACTACAGTTTAAAGCCCCATTATAATGCTGTGAAATGAGAAACATTTATTTGGATTCTATTTTGTTTTATACTTTAGGGAAAAGAGCTTATTAGGTTTGTTGGTTTTGGGATCATCAGATCACATGATGTTGTGATGGACTTACATTTCTTCTGTTTCAGAGAGTGTTCATGATGATATGAATAACTACATCAGTCAGTATTACAGTGAGCCAAGTAGCGGTAAGACTCTAAAGTTATTTATTGCTTTTTTTAATTATATTTTTATTATATTTGTTTACATTGATTCTTTTTGATTGTACAATATATAATGTTCTATTATATATATTTTATTTTTAGGTTTGATCTATGCATATCATTTTTGCATGTCAATTGCATATGTATTTACTGGCATACTGATTTCACCTTGTGCAACATGTTCCTGGAACAACATTCCAATCAACCAACCAGATTTGTACAGTTCATGTCAAGTTTAGGCTTACAACCAGGGTTAGGCGCTTCTATATCATTGTTATTCACCATCATTTCCCTTTGATTTTAGGAATAAGTTATGGGTTGAGTTCGGTTTAGAGGAAAGGATATGAGGGGCTTTTGCATCAGAGGAACCTTTTCAAAGTTCCTAGAACTAATGGCGAAGGTACCCATTTTTTGTTGTGTTCGCAGCGCAAGAACTGGGAATGATTTTAATTCTAGGAACTCCTTTGAAGTAGGAGCTCATTTAGTTCCCCCAAGAGTAGGGTCTAAACCAGCACACAATAGGAACTACCAGTGACGTTAGTATACGCTGATTGGCCGAACGCATGCAAAACACCAGCACCCACCATTTATAAAAAAAAAGCTGTGTAAACACAGATTATAGCATATATATTCTCTCCAAACTAACTCTACAAACATGGAAAACAGTGGTAGATGGACATCTCAACCTTTACGCTATGGAGAAAATCCAATGCAACTTTAAAGGGACCAAGCGAAACATGTATTTCTGCTCCGTTAGCAACATTAGGCATCAACCACATGGCAAAAGCTATAATACTTTTTCATGTATTGCCTACTTTCTATGTATAACAGTTCTATCTAATAATGCATTAGGACAGGACTGTTAAACAGATCGTAAACTAATGAAGATGGAGAAAGGGAGTGCTGTGTGCTCAGGCTCTGGTGTTCTTAATGCCTTCAAAATAAATGTCCGCCACGCTGTCAAAATAAAAGTCACAACATCAATTGCGGTTTACATCACTTCAGAGTTCCTACTGGCGGTGAGAATGCAACCAGGAAAATGGCTCTAGGAGTCTAGGGGAACATTTAGTTCTCGAGGAACCGCCCTGCTGGCTAGTTCCTAGAACTAAGTTCCTATAACTACCTGGTGCGAAAGCCCCTGGTTATGATTACATTTTTGGACAGGAATATTGTCCCAGGATCAACAAAATACATGTATTACATGCATATGTAATACAATGCATTCCCCTTTTCCTGCATGAATTGGATGCATGCATCCAAATTAGTGGTCAACTGATTTTTTCAATTGCCAGTGACAACATTTGGATGGGAATGTGGCTCATGACCCTTAAAATGTTGAAATATACAGTGTAAATATAATTAAATTAACTTTTTAAATTATAATCTTGCAGTATAACATGAGATACCTGAAACTAAACATTTGTAAAAATGTTTACTTGAAATTCAATTAAACGTCTCAATTAATATTAAAATGTCAAATGGTCTGGCAGATAAATCAGTTGACCACTGTCAATGATGCTTAAATATTTAGGATGGCACTCATTCTCTAAGTTGTGCAATCTGTTGTACATACAGACATCGGAGTGCCCGACCCTGGTGCTCGTGTCATAACCACAGCAGCCATCGATGTCCACCTTCCCACCAACCCCAACCAGTTGCCGCCTTCCCTCGTCAGTGCAGACGGCCCGGGAAGTGGGCAAGAGCGCACTTGCAGCTCTGTAAGTGAAGCATCCAGCACGACCATGTCCCGGTCGAGCTGCAGCTTCACGGCCCGGCAGCACAGCATCAGCAGCCACACGCTGGGCTCCACAACTGACTGCAGCTCTACAGTACGGGAGGCCTCCACCTCCGACTACAGTGGCCAGCGCTGCTGCCCTCCTCCATACTGCAGCCCTTTGACCCTCGGGACGCAACCGGGCGTCCACGACCCCAGAGCGGTGGTCAAAGAGCTGCTCTCTTCCTTGTCCGAGGACTCCTGCCAAGCGCAGAAAGGCAGGGTGGACCCGGTCAACCTTAAATTGCCCAGTCCGGCAGGGTCAGTGAAGGCCAGTCCGGAACTGGAGCACAGGGTGAACATATACAACAGGAGAAACCAGGAAAGTCTGGGTGTATTCCAGACCAAGCCACTAATTCACCTGCAGGGGACCGAGCCATCTCTGGAGGAGAAGTACAGGCTTATGGAGCCGGCAGATACTCCACTGAGCCATATACCAGACACATAGAGCATGAAGTGTGGGACAGTAACCACCAACACCAGCTGAAGCAGCCTCTCTCTTGGCCTCTCTCTCTATATCACTTACTCATTGGCTGTGTCCGAAAACTGAAAATGGTGCCTTCACTGGCAGTATCTGAGGTAGGCATATCCAATTCCAATGTTTGTGGAACATCCGGTCTACTGAAAGATTGTGACTAGACTAGACTAGTAGTTGCTGAATCAATGTAAATGGACCAACACTACTGCTGGAGAGTCACCTTCCTACAGACTTTGATTCCAAATCTTCTCCAACACACCTTCCTGTAGTTTTCAAGTAATCCAGAAAAGATTGGTTTGGTTGGTTCTTTAGTGTTCGATAAGGGTCGGAGCTAAACCCTGTATGAAGGTAGTTCTCCAGGAGCAAGATTGGACACCCAATGCACTGCACGACTTAAGATCTGAACAGATTTACGCTATTATTTACCGGCCCAAAAAGCATGTCTTAAACCAGACACTAATTTGCACTGCTCTTGGTAGATTGTGTTGGTCATTATGGAAGTTATCCTGCTTACCTGGATACACAGCTTACCTGTGTTCTTTAATTTGTGCGTTGTCAGTCGATCACGCGCAGAACTTTCCACTCCCATCTGTGCTTTTATGGGATTGCGCTCTCTTGCTAATCTGGCCCTAAGTATCATTCACTTGGCTTTGTAAATATTTTCAGGAAAATAAACTCAGCATCATATACTGAGGATCAAACTGATCACACAAACTGACTTTCTGCAACTTGCTTTGATGACTCCAGTATGGAAATCAGAGGGCAAATTTATTAGTTTCATGACAGTTTGGAAAATGTAATTGTATTTGAACAATCTTAAGTCTGAGTTGTCCAATTGTCCAAGGTTCCTCAAATCTGGCCCTGTGTCAACTGTGCCACTTTTCCGTCAAGCTGAATGGTTCAAATAACGGTAAGGAACAGTTACAATTATATTTCCACTTGAGCTTGGTTTGGCACGGCGCAATTACCAACTGTTCTTGTCCTGGGATTCTCAGCATGGTTAGCCAACCGCGCTGGTAGAATGTGTGTAGTGACGTCACCACTCAGGATTGGTCACTTGTCTGTTGCCTGTCTACCAGTTTCTCTGTACCTGGCCAAGCACGCTAAAGTAAACACAAGTTAATAATGTACATAGCGACCCCGTTATAGAGGATGATCAGATATTTCTATCTCATGCCATATGTAAACTTTTGTGTTACCAAGGCAAGGACTGATGCATTTGTATTACATTCCATTGAGCCCCAGAATGGAAAAATGAAACCGGCATGGATTGGAATGGTTAAGCAAGAAGAAAGGTTTGGGCTGACGGTGGAAAAGTGGCTAAAGACACAAGCTAATCAAGGTCTTCAAAGTTACTAGAAAAAAATCCTGGTAGGTTAGTTTGATTAGGGTTTAAGCTAAACACTTGGTCTTCCAGGGCTGGATTTGAGGAACCCTGAAGAATTAGGGTGTATCTTCGCTGAAGAGGGTGTACAAACATTGAGTGATTGGGCAGGAGTTGTTTTTTGTTTCGGACACAGCCAGGGTTCATAGACAGTCTTTCTCTCTGTGTTGAACAGCACTATACTCCCAGGTTTCATGTTCTCAGAAAGGGGCACAGGAAGTGACATGAGTATAATGCCCTCTGCTACCCACCTCATGCAATGTTCCTCCTTACAGATGCACATTTCTCTCTCTCTCTCTCACTCTGCAAGAGCACTCAAAGTGTGCCACTCCTGCCGAAATTGCACAACCTTCCAAGGAGTCAGGGAGAGGTACTTCGGGAGCCATCATTGGAAGATTCTTCAGGAATTTCAGTGTGTCTGTTGGGCGAGTGGTGTATGAAACCAGCAAAGACACACTCTTTTAGACGGTAGACCAATGTCGGAGTGTGGCTGGAAGACTTATGTGTTCTCATTCAGGGTGGCGTGGGAGGGAGTTTTTATTTGTCGATCTGTTTATTTGTACGAAATGTAACTGACACACAATGTACAGTCCTTTCCCCCTCCCCCTCCCCCAATGCTGCAGGGTTACATTTGATCCGTGTTCAAATGTGTCAAGCTGTGTGATTCAGCCAAATTTCTTACCTTTGCCTTTCTTACATTACTGATGCTGATGTTTGTATTCAAATTCTATGCGAGGAAGAAAAAAAAGTGCTAAACGAGTATTTTTAAAAACTGAGAGAAAATAAGTAAACATTTCAGGTATACAGTATTAGAAGATTTTTATGAGAAATTATGGTTAGAATGTTGTCATAACCCCAAACCTTTACCCCCATCCCAACAGCATGAGCCTTTGAAAAGATCTATCTGCTTTCTGACTGAGGCAAATTAATCCTGTGTTGTCGACAAGGGATTTTATAAACTGATAATGGGAGAGATTGTCAAGCAATTAAAAGTTGGTCAATTCAAACATCCAGCTTTATTTTGTTTGTCTAGTTTGTTGGAGAAAGGATGTCCACAAAGGTGTTGTGTTTTGCAGAACAGAATGCCAAAATATCCAGTATACTAATCATTTGTAAATAAGTAAAAGCAGAAGTATATTTATTGAATAGTTTTATTGAACATCCAAGGCCACATTGTAAAATACAATGTTAAAATACAGCAAGTTACACCCACCAATAGATTACATAGAATATGGAAAGACCATCACAAGACCGCTAAATCACAATCGCTGGATAATTGAGGTCAGTCTACAGCAGGGGTGTCCAAGATTAGCTGGTTTAGGTGTTTGATTAAAGGTCAACTCGGGAGCAGAATTTGACAACCCTGTATGAGGCTACAGCAACAATTATGTTAAAACACCAAGTTGTAAAACAGAAAACTTTCGAACTCATGTGTCACTGAATTCTTTTATTAAAAGTGGTTTGCTGTCTACATTAACTGAAGTACATAGGTGTTCTGGAGTAAAATCCCACGCAAGAGATGGATGGAGCGTCAGCTCAGAGCTTCTTAAGGCAGGTTCCCAGTAAAGTTCTTCAGGTGAGTACCATCTGTCCAGTTCTCTCACTTTTTCAGGGCTTCAGTCAACTCAGGTACAACCTAGAAAAAGAATACAGAGAGAGTAAAATCAACCATGACTGATGTATTGATAGTTTGAAATCTAATCGTACACTGCGCGGCAAAAAAGGGTCGTTGTTTGGATTTAAATAGGCAGATGCTTAAGAGTCTATGATTGGATCATTATTGCTGGGATTATTATGTTTCTAGCATGTTATGTTTGACAATAGTTTTTCTAACCCTAATTGATGGAATGGTGTAGCTTCTTAAACAACAATGTAGGAAGACATTGAATTGTTGGATTCATTGAAAGTCTTTAGGATGTGCTAAAGTAGACTTTACAAGATCTTGACCAAAAATGTATGCACCTCTTTATGGAAATAACATCACATTTATTTCTATCCTTTCTATCTTCTTTCTATCTTTCTATTTCTATCTTCTACATTGTTAAGCTACACATTCCATCAATAGGTTTAGAAGAACTATTGTCAAACATAATCACTGCAATATGTTTCTAGCATATTATAATGATCCAATCATAGACTCTCAAGCATATTTGAATCCAAACAACAACTTTTTGGCCAGGCAGTGTACGATTTAATTTCAAACCAACACTTTAAAGTTTTCCCTAGGCAGGGTGGTTGTCATTTGAGAGCAACCTGAACTGTTCCTATATGTCGAGGTTCTCATCCAAAACCGAGATGCTCCTGTATTTCAGAGCATCCTGAAAAACTATATCATCACCCCAATATGTCCCCGGCTCAGTTTTCAATCTAAGGAAGGAGGAGAAAGCCCATACATTTTAATCAGTTATCTGAGGAGTGACCGTATGTAAACTGATCTGAGAGGCGCCAGCGCTGCCCATCGTCGGCAATCACTTTTACACAGTTTACCTGCACACCTGTGTCGAGCACGCACCTCCTGAATAAAAGATGAACGACAGGGCAAACACAGGGAAATAAATGATGATAGCGTTACACGAAGTAAACACCAACAACAGATGGATGTGGTGTGTGTGGCAGCCCTCTGGCACCGGGAGTGTGTGTGCCACCTTGAACTCTGGCGCGCAGCCGGCCGTGTAAAGCTCTGGTGAGAGGACACTGAAAATAAAGGTGAAAAACTACACCCACACACTTGTGCTTACTATCAATTACTTTTCTGCTCTGAAAGGAGAAGTTGTGTATAAGGCTTCTAGTTGGAGCCGCGAGTCGCCACTGATTAATTCAGAGACTCAATAATTCAGAAGTTGCACACTTTCCATTAGGTGGAATAATGCACCCTGCAAATTTTACAAGAAATATGGGACAGCTTTTTTTTTTTTTTGAGTCTGGTTTTGGTTGTAGACTGGGTTGGCTGAAGAAATGAATACCAGGTCATTTGAAATTTACAGCGCTATTAATATTAAACACAAACGGTCCTGCTGATTGTCTGAGGCACTGGATTAAAATGTCTCTGATGACCTGATGAGGATCTTTTGTGCTAATGAGATTCGTGTTTTAGAGGAAGAAGATTGTATCTTTCTTGTTACGTATACTTTATCCTTAGTTGGAGTGTCAAATGGCAAAAGGCTTCTCTTCTCTGTCCTGAGCAGTTGGGCCATCTTTATTTTAAGCATTTTTGTTGCTTTTATTGATGAAATGAGTTGATGTAGAAACAGCATCGCATCAGTGTCAAAATCAACCCTTTTTTTGTTTACCATCAAAGGTAAGAACAGCATGAAAATAAAGACATGTCATTGCAATTAGTTGAAATGTATTCTTAATCTGAATAATTAGGTTACCTATAAAATCAACAACTCAAAACATCAATAAAAAATAATTATAATAAATGAAATAAATTCTTAATCTGAATGATTATAGGCTGTTGCAATAAAAATAAAACAGCATAAGTCTAAAAATATATCAAATTCGGTAAAAATACAATTGGATTTAAACTTGTGCCACATGAACACCCCAGCTCGCTAACCGCTAGGCCACGACTCCAACTAGGAATCTTACCTTGAACAGATCAGCCACTAGGCCATAGTCAGCCACCTGAAAAATAGGGGCTTCTGGGTCCTTGTTGATGGCAACAATGGTCTGTAAAACAAATAAGTAGTATATTATTTAGCGTAGTGGGCTAAATCGCAAAAAAATACTGCATGGTGTGTCGAGCACTGATTAACAACAGTCTCCTAAAAATAATTAATCACAACAGAAAAGTCCAGTGGTAACTTTCTACCCAAAACATATGCCAACACAATATGATTGTAAACATCTAGTCAACGTGAGGATGCTCCTGTATGAACATGGGGAGGAAGGTGCTAGTGATGGACGCTCTGGCAGATTGTTAAGCAGTGCTATGAGAAACTAAGATGCAGAATAGAAAATGCAGATGAATTATGGATGCAGGTAAAAAGCTACTCCAGATCGCTTTTAAAACACTCCATCCCAATACATCGTCCCACTTAAGAGAGAGTTAACTCTGGAAACTCTTGAAGACCTCTTCTCATAGGTGGGCTTACTCTAATTGAGGATATTACCACAGAAAAGGATATCTTCTTAGTGTGTATATTTTGACATACATTACTAACTGTACCTTGCTATCTTTCATTCCAGCCAGATGTTGGATTGCGCCAGAGATGCCAACTGCAATGTACAGCTCCTGTAGAGTAACCAAGAAAAGTATTAAAGCTATACTTTTATGTATCATCCAAATCAACAGTTCTTTGTTCTTCTGCAATAACGTCACGTTTATAACGCTGAACCCCGAATACATTCATTTATTTGCATTTCACCGCCTATTCAGTATTCACTTACATAAATATTGAAAGGTACAGTGCTAAACAGCTCATTTAATACGTGGGGTCATGTTGAATGTGTGTGTGTGTGTACACACTAAATCCAGATGTAATCACAGACTCAGTGATAGTGAGATCAGATCTCCGTGTGGAGCACCGGCTGTTGTCAGACTCCTTGAGCAAATCTCACTGGATTTTTACAATGAACGTTTGGAAATGTAAACTGATATTTCCAACTGCAACAGCAAACAATAACGAACAGGATTAAAACATTTTTTGGGGGTGAAAATACTAACATGGTTACGACTTTTGCACAGCACTGTATATATAAAATGCATTTGACTTTAATTAAAATAATATTGCTTTCTAAACATTTAACATTAAGAGATGTACCACAAATCAAATTCAACTTTTCATTTACCTAACAAATCATATTACTTCTCGTTCCTTGTGAAGGGGAAGCTCATTTAATATGCGTTCAGAGTCATGTTATGCACATTGCACACGACTGATTGATTGACACCCCAAGCAGCAATATGGTATGCCATGTTTCACTTAGAAGAAATAACCTGCACTGGGTGTAAACGAGGCTAGTTCTTAAAAATCACGAACTTCTTTCTTGCTTGTACAGAATTTCAACAATTTAGCATCGTCACGTGTTACGCTAACAAAGGACGTTTAAAACTGTCAGCATTGGCTCGGAAGCGCTCTGCTGATCTCCCGTCCCAGAGCACAGGCCACAACATCCTCACAATTACTCAAAAGAGGAGTGCTTGGGGGATGTGGCAGGACTCCCCCTCGCCTCCACCCTTCTCCCGAGGGAGTGCTACATCAGTGGCTCTCAACTTAATGCACTGCTCCATGAATATTTCAGTGCAGTTTAATGTGGCTGTGGCGCTCTCCCGGGGGCCACCGCTTCAATTTGTGAACACGCGGCCGGCCAGCCGGAGCTCTAAAAGCCAGGAGGAGAGAGGGCAGGGCTTGTGTTTCAGATGGAGACCCGCAAACATCGCAATATCCAGACGATGGGGGAGCTTGCAGTGGGTGCTGGATAAAAGTTTGCTAACAACTTCAAGTTAACGGATAATCGGCATCTAAAAGCCGATGATTTTTGAAAAGATGATATTTTTCCAAAAAAATATCTTTAATCAAAAATGTCATTTCTCCACCTCTAAAACATTTTATCTGCTGATGTTGAACCAAAAATATCAGTTTAATGATTCAATCAAATCATGTATTTTTTGTTAAAGGTTTCGATCCGCATGAAATAGAAAATTATGAGACATTATGGAAGTCGGCACTTTCCACAAAATAGGGCCTGAATATCTTGAGATTTACCATGATGTTTTATTTATTTATCAATAAATGGTCTGTGAAAGATGGTTCTTAACGTTTAGAAAATGAATAACTAAATATTACAATAGTAAACTAAATATTAAATACTAAATAATAAATAAAAATCATTAAAAAAAAAATCTCGTGTCATTTTATTTCTGCCAATTTTAAAATGTTATCAAAATTTCAGAAATTCTTCTCTCTCTTTTTTTTCTACCCATAAACAGAATAAAATATGCAAAATGGTTGCATAACAGGGTTGCAAGTAACACCGTTGAAAATTTAGCCCAAATTAAGCGGTCATACAGTAGGGACTCATTTTTCCAACCCTATTACCAAACCTTGGGAAATCTTTCTTTATCTTTTTTTTTATTTTCTAACAATAAACATCAGTATAAAATTATGCAAAATTGGTGACACAGTTGGGGGGTGCCAAATGACTAACAAGGTTGCTAGTAACAGGGTTGAAATTAAAATGTAGCCCACTAGCTTATATTTACAATTAATTAAAGAAAAATATTTCTTCTATCTTTTTTTTCTTGGATAACAGTGTTGAATAGATATATATAACTATAATCAGAGACTATAGTGAAAACAGCTCCATGTCATTTATATAGTTGCAGCGTCATGGTGCACATCCTTAAACTTGAGTTATTCACACAAAAAGAAGCAACAAAACCACGTATATCTAGTCATCGAACCATCACCCTGAGGGCTAAAAGATTACAATTAACCACAAAAGACATACTCAATCGACCCAAAACAACACTCATTCATCTTGACTCGAGTTCATTTCACTGGTAGAACTCATTCGGGACTTGTTCAGGGTGAATACTAATGCACAACGGTCGGCCTACACTTGACAAGCTTGTCAAAACATTTGGAGAATTGGGTTTGGGGCTGATTTGCCTGGTTTGAGCTCAGAGTGGACCTGTGCGGTGCGCGGCTCCACTAATGGCTCTGCTAAATCATTTACAAGCCGGAATGTGCCATTAACTACATCACAACGCCTCAAAGCTCTGCTAATGTGTGGATAATGACAGCGGGGACGTCCCACTCGGAGCGGATAATGGAAAATTAACCTTTTTAAAGGGCAACACGGATCCATCTTTCTGGATTCGAACAGAAACAACAATTAGATGTTGCTGTATTCAAAGTCAAGATGGTTTATCAGTCTGAAACCGTGGTGGGTTTATCAACTAGTGAAGGATTTCCCTCTGTAGAGCCAATCGGTGTATGAAGGACTGTAGGACAGACTGAGAAATAAGACAACTGGTTTCCGGTCTCGGTACTTACAGGAGCCACAATCTTTCCAGTCTGTCCGACCTGCATGTCATTTGGGACATAACCAGCATCAACAGCGGCTCTGGAGGCACCAACTACGATAAAATAGTGGTGGTTTCATTTTAAATTCATATTTCTTTAAATAGCTTGATTAAAAACTAACACTAAACAAAGAATCTAGGTTCAAATCAATGATTAGGACAAAGCAAGCACAGTACCGGCTGCGTTCAGCTGGTCGGCGAGGTCGTACAGCAGTTTGAAGTTGTCGCCGCTCTTCAAGCCCCTCCCTGTTATGACAAAGAGACGGCAGATGGGCATGAAATATGAAATTACTGACAAGGTTATGAGTCCAGTAGGATCGATACAGTCTCAGTTTACTATTGATTTTCTGAGCAAAAAAAAATTGCCTAGAGAAATTTCAAGGGAATACCCAACATTATGACACAATGAACATAAACACAAAGATGATGAAGTCCCAGTGGGAGGCGGTTTTAGTTTATGTAATTTATTGATGTTATTTTTCTTTGATTTAGCAATAAAGTATGAGAGTTTGTGCCGTACTGCTTTTTATAAAACTGTTTGTCTATAATAAAATATTAGAATAACATATTCAATAAAAAAGGAATATGTTTTCATTCAAACGTAAAAGCACATGGTATCATTTTTAGACTTTATTCATTTATTTTGTTGTATTTATTTTTTGTCATAGCATCAGAGCTACAATTTTAAATAATAAATATAAAATGAAACTTCTTAAAACAATATTATAACAATTAAATAAAATCTTTATATTTAATATTTAATTCAATTAAATTTGTATACAGTTCAAACAAACAATGAACAAACACGAATATGATGTAGTCCCTGTGGGAAGCGGTTTTAGTATATTGTAATTTATTGATGATGTTGTTGTTTTTTTTGATTGATTGATTAAGCAATAAAGTATTGCTTTTAAAAAAAACGTTTGTTGTTTAAAAAAAAATTTTACATGATCAAACCTTGTGCGGTCCCTTACAAGAATCAGATATTAGTGACTCTGCTAGATGATACAGTTCTTGACACATGTTGGTTAACAAGTGGGTGTGGTGCAGTGATATATAAGTGAACAGGCACAATATTATTATAATGCTGTTATATCATGTATTTCAGCACAGCTGAAGCTGCTTTTGGGACCGAACTATACATTTTATAACATGCATCAAGACAATTTCCTGTAATGTCCAGTGGACAATTGTGGTGTACAAAGTTCTGACCTCCAGACACCACGACTTTAGCACTGGCGAGATCTGGACGGTCACTCTTAGTTAGAGTTTGTTCCAGCCACTCAGAGACTCCAGCAGCGGCAGACGAAGAGACTGCAAAAGCAACAACATCTCGTGAGGAGCCGTCCAAATAAACATGCCGAGTTGTTCCAAAATACCTCTTTATGATCCCTTTAAAATCAACGTTTAAACAAACTAGGCAATCAAAACCTTGCAGCGGAGTGGAGGATTATATACAACACTAAATACTATAAACCTTTGTGTGTGGTATCAAAGTCAGCGTGACCTTAAAGAAAAACATGAACGAACAACAGTGTGTTTAACTTTATCAAACGACGAGTACCTTCCTCTGAAGAGGCGCTGCCCCCCTCTACGGCCGCAGGTTCAAACGAAGTGCCTCGAACCGTGAAGATCTTCACGCTTTCATTGCACTTGACTGTGCTGAGGGCATTTCCTATGGCCAGAAAACAGGGGAAAGGAGATGAAATTACACGCATACATATATAAATGTTTGTTTGTTTTCTTTGACAGGCAATTCAATTTTAATTGAGTTAATTACACATCAAATTTGGCTGTGAAATTACCCCCCAAAAATCATTTAAAGTCACTATTGTGTTAAATGAGAAAAGCATTAAATAGACATTAGAAACAGTAGATTTAAAAAAAAAAAAGAAGTGTGTATATATATATATATATATATTTGATTTGATTCAACATGGAATTTATTAGACAAACTTTTAGGCTAAAACTGCCATGATTTTTTCCTGAATTAGTATTTAGATACATTTACAGCTGCTTATTTATTGGAGCTCAGAGGTGGCATGAATGCAGTTAAACAGCAATTACAATTGTATAAATAATGCCATGATATTAATGGGTATTAAAGGGATGATTTACCCAGACATTTTTATTCTGTCATAATTTACTCACTCTTATGTTGTTTTAAACCAGTATGACTTCTGTGGAACATAAAATAAGATAATTTGAGAAATGTCTCATTATTTTTTTCATTCAATGAACGTAAACCAAAATAGTTGGGTTACCAACATTCTTCAAAATATTTTCTATGTTCCATGAAAGAAATAAAGTCATACATGTTTCAAAGGGTGAGTAAATGATGACAGAATTTTTCATTTTTGGGTGAACTATCCCTTTAATGGTTTTTATTTTTATTAATATTGAACAATGATTTTTTTGTTTTTAAATAAAATTATAAAATAAACTAAAACTGCCAGTAGGTGGCGGTAACCATAGATATCTATGGCGGTAACTGTCTAAATGAGTAAGTCATTGGCTGCGTCCGAAATCACATACTCTCTTGAGTAGGTACGTATTTTTAATAAGTAATTGCATCATGACAGCTAAAAAAGTATGTTCTATATAGTATGAATGTAATCTGGACGTACTACAGTCATGTTGTCATTATCATGTGACCTACCGTCAGTTTTTCACTGCCATTCATAAATTCTCTCCCTTGGCCTCATGGGATAGTAAACTGTCCATCGTACGCGCACTTCAGAATCTCACCAGAAGTAGTAGGTCATCCAGTACTTTTTGCCTACACTTTTATGAGTACTGTGAATTCAGACACTTAAAGCTGCCGTCGGCATCTTTTTTTTTTTTATCATAATCAGCGAATTCGACAATATATTCCGACAGAACAACATAAAGTGGTTTTAGAAAAAAAACCGAGCTTCTAACTCCACATGGAGCGTGTTATTTGTTTTTGCAAAAATCCACCGCTCCCGGTTCATTGTCTCCAATCAGCGCAGGGGGGTGTGAGACATGACTGTCAATCACAAGTCGTGCACGCACACGTCAATCACATGCACACGCCTGAAGTTCGCGCAGTAGCGAAGAGTGATGGCGCACTGACGAGCACGAACTCTGTGGGAGAGTATTCGTTGATAGTGGGGGAGGGGCATGAGAGTTGTAAACATTCAACATTTTGCATAAAGTCCACTCAATAAGCCAGAGTTGCCGACGGCAGCTTTAATTTGTCACACTGTTTTTTACCTATATAGGCCCTGTCCCAAATGGAACCCTAAGCACTCGCGGTCTTCCTCTGAGTCTGCACTTTCGCGACGTAACGCCGCTTTGAATGTCGGGAAGAAGTCTGCTGTGGAGTCCGCATCAGTGCGGGCTCGGCAAAAGTGCGCATCAAGGGCGCAAATCGACCACAGAGGGGGCGCTCGCGAGCACCCTTCTGAGATCTAAAAATGACAAATGGGACACACTGCGGTCTCACGGACTTAACGGACACGCGCACGCGGCAGCCATTGTAAGTCCACAAGACCGAAAGTGCACATGAAGGCCCAATCCCAAATGGCACACTTCATGTGCACTTTCGGTCTTGTGGACTCCACAGCAGACTTCTTCCCGACATTCAAAGCGGCGTTACGTCGCGAAAGTGCGGACACAGAGGAAGACCGCGAGTGCTTAGGGTTCCATTTGAGACAGGGCCGAAGTGTGCGATTTGGGACTGGGCCATAGTAGGGAAGTATGCGATTTCGAATGCAGCCATTGAGTCATTCATTCAGTCATTCGATTTGTTCAAACAGCTGATTCATTCAGGAAGTAAATGGCTCTTTATGAATGGGCCACTGAATCATTGGTTCACCATATTCGTTCAAAACGCGGATTCATCCAGAAATAAAACATAGCTGTGTGTTGCTCGGAGACGCACAACAGTTCTGCTGTGGCTTTACAGGTAATATTTTTATTGGCAAAATTGAGAAAAAAAAAAAACCATCTAAAATATAACAGGATAGTAACTATTTAATTTCTGTATAAAATCAATAACACATTTGCACTCATGCTATCCGGGACTAAAACAGCACTCGTGTGATATTGCGCTCGTTACCCGTGTGATATTATATCATATGATTATATCATATGTATGATATTATATCTACATTATATATGATATCAATATCATACAAGACAAAAACTCATACAGGACCATTTTTACCCTGATATCTTGAATTTTAGGGCATTTTAACTGCATTCTACAGGGTCCATCCAGCAGTTCAATTATCACCAAATAAATCACCAATTAACTGTATAAAATATAAGATGAACTATGTAGGTCTGGGGCGGGTGCGTTAAATGCGTTGATAATCTTAACCATTTGTTTGTTTAATAGCTAATTAAAATAATGCAATATATATATATATATAACAAAATATAATGACATAAAACTAGTGTACTCCTAGTATAAAAAAGGCTAGATTTTTTTTTTGTAAAGAGAATCATGATTTTCACTATATAATCATTTGTAGGAATTAAAGGACATTAACACACATTACTACATTATATAATAAAAAAAGACCATCAAAATGTTCATTCAAATACATTTAGGATAATTCAAGTAAATGTCCCTGGAGAACCTTCATATGGATCCCCCAGTTGAAAACCTTGGACATAAATGATCGCCACAAGTGACAAAAAAAACAAAAACACTTTTCATTTGAGGTTTTTCACAAAAAACATTAATGTGACTTAAAATAAAGTCTCATAAATTTCAAGTGTTCTGTGCTTGCCAAAGATAAAGTGGCCGGAGTAATTGGGAAGTATTTATGGCAGTAGAGTTTATGGATGAGAAACAGTGAACAGAAAAATAATACATGCAAAAGCGGAACAAAAAGGCTCCAGGATGCCCCTTAGATTAAAAATGAAAAAATACACTTTGTTTCAAGCCAGTGTAAATCACTGTGCGTCTCCGTTCACGCAGCCAACCAATGGCCAGACTCCTAAATCACAAACTCCATGTTAAACAAAGAGAAGGATGTGGAACATACTAGGAAGGTAATTTTGAAAGCATTTCTTGACAGGTACATCTGGAAGTGCTACTGGTGTATTCGTTTGTGTGTTTACCAGCATAAATGGTCCTCACAAAGGTGTCTGGAGATTTGATCTCAATGATATCTGAAATGGGAGCCACGTCCAACTTGGCGGCCACTCTTGGAAGGAGATTCTACAAATAAAGATATACACTCAGCATTATCAGATGTATTTGAAGCTCTTGAATAAGTTCAAGCGTTAAAACATGCACATCCTTAATATCTGCAGATCTGGTCAAATTTGATTTGTTTGGAAATAGCATTATTTCGGCAGGCATTGATCAAAACCCATGTCTGAAAACTTTGGCCTTCCTGCATCGCAGACGGAATAAATATTGTTGAGTCTGAAAAAGAGCTCTAAGTTATGTCTAGAGGTGAAAAATATTGCATAGTGGTAATTCAAGTGTTTTATATAGTGACATAATGAAACCAAATCCACCACTTAAGAATCCATCAAATAAAATACGTTTAGCCAGTGAGGAAATTGAGACTAATACATCTCTTTGGTCTGGGGTTAGGCTACATAAGATACTGTTTAATGTATTACAATTCAATTTAAATACCATTAGATCTGCTGCCTGACAGTTTGGCTGTGGAATGACAAATAACCTTGCATATAATAGAGCCGCACTTATTGAGGACGGACTTCTCCCACAATTCCAAAAGTAAGAAGCCTGATAGCGGCACAGCGGGATGAGAGTTTCTAATCTATTTCCCATTTGTGCTTTTCGCTCAGGGAAATAATCAAATAACTCCGGAATGAGTGTAACTACAAAATCCTGCATTAAGTAAAACATCGACACAAATCACTGATGCAATCACATGGAAAAATAAAAAATAAATATATTTTGCATTATTACGCTGCATGTTTCAGAGTGAAGCCCAGAACGGTGTTCATTTTCAGTTTCCATTCACAGTAAATGCTTCTCTGCGAGTGCTGTGTGTTTGAGTCACTTATTTGCATTTGGGATCACAACATTTGTCATGAGAATCGTTTACAAATCTGTTGTCAACAAAGAAGAGCAAAAAGGTCTCTGCGGTTTCCCTCCAAAATGAAAGCTCAATGGTTTAACGTTTGAAAAAAAGAAAGAAATTACCATAAATGTTATTATTGTAATTTTACTGTTTTGTAAAATAAATAAAAAACAATAATAATAATTAA
The DNA here is from genome assembly GCA_031834385.1 of Semotilus atromaculatus. Taxonomy (NCBI): domain Eukaryota; kingdom Metazoa; phylum Chordata; class Actinopteri; order Cypriniformes; family Leuciscidae; genus Semotilus; species Semotilus atromaculatus. The sequence continues at coordinate 7,910,801 of JAULUF010000027.1, read as the reverse complement.
CATTGTTCTTAATAATAATAATAAACAACAATTCTATGAATACGTTTATTGTAACATTGTGTTTTAATACATTATTATCATGATCATTAAATACTCAAATTCTTGATTTTACAGTACAATAGTATGTTTTTATTGCAATATAGATATCTTTTTTAATTTGATAGAATATGATTTTTAATAATATTTGCGGGGGTTGGGGGCGTGGTCAGGTTTTCCTTTTTTGTATTTAGCTGATTTTTGTCTCGATAGGTTTTGTTTATTTGATGACGAACTTTATACGAATGTTGCACAGGGTTTTTATCGTTAACTAACACGATCAAAAACATTTCTGTTAATTAAAAAAAATCTGAAATTAAAATGAATAAATAGTAATTGAAAAAACTAAACGAAAAATAGAAATGTAGCCTTGGCAAAGTTATTTTAAAAACGTTAAAAAAATTATTAACTGATATATTATTTATAACCGAAATAAAATAATTTAAACCGAAACAACAATAAAACGACAAAAGCACAATGAAATTACAAAAAAAAAAAATATATAAAATAAAATGCACATGAAAACTAAAAATATAATAAAACTAAAACAATGATTGCACAAATTTTACATACTTTTTTGCTTTATTTGATGAACTTTTATCAGATTGTACAACAATAATGTAAATATTTACCTTAATTTGTTTTATGAATTCAACAAATTTGCCTTGATCTATTTTTATTTGATGATACTTGTTTAAAAAATGTTGGACATTCTGAAAATTCTGTACAAGAAAAATTTCATGACAAATTTGTCATTGCTGACAAACACTTTTTGTGTGATAATGCAAAAAAAAAACTGCGATTTGATGATCCCACTAAGTCATATCACATCTTCACAAACACACATTGTCAGAATAAAAAAATTTAAAAAATTAAAAAACAGTGTCGAGTAACACTATTTCAACAAATTTTTACTTGCATTTGGTGATTTTATTTAAACCCTGGCTAATATGCTAATAGTGTCCCGCAGATGGAGAAGCGAGCTCGTGAAGACATGCAGCGCTATTAGTAGAAATCAGTGCATGAATAAATGCATTAGAAAACATTTTGCAGTTTATTTAGAAATTTTTAAAGGCCATTTCACGTTTGTCAAACATTTGTTTGTTCTGATAAAGGTTTGTCATCCTTTTTTTTTTTTAGGTAAAAATGTCAATTTTGTTCAAGCTGATAAACGTTTATCATCAATATTTAAAAGAAGATCAAGAAAAAAAAATATGCATGAATTTTGTTCAACCTGACATATGTTTGTCATCAAAATAAAAAGTAACAATGGTGTTGTTTTCCCACATTGTGTAATTACCTTTCCGAAAGCAGAAGCTCCCGCACAGATGTGTGTGAAACTGAACTGTTTCTGAGTTGCCAAGATGAGGGGTGTCAGCTCCTCTGTGAAAGAAGGCAGAATTTAGTTTTTCATTTAAATCATCAATACCATGCTTTCTTCAATATGATAAGACTCTTTTATCCTAAGTCACTTGCACTGTTCTTTACTTAATTTACACTATAACCAAATACTTCAAAAATGTATGAACAAAACCTCGAGTTTACCTGGCAATAACCCTTTGTAGGCTGCATGTTGAGCTATCAGAATTTTCTTCACCCCTTGAACTTTGGACAACTGCTCTGCAACCTGTCCAAAAACCCATAATCAGAGCCCTGAAATCAGGCTTTCAACTTGCTACACAGAAATCAATGGAAATGAAGAGAATACCTTCGCACAGTTCGTTCCAGCAACCAAACAGGACACGTCACTGCCGAGTTTATTAGCAGCGGTGATGGCGTTCAGGGTGATGGGGGTCAGCGTGTCATTATTGTGCTCGGCAACAACCAGAGTACTCTGAAACCTCTGAATCAAACCAGACTGGAAAGAAGAAAAAACATATTTAGTCAATCTGATACTCTATGATATAAATAACTGCTGGGCTCTTTTACCCAAATAACCGATACAAGGTTACTTGAATGCAGACTGGGGCAGTGCAGCCAAACATTGTTTTATAGCCCAGAGAGGTCATTAGAAATCTGATTTATAACAGGGATCTGATACTACTTAGGGTCTGGCCTAATATATTAACATATCAAATTTAATGTAGGTCACATTTTAAATGCATTGTAGGTCAATCAGTTAAAGACAGTGAGGAGGTTTCATAATGCACTGTTTACATAATTGTATAACCTTGACAGATAGTTAGCTAGCTCTGTTTATTAACTTATCATATTGATGTTACCAATGCCTTAAAAGTGTCATGAACATATTCAAAGATCAATATTTCTGTCTAACGTTGTTAAAAAAAAACAGTAACGTTACTAACACTATGAGAATATGTTAAAGTTAACGTAAACGCTTAGTTAGCAGGCTGCATAACTATGAAAAAATAGGTCAGCAAAGTAACCCAACATTTGACATTGCGTTTTAATCATCACATATAAAAAACAATACAATAAAACAAGCTTATATAGAAAAGAATAGCAGTTTAGTCACATATTACACAACTCTTGCTAAACTAAATGAGCGTGTTAGCCAGCATGCTAAGCTTTTTATTCGGGTCTATTTGTGTCTAGAAAGGACAGTGAGAAAGAACGACAACTTTTTTAAAAAAAAGTGCGCCCTGGTTAATGTGTCGTTTCGTCGGTTTTCTTACCAACTGCCTGAGATAGGTCTTGTTTACAGCTTTGAGCATGATTACAGCAGCAAACTAACAGCATCCACACTGCCACTGCTTTAGTAACAGGGGATAGAGGTTGAGTTGAGTTCTCGCGAGATCACAAGAGACACGCCCCTCTTATGTATAAGTCATTTTGTAACAGCTCAAATGTGGTTTTCTTGGATGTGATATTCTTCAGTATACGTACTCTTCTTATATATAGGCCAATATATAACGGAATAACTAATATAACTGTCTAATAGCAAAGTGGGCGGAGACTGTGTGGATACGTAATTAGCCTGGGGGGGGCGGTGTTTCATAGCTTTGATAATCTGTGGAGCTTTTTAGTTCAAGAAAAGTTCGTTTCCCACGGTGACTGTAAATGTAACAGGGTACACTGAACCAAGGGTTATAACTTTATTCATAATTTTGTGGCATACTCAGCTGTAGACCAACAGCACATATTCTGTATTAAGTAGAATGCAACACTTTGGTATGAACACTGTAAAAAAAAGTTTCTGACTTTTAAGTATAGGCTACAATCAACTTGGATGTTTAAGTCATTTCAACTTAAACTACATTAAACTGGTTTTAAAACATGAGTTGAATCTTAAAATAAAATCTTAAAATAACTAAAAATTAAAAAAAATAATAAAAAATAAAAGTTGAAAATTGCTTAACATATTTTGATGAGTTAAAGCAATGTAAAAACATATGTTGTCATAACTTATTGATCATTTAATTTTTTACTGTGACTGAGCTTTACAGTGCTATGAGTATGATTTTATTAATGTTCCCTGTTTGTCTTTTTGTTTGTTTGTTTGTTTGTTTGTTTGATTTAGTAATTTTATGTAATTTTACTGATTTGATATGTTTGGATTTGATGCTTTGGGTTGTGTTCATAACATGTTCAAGACAAAAGGGAAAGATTGTGATTTATTACTTTTTGCATTGTTATTAAAATAATAGGCTATTTTCAAGGTAGACTGTTCAATTAAACTAAAAAAACGATACATTATAATATAATATATTACAAAAAGATAAATTAATTATGTATGTATGTAATGTATCAATGTATGTATTTTCTTTTCTTTTTTTTTTTCTTCATGTGTGTTCAGGTGGCAAACTTAAGAAAAGTAGCCAAGTCTTGTACCGCTCAGATCAAGGGAAGTATTTTTTAAAAATAAATCAAAATAAATTTGCCCACATTTGTCCCAATAGGGTTTGAGGGTTAAAAAGTGAGGCTATTATTGTATTCTGACCATTTTTTCCCCGCAGTAGCCATTTGTTCCATCTGATTCATTCAATCCGTTTGAATTGAATTTAAATCGCCGACAAATGGTTGTCAACTGATTAAAACCAATAAAACGTAAAAAGCCTATAGGCTACATACAATCTCCTAGATGTCTCTTTTTGACCCCCTCGTGGAGCCAATTTTAGTAGTCTAAATTAAATGTGTTTCTTTGCGGGGTTAGAGGTCAAAGTCAGAGGTGAGGTTCGACACGCGGTCACTCTGATTCACAACACGACTTTCAGCATGATTCTTGCCCGAATCATTTTCAGAGTGAAATAAACGAAATTATTCATTATGGTCGCATTTTAAAATAGCTTATAGCTATGGGCTTTCCCCCAGCTATATTAAACTATAAACATTACAAAAAATGGACAGAATAAACCAGCTGAGTTTAATTTAGGGAGAAGCATGGATGCTGTAAAACATGAAAGCCCAATTAAGTTATTTGAACTTATTTATTCTCCTTAACTTCAAATGTCGTGACAATAGTGGATTTTGAGCTCAAAAGTAAAAATAAAAGTAATCCATTGTCTTGACTATTTGTGAGTTGAAACAATGGTTATCTTCAAACTGAGTTTACTGAATCTTTTAATGCAGCAGTTGAACGTTCATTTCTAAGTTTTACCAACTGGATATCTCAGCGCATTATTCACAATAAAATGCACAGTTTAATGCAAGGTGCGTGTAGTTCAAGCAAAAATAACCGTTCTAAGCAAACTTGTGCTGTGAGTCTCTTAGAAGCAGATTAAATAGAGAGATTAGCCTAAATCTAACCGAAGAATGCAGGTCCACATTGGACAATTATTTTATGGTAATTTTGGAATGGAAACGCACAAAGAAGCCTAAATAGATTTAAATCTGGTTTGAAACACGTTACATCCGCAGTCAAACTAAAAAATTTACATTTTCTCTCGAAATTTTTTAATAGCCTATATGAGCCGTTTTTTCTAACCCACTGCATAGCTGAAATTTAATATTTATGGTCAGTTATTTTCTATCTAAAATGATACATTTTGTTAGACTGGCAAAAACGGATTATGAACTGTATTACAAATATGAAACCATGTGATGGGCATGTATAGCCTACTACACTATGTGAAGATATTTTGATGTCCAGTAGGGGGCTCACTGTAACACATGGACAGACATTCACATGGATTTCCCCTACGGATTTTTTTTAAAGCAACGAAACGAATGAAGCCTAAATGCAAAATTTGCAGAATATTTTGCAAACAAATTAATATATTTTTTAAACCTCATTCTAGTTTTTATTATGTCAGTGTATTAAATGCAATTTAAACCCGCAGATAATAATGTCGCTGCATAGCCTATAACATTCATGCGTTTGTCCAGCTTCTCATTGAACACCTAAATGCAATACTGGCACTAAAATGTAGGCTAACTTAAAACATATGCTACTCCCTATTTAATGAATTTCCAGCTATTTGTCTTGTGTGTTTTGTTCACCGTTGCAACTGTTTCACAGTTATGTTTGGAAAAACAGAAACAGAAGTCGGAGTTTAATCTTCAATTCCTCGGTAGACAATATTCAAAACATTTCTCGTGGTCGGATCTCCTCCTCGGGCTGTTGCTCATATTCGGGGGCGCGCGCGTGGTCCAGGTTTGCATGTGACGTCAGAGCCCCGGTGACGTCAGAGCCAGTGTCTGTGTGTTGCTCTTCCCACAGGCTCTTCGGCCAGAAGTTATTAGTCAGCTCGGGACGAGGCAGTTTCCCATTCCATTTCCTCATCTGTACGCCTTCTGCCTTAACCCTCCTGTATGGTGGATATTCTACCCCATCCTTCTTTCTTGGGTGATATGGGGGATCATTCAAAAAGTAAGTGCTGGGTGTTTGTTTTAGCTAAATTTGTTCGTCATTACACAAGAACTTTGAATATCGTTAATGCAAAATTAGGTTAATATTACACCGAGACAATAAGAACTTTTACCCCCAGTAGACTACTATAGGCTATCAAAATATAATTTTATATCGACTAGCCTATGTTATTATTTTTTGTGCTAAGCATGACTTATCTGCAAACAGTATTGGTGCTGCCAAAAACACGAAACAATATAGTGAAATAAAACAGGAAAAATAACGACATTTTGTGGGCTAGTGGCATGTCAAAAGTGGATGCATGAGCTATAATATTGCATATTTGCACGACGGCGGTGTTTTTGGGGGGGATTAAACAGCATATAGGGGCGCAGTCGGAGGACACTAGCTAATCCTTGCTCTCCATATCCAGAGAAGTCTGGAATCGCCATGTGTGTAGGCTGTGGAAGTCAGATCCATGATCAGTACATCCTGCGAGTGTCCCCGGACCTGGAGTGGCACGCAGCCTGTCTGAAGTGCGCAGAATGCAGTCAGTACCTGGATGAGACGTGCACTTGCTTCGTCCGGGACGGCAAGACTTATTGCAAGAGAGATTACGTACGGTACGAGTCACTCATATATTTGTGATTTCACAGCTTTGGAATTTCGTCGAAGCCCTCTTTTTCACAGATCCTTGACCCAAACCGATCTAGAGATATGGAAAAACTCTATGCTGTTCTGCAGTTTTATCAACTAAAGAAGAGTATTTTAAACCAACCTTTGTTGCAGAGAAATATAGCCTATAGGCCTATACTGTATAGGCTATAATAAAATATAGCAAAGCATACAAAAATTAAGATAGCCTATTTAGTGGAAACGAATTATTTGTCAGCAAAAATCTAATATTTCATGGCTTGAGTGTGATTAGGCTAATACACACATGTTTGGTTTAGCCTTACCATGCTTGATTTTTTTACTACCGGTGTTTGTTCAGTATTGTTTTGAAGTTTGCTTTGTTAATACATGTAAGCTATAAAGCATTGTGTTCATTGTGTCTTATACACACCTTATTATATCAGTATATGCTCTTGTAAATATATGAAACCTCAGTAATAATACTCTAGCATATTTGTAAAGAATAATTTGAACAGTGTTTGAATGTGTTATAGCCTACTGTTTACTCTGCGGCTAGGAGTATGCGTAAGGTGACTGTGCTTGCCATTATTCATGAAAGGATAAATGCATTGTATTGTGTGTATTGTAGACTATAACACTTATAATTAATTATATGCATGCTTTAAGAAAAGAGTTACAATTGTGATTACGATCCGTATTTCTTGGCCTTGTAAAAATCGAGCTGAGATGAGTTGAACGGCTTTGGAAACGAACAGTAAAAATAAGCAAATGTTTCTTCTGGAATTTGCAGATTATTCGGGATCAAATGCGCCAAATGCAACATCGGTTTCTGCAGCAGTGACCTGGTGATGAGGGCCCGGGATAACGTGTATCACATGGAGTGTTTCAGGTGCTCGGTGTGCAGCAGACATTTGCTCCCGGGAGATGAGTTCTCTCTGCGGGATGAGGAGCTGCTCTGCCGGGCGGACCACGGGCTGCTCATGGAGCGCGCTTCAGCCGGGAGCCCCATCAGTCCCGGGAACATTCACTCCAACAGGCCCCTGCACATCCCAGGTAGTAGTAACAATAAAAATACTATTGAGAAAATGATTATTATTAATAATAATAAAAGCAATGCTAATGTCCAAGTTACACATAATTGTCTATATTTATAATTCACTGTAGTAACAATAACAGTGCACACAAATGTAGTGTCACAAAAATAATCATTTAAAATAAATAATTAATATTTTCGTTATTGTAGTAGTTGTTGTTGTTTTTGTGAAATAATAGCCTGCTAACGGCCACTATGAGATCCCAGACTTCAGTTCTCTGTTACATCTAATCAGCTTGTGAAATTGTGTTAACAGACTTCCGAGTAGCTTGTGTTCCGTGCCAATTTGAAGATATTTGTTTTCGTGTAAAACCCCTCATGGCACGTACTTGTAGCTGGCTGAGATTGTTTGATGATAGGCTACTTATGATTGAATTAACATGGCGTGAAATTAATCTGAAACCGTTTATGCGTTTGGTTGGAAACAGCGTTTTTCTTAGTTTATTATTTTTTTAATAAAAAGAAAGTGCAATATTGTGATAGCCTACATATAAACAAAGAGTTCTGTGCTACACGTTATTTTAAGGTGTCATTGTTACAGTGTAATTATATATTTAAGTAATATTTATAGGGTTAGGGATAATTAGGGTTTGGTTAGGGTCTGATTAGGTATTAGGGGTAGTTGCATGTAATTATGCATAATTTACTGTTATTAAAGTACATGTAACATATGTATACTGTAAAATAAAGAGGTGACAAGAGTTGTGTTATTTTCTTGGCTGTTAGATTGGTAGAATATGTCTATCAGAAATGTTTTTTTTTTTTGTTTTTTTTGTTTCTTAAATACATTATTGATTAGATAGGTGACACATTTTAGCCTAATTTTAACGTTTAATTTCGAACTAAAACTGCATTTAGATAATTTGACTAAAATAAACTGTTTAGCCTAAATGTTGGACTGTAATGCTTTGAAATCTGGTGGTAGTTGACTAAAAGCTTAAACAGCATTAAACCATACAAATGTTCTGTTCGATTATGTGTCACTACTTAACCCTCTTATTGCTCTGTAAGATGGTGCACTTATTGCATGTTATACTTTTATATCCTATGTCGATCCTTCAACATTTTGCACATACAGCAAAGTTGAGAGCATATTGAAGGCCCTAAGAGGTGTTTTGACTGACACGCACTTGGCTACAGACCGATGTGTGTATGCACAATTTAACCTTCAAGTAAGCGTGCTCTTCTGCAGTGTGTCTAAATAATGAAATGACCCCTCAAAGCCGAAAAGTGATTTACACCTATGGCTATTATATTCGCAGAACCTGTGCCAGTTCGTCAGCCTCCTCACCGGAACCACGTTCATAAGCAGTCTGAGAAGACCACGCGTGTTCGGACAGTATTAAACGAAAAGCAGCTTCACACTCTACGGACGTGTTATAACGCAAACCCGCGACCGGACGCGCTAATGAAGGAACAGCTCGTGGAAATGACCGGTCTGAGCCCTCGAGTCATACGAGTTTGGTTCCAAAACAAGCGCTGCAAAGACAAGAAGAGGTCCATACTTATGAAACAACTACAACAACAGCAACACAGCGACAAAACGGTAGGAATATCAGTTTTGTAGGCTATAATTCTAATGAGTGATCAACGATGATCAACGATCAACGATTTTGCTTTAAGTAGGCTACTAAACTTATTTTGACTATAGCTAGCCTACCCTTCAAAGAAAGTTTCTTCAATGGTTCTTTGCAAATTTTGCTTATAATCGAATTGACTTTATGATTTTTGGGAGATTAAAAATGTCTTGATGTTAAATAGGCAAAATTTTTCGGGTTATCATATAGCCTGGTTTTCTCTATCAGTAAAATATTATATGATCAATACGTTATGACATGTTTTTACATTGCTTTAACACGTAAAAAATGTTTTATAAGTTATACAAGAATCAACTATTTTAAGTCAGGTTAATATATGGCTTAAACATCCAAATTGATTGTAGGCCAACTTAAAAATTTAAGGCAGCAACATTTTTGTCTATCTATCTATCTATCTATCTATCTATCTATCTATCTATCTATCTATCTATCTATCTATCTATCTATCTATCTATCTATCTATCTATCTATCTATCTTGTGGTTCAATTAATTTTTCACTGCATAATTACATTCAAAATGCGAGATATGGCCATGATTTTTCGAATGATTTTGAACACATTTGAAATTCACACCTAAAGTGTTAAGCTTCTTTGAAATTGAAATATGATAGCTGTGTCGCTAAGGTTTCTCCTCAACCTTTTGCAGAATCTTCAAGGTCTCACGGGAACGCCTCTGGTGGCAGGCAGCCCGATTAGACATGACACCACGGTCCAGGGAAATCCTGTAGAAGTTCAAACCTATCAGCCTCCGTGGAAAGCCTTAAGCGAATTTGCCTTACAGAGTGACCTGGACCAGCCTGCTTTCCAACAGCTGGTGAGGACTGCCATCCCCGAACACTTATTATTACAAGGCATAACAACTAGGCTTTAATGTGCTCCTCCAGCTCCATTCCACCCGACTCTTTTTCTTTTATCAGAATTATCAATCATATAATTTAAGAATTTTTCAAGAAAAAAAATGGCTACAGATTGTTAGGTCTAAATGCGCTGCCATTTGGCAATTATTTCAAATGATATTTTGCAGTAGCGTCTAGTTTCAAGCGAACACTATCGTAATTATTTTTTACTTAATAGAAAAAAACATTTTTCATATAGGCCTATATGTAGGCATAGCCTTTTCGTTAACAGGATTTTTACATGTTTCAATGTAAGTTGACATGATTGTCCGAACTCCGTAGCAACAATTAATAGAGAACAGTCGAGCCTATAAGGTGGTACATCGACGTAACATAATCTAGTGTCAATATTTAGTACTGTATTATACATTTACATATATCATGTGTGCGACAAAAACGACAAATGACAACAACAACAAAAAACCGATTTGTTTACGTGTTGTAAGGGCGCGAAAAGACGCAGAGATCGCGCGAAATTTCAGACAGAAATTCCTTTGAAAAGTTGACCCCACGCTGATAATTCGAACAATGGTTATTAGCCTATCTTTATTTAGTCTGTTATGTAACACCATGCCAAAGTTGTGTAGGCTAATGTAAATGTCAATTGCAAATCGTATGTAAAACTCATTTAATCAAATTCGGGCCGCAGCTGTATAGGCTATTATATTATAGGCCTACCTATCTCAGCATGTTGACAGCTATCGAACAGCCTACTGATTCCCAACTCTCCCCCTCACCCTTCTATAGGTGTCATTTTCCGAGTCGGGTTCGCTGGGTAACTCGTCTGGTAGTGATGTGACCTCTCTGTCATCGCAGTTACCCGACACCCCCAACAGCATGGTGCCCAGTCCCGTGGAGACGTGAGAGCCCACCGGAGACTCCTGCCCCAGCATGCCCTCACCCGCCCTGCATGAAAACCCATCACCTCACCGCCTCGAACGGAAAAAGGGATTAAACAAGATGGATTTAAACAGTTTGCCAAACGGAGGAGCCTTTCCAAGCGACTTTGGGGTTTCCAGACGTGTTACAAAACTGTTTTTAAAGCATTTGGACCGTATATCCAGGACGTCCAACGGAATATGAACACATTATTTTGGTTTTGATTATGGCAACAGTCTTAACAGTGTTTATTCAAGACCATCAATGTGTAGCTTTATCAACAAGTGGTATTTTCCAAATAAGACAAAAATCTACTTTTTTGTCTTAGTGCGCATGATCTCTCCGAAGATGTATAAAACTGAGCTGTAAAATATTTTATCTTAACGAATGGATGACAGATTGTATAAACTTCTCGATTTAAAAAAGTAAGTTATTGTTATTTATTGTCAGGACAACCGTCCATACCAAAAAGTGAGAAATTACCTAAATAAACTACGTTAAATCCTGTTTATGTCTGAGGAAGCTTGCATGCAAAGACAACCATATCATGTTACCTTTACACATATCTTTTTATAACAAGATGAAATACACTTCAGTCATAATACAACTGGATATAGGACTGGAAATAACTGTTCAAAGATCTAGTGAAAAGAACAGGAGCAACGTGAACAAAATTAAATAGTGAATAACTGCAGTGTTGTGATATCTGAATTTATTATGAGATTTTATTTTGCTTTTTCGTATACCTTTACAGACGTGCATTATTGTTTTCTATATTTTTTGCATCGTTTTGGGGAAATTGAAACGGTGATAAAGATGGAATATTGTAATAGGCTACTGATTATAAAGAATATCGCATTATGCAGAAAATGTTCTTTGTTTTGGGGGATACGATTCTTATGCTGCTCTTACAAAGCATGGTTCTTTATGAAACCTATAAAGATAGTGAGCAGAAAATATGGGTTTTGGTATCGTTAAAAGTAACCGTTTTTCTTGAGTGATAAATAGCTATGAATAAAGTCTCGTTAACACTTTATTTTACAGTGTCCTTGTTACACATGCTCGTACTGTAGTAATAACTATAAATTATGCATAATAACATGCAACTAACCCTAAACCAAACCATAACCCCATAATAAGAATGCTAGTTAATTATTTCTCAGTAGGCCTGTACTTAAATGTAGCTATAATTACACTGTAAGTTCTGTAACACGGACACCTTAAAATAAAGGGTTACACTTTATTTTAAGGTGTCACTGTTACAGTGTAATTATACATTTAAGTACTGAGTAACATTAATTAACTAGCTACATGTAGCCTAGCTACTTACTATAGGGTTAGGGTAGGGTTAGGATTTGGTTGAGGGATAGTTGCATGTAATTATTCATAATTTACTGTTATTACTATGGTAAGTAGGCTACGTAACATATGTAACAAGGACACTGTAAAATAAAGTGTTATCAAATAAAGTGCAACCAAAGTCTCTATCTGCTGGTCAATCACGTAAAAAGATGCATTGATATGAGGCCATAACATGATCACAGATCCCTGATCTGTCACATTCAGCCCTTAACGGAGGCTTCGAATGAATATACATCTATCTATCTATCTATCTATCTATTTAAATATCGTACCGACCGGATACTGAATGAGTAATTGAAGCCCTCCCGTAGTAGAGATCAATCTCGTGTTGCTCGTAAAGCTGTGAGTCTAGACGGAGGACAGGGATCGGCGGCCGCTTATCTGCGCTCGGCATCACCAAATGATCCACTGAATGGAAGCACAACAAACCTGAAGCACCTCTCTCTTAACGGGACTCCCTTTCGGCAAACGCACCCTTGCATGTCCAGGGTTTCTTTTCATTCCGAGTCAGGAGATATAGCCGCTGGACACCAGAAGATCAGACCAAAATCACTGCGGGCCATTTTGGCAAGATAATCCTGTTTGTCAGATAACTAAACTCCCTGGAGGATAAGCAGTTGTAAGGCAGCGCTGTAATTTATGTTGCTACGCTTATTTTTCTTCATTTTCTGCAATTAATCCAGCCATTTCAAAATTATATTGTTTACAATTAGCCTATAGTTTTATTTTATTTTATTTATTTTTTATAAATGGTAATAAATGTTAACCTTTTAACAGCCTGGGAAATCACAAAAATGTGTTTTGTTGCATTTAGTCCATAAGCTTTGAGACAACAGTGTTCTGCTAAACAATGTTGACAAGCTTACTTTTGATGGATATATGAATTTAGACTTTTCTTTCTGAAAATGGAACTAAAATATTGATGACTCATCCTGCACTCCTGATTTCTGTCCAATCAAATGCTGTTTAGAATGACAACGGCCTTCCCCCAATGCAGGCAAATGACCAGCACGTATCAAATAATTCGGGCTACTTCCCTATATTTTATGCAAAAAGTGCATGCTATTGACAGTGACATCTAATGTCTTTTTAACATTTTAATCTTTTTAACTCTAAATGTTGATAATTAAATGGAGGTTAAATGTGTGGCTATAGCACCTGCAGTGCTAAGTGTTTCACTTGAAATTGCTAACATGTAGGCTATGTCAGTAGCTTAAATAGGCCTAGGCCTATTCATTAATGTATCACACAATACACAAGAGCGGTGGAGAAATACTTTTTCGTCTAATTTAAACAGAAAGTATGGAAATTCCAAAGCAGCTATGTTATGGCATGCCAAAACAAGGCCTTCCACATGTCCCGCTCAAGCTTCCTGTTTAACTAGGAAATACGTAAACACAAAAAACCTGCCATAGTCAGGCGATTTTATATGGTATTTATGAAATAAACTGTCTGAAAATCTTGCATTGAGTTGTTAGAAATTCTCTATTCAAAATCTAACAGCAAAATATCACAGCGATTAGATACGAAAATATAGTCTAATATATGGATACTGAATTGGTGTAGGTAGCCTATTTTTTCATGCATAAATCTGTAACATCTTCTATTTACAATCTATGCAGCTTTCCTCTGCACTGAGGTGTTGTGTGCAGGCGCAAAAGCGCATTCTGTGAAAGTGTTGATTCTGTTTGCAAAGACGACAGACAATAGTTCAATTAAACAACTAAAGCCTAAACCTAAGCTTATACACCAAAAACGTATTCATTCACTATTCATTTGCTAGCTTGTAAAAACTAGCCTACTTTGCTTCAGAAAATTCAAATAGGCTAAATGCATTTATTATGAAATGCAAACTATGCCACGTAGGCTATAATTTGAGAACGCATTGTCTGTTAAAATACACGAATTCTAAAATATACTTAGAAATATAGGCTACTTATAGGCTATATAGGCTACTTAAAAAAAAAAGTCATATCTTTGATGATTTTTAATTGTTAAACTGTGTGCAGATCTGATACGGATTACACCCTATTAAATAGAATGAAATTAAGAAAGCTCAATTGGATTCAAATAAAAACAGCTCTTCTTCTGAATGACGACGGTTTGGCGACATGCAGCGCTTATGATGGTTGCTTTTGGGAGAAATAACGATTCAGATGTCATGGCCAGAGGTCAAAAGCCGTATCTTGGTTCAAATTCCGCCACTAATTTAATAATTTAGGTCTAATTAAATAAACGCACACTTAAGCCAAGTTCATGTGTGTATAGAACAAATCTTTAAAGTCTTTACTAATTACAACTCTACCCTGTCTGTCATTTTAATGTGAAATGTCAAAGTATTTAGCTAACCTTTAGTTTATAAATCGAAACCTAAAACACATCTGACTCTTAAACCAAACAACTAATAGCCTACATGTCCCTTTATGGAAATGTCTGGTCATTTCATACATTCAAGCTTAATTTATTCCTTATAATTAATTTAAAACTGTCACAATAGTCCAGCTCAAACCTTTAAATACAACGAACGAAATAATCTATCCAAATGGCTATCTGTTGATGCTGAGAACAGGCAAAAGATGTCAAACTCATTCGGAGGGTTTTTTTTAGCCTACCTGTTGTAATTTCACTGCAAGAACATTCAAGCCTAAAAAAAAAAAAAAATTCGTAGGCTATATGATGTGTTTAATCAAAACAACTAAATTGACAAGGCATACGAAATTCAAAGGGGGAATAATTATAACGGTAGGCTACAATGTAACAATATTAAGTTTAACATAGGCTACACAAAATGCAGCAAAATAACTCTACATTTTTCTTGTACACAAAACTAATTTTCATTTGTTTAGCGAAGCAAACATTTAAACAAACAAGCGTCATTTAAATAAAACCTCGAAGCGTTTTATCATGAATAAAAACCCGTAAAATAATTGTCTGAAATTTGCCATTGCATCACCTTTTTATTTTAGACAGATTCCCACACTGAGAAAGCAGTCATTTTGACAAAAAATTACATTGTTATTGTAGATCTATTAAAAAAAACTTTAGAATGCTTATTCACAGCCGCGTTTCTTAATTAAATTTAGAAAATAAGAGAAACAGTTCAGTGAATGCAAGAGACATTCAGACAACAGATTTAGCAATCAAATTCATGATTCATTAACTGACAGGACAGAAAGGGCCACGGCGTTCCTCTGTTCCCCTGCCAAAATCACGAGAACGTCGAGATCTCAGATGGTTTCGGAATGGCAAATAACAGAACGGTCTATAAAAACAGCTCCCATTCAAGTTGTCACATATACACCCACTTCCATTTCAAAGCCCATCATCTAGATCTCACATAAAATGCATTCATTTTACTGGATTGAATCTAAAAGCAGTGTTTTTTTTTTTTAAAAAGTCTCAGACAATCCAAGTGACTTTAAGTGATGTTTTATCACTTTTTAATTTTATCCCCCCACCCCCACCACTTGAACGTCCAGATTTGGTGTAGAACTGAAGTTCTTATGAAACTTGAAGTGAGTCTGACCCAGAGGCTCCAGTGCATGTTGACACAGTCATGTATTGAGTGACTCACTCAGAGCTGCAGTGAGTCACACAGGTACAGAAAAGACAGTATAGTCAGAGTGTGTGTGAGAGAAGGATGGGACGGAAGAAAGCGGGCTGTCTGTGGTGCCCCGGGGCCAGCGAGGACCCTGGTTATGTGGCCACAACCCTTTTACAATGCCGTTTTAAACCAAATTTCAGGTTCCGGCTTTAGAAAAAGAAAAAAAAGTTGCCGCCTTAAATGAAATAAGCATATAAGTTGATTGTGAGTCATTTCAACTTAAATTCCATTACACAGACTTAATAAATTCATAAGCTCTCAATTAAAACTTTTTTTTAGAGAAATGTTCTTATAACTCTTCTACATAACATCACAAAAAATAGTCTGATTGCAAATATATTTCATGTACAATATTTTAGAATATATAAAGTCAAAGATCACATTGAGGGTCTGAGATTCTAAATGTAATTGAAACCTGGAAATAAACAAAGTTGTAGGAATTTAAAAATGTAATGTTAAATAAACGTTATGATGCCAATTAATAAAAAATTATTCAGATGCTGCATTGTTTCTAGCTCTCTAATGACATGAACAAACCTGAACTCTTTTGTATAGAGATATTAAGGTAAAAGGGAGTCAAACCATTCAAAGACATTACATTTTTACACAATTGCTTATATTGATAAATGAAAACATTTGTATTAAAAAAAAACAATTTCATCTCTGACTTTTGGATCCTGTTGGTCCAAAAACATATTCTGGTAAACAATATTTCATCCTCTGCCCCAAATGAAAGAATAACTTCGATTGAGCAGTATTAAATATTTTATTAAACTAATTTGTTTCTTAAATTAAACTTTTAAGTGCTTCAATACACTGAGAAAATTACAGAAAACAGGTTAACAAGGGGAAAAAAAGTGTTGAAATTGTGTATAAATTACAGTATAAAAAAAGTAAAGAAACACAACAACAAAAATGTAAAAATCATAACATGTCAGCTACAGGAAGAAATCTTCCTCTTTATGCATTGAAAAATATGAAACATGAAAACCGACGGATGAGGTAACTCGTCATTCTCCCTAAATTAAACGAGGGCTTCAGTTTATTCTACTTCATTCCCCAGTATCTTTTTATATACAAAACAACAGAATATCAGTCAAACTCAACCATTAAACTAGATTATCTTTTGTGAAAAACAAAAATGGACATCCCAAAAAACGATGGTAAAATCCTGGAAATGAGACCATTTGAAAACATTCTATTGCTCAAAAACACGTGTATGACAAGTCCGTTTTTTTCAGTGTGCTAATATATATATGCTAATATACAGTTACTTGAAAACCACTAGGAATGACTCGCTAGCTACTGATTGACGGCTTCGATGGAGGTCTGATGACTGTCTTCATTTGTACCCTAAACCCCCTCCACAACAGTTTTGCATTGTGGAATATACATTAAGTTTCAATGTCAATGTGTGTAATGTGCTTCTGTAAATGGCTGCACTCCTTGGCTCACTCCTCCTGCTTCTTGAGGAAGAACTGAAGTGCGGAGTCCCACTGGTCTCTGGGGAAGCGGTTGGAGAGCTCGCAGTAGTTCAGAGGAGCCCAGCCCTTCTCTGATGGGGAAAGATCAGAGGTTTAACACGGACACAGGAAGTAAAGCATTGAATCAATGCCAGACAGAAGGAGCCTTTTGTGAGCAATAAAGCTCATTTATTTTTAACTAATGCACTTTAGAACAGAATATAGGGATTACTGGATCCATTTCACAATTGTAAATATTTAGACAATTAATCTAATTTAAAATGTATATTTAAGCGTAATTTAAACATAAAGCTGGATAGTCAGTCGTGTATACAACGATATATTGAGATTTCATATGGAGGACTTGTTTTTCCTCAAATCTGGTGAATTTAGTCCTCACCTGGCTGTGAAGCTTTGCTGTCCGATTGGTTCTCATTGGTGGCACAGTCCTGGATTACACAAATGAACAGATTTCATTATTTATTCCAGTTGGTGATGCTCGTGGAGCAAAACATTCTTTATCCCAGACAGATATTCAGTAAGGAAGCTTGTTTCCACCACTGAATAAGAAATAAAAGAGGTAATTGTGACTTTTTATCTCACAATTTGGAATTTTTCACAATTCGGAATTTACTCGCAATTGCGAAAAAAGTCAGAATTGCGAGATAAACTCATAATTGTTATCAAAGTCAGAATCACAGGAAAAACGTCAGAATTGAGATATAAACTTGCAATTGCAAGAAAGTCAGAATTGCAAGAAAAAAGTTAGAATTATAAGATATAAACTCGCAATTGCGAGAAAAAAGTAATAACTGCGAGATATAAATCGATTGCGAGAAAAAAAAAAGTCAGAATTGTGAGTTTAGTTCTTGCAAGGAAAATTTTTCTTTAAATTTTTTTTAAAAAGTATTCAGTGGCGGAAACAAGCTTCCGTAATTCGCATACAACTAAAAGTAAACAATTTGTGGAATGATTCCCCAGAAAAGTGAAACACTGTGCATTGGCTGAACCAATAGGGTTATGTAGGAGCAGGACAATGGTGTTTCGACCAGTGGAAGATGGAGAAGTATTCGGAGAAGTCCATTTGAAAAATGGTTCTTTTTTTGCCATTCAGTTTGGCTATGCAAATTATTCCAAACTTCAGATAAAATTATTTAAGGGCCAAATTTCTTTTAAGTTTTGGATAAAGTGGATATTGCTTTTGTCGATCTCAGCAACTGATGTCAAGTTGCAGGACATCGTCAGTCTTTCCATTGTTTGACAAAGATGACGATTCCATGTCTTTGTTGGAGTAAGAGCTAATCTCTCTGTAAGTAATGGCAGCGGCGATGTAGTGTGGAGAGCGCTGTCAGGAAGAAGATGAAGGGAGAGGGTGTTTACTGGAGGCTCAAGTAGTGGCAGGTAAATCCACTCAAACAGACAGAGGAAACCATCCATCTGAGCGAAGGAAGCCGCTTCTTTTAGGGGGGTGTTGGGGCACTAGAAACTAAAAGGTCAGGGGTTCGATTCCCAGGGAATACACCAATAACTTAAATTCACTCCAAGTCGCTTTGTATATAAGCCAAATGAATACGTTTACAATGTAATTGTATCTCATAATTCTGACCTTGTTTCTAACAACTGAGCGAAAAAAAAGAAAGAATTGCGTGACAAAGACGCAATTGCAAGAAAAAAGTCAGAATTGAGAGATTTTTTTTTTTTTTTATCAGTGGTGGAAACAACCTTCCATAATTCATGTACAACTAAAAGTAAACCATTTGTATAATGATTCCCCTAAAAAGTGAAACACTGTGCATTGGCTAAACCAATAGGGTTATTTTGGGGGCAGGGCAATGTTGTTTTGACCAATGGAAGATGGGATAAGTGTTCAGACATGCTTGTATGAAAAATGGCTATTTTTAATTACTGTGTTTCGATTTATAACTGTTCTAAAATATGCTATATGTTCGCTAGGATATGAGAAAGTTATTTTAAAATATCAGAAAATTGTACATTTTGTAACGCATATCTTGAATTTCATTGATTAATCTACTAGGAACATATTTGCAAAGGTGTGGAGATGTGTCCATCCAAGTTGCAAATTTATGCGAAAAATTGAAATACCGAATTTTTGCGAATAAACTGCCGCTTTAATCCCATGTGTTCCGAGATTTATTCAGTAAATGTGTTTCCAATCACTGAGTTGTTGCAAACTGCTGTTTGTGTGAACACACTCCTTTATAGCAGGAATGGAGTTTGAGGACATGTTCGTGAAACAAAGTGTGAATTGCATGAGTGATGGTGAGTATGAAGGTGCGATTTACCTGTATGAAGGTGGCCAGCAGCACACAGCTCATTTCCTGCTGCAGGATGACCTTGTTCTGCAGATTATTGTAGCAGGCGCAGATGAGCGAGGGGAAGAGCACTTTGATGAGTCGCGGGTGGCTGAAATACTGGAACGGCAGCTGACACAGTTTCTGCAACACGCTGGGCTGGCGGCCAGACTGCACATTCACCTGGAACACACACAGTGACAGTGCGTGCGCACACACGCAACCAGTGAGGCCAAAGCCACAGCCAGCTGTAAATCAACCCGCCCCTTTCTGCCCGTCCCACACGTAAATCTGCCACTAAAACAACACACAAACAGCCATTAAGAGGAGAAATAGAGGGCAGTGCCTCCCAGCGCACAATTACACTCCATAAAACACAGACAGGGATGCCTCATCCACTTCTGCTGAGCGTGTACGCTGAACACACACAGGTTCAGATTTGCCCCAAGGGAGGACACACTTGAGCTCCGTTCCAAAACCTAGTGAGCTCCCTCGCTCACTATCCACCTCCTACCTAGGCAGCATCGGAATGGACAAAGAACCTCATAAAGTGACCAATTTGGAACATTTTATATAGGTAGTAACTCACGATACACAAATTGCGCACAGGAGACTCAATTTGGAAATGATTTCAATCTGCTTGTGAAGTCTGATGTCAATCGTCACCGTTTCTGTAGTCTCAGCCCCAGACATATGGCTTGAACGTCTGATGCATATGGCACAATTAACTGGAAACACTTCAGGATTTTCTAAGTCGTCATCTGATTGGTTGAATTCTATAGGATGACCTGGAGACGTGTGTCGTGTTGCCGTGATACCAAACCCCCTCATGGAAAAATGCCGTTGTGTTTACAACCGTGACAATGAGCTGTAATCAGGATCAACTAAACGCTGGATTCTCAAAATTATGTGAAGTATGTAAAGTTCGCGGCATAGACTCTTTAAAATAAGTCCAATAGTTTTACAGTCTGTTATTGTAGGGACACCAATGTTATATTCTAAACATGATGTGGAAAAAAACAAACTGTGATTGGTTGCTTTACATGTCAGTAAGACGGCCTCCGGGCGCTCCTTGTCCAATTAAAGCTGCTATGGAGTCCAGACCTTCTGCAGTCAGTCTGAAAATCTGGCTTTGTGAGACTATCAGATGCCAAAGCCAAACAACAAACACCACCAAAACACACTACTGAAAAATCATGATCCTAATCTTTATCTCCATACCGAAATCTCAGATAGTCAAACCATGATTTATCTTTTAAGAATTGTTAAAATATGTGTGTCCAGGATGCGATATGAATAAATAGTGCTCATAAATGGCTGATGAAATGGTATTCTCAATTGAAGCAAGTAGAGACCTTGATCCAGAATTTTTTTTCTTACATCACGACTTAAGCGGATAGTTTGGCGGCAGCATGTTGCTATGCTAAAAGCTAAAAGTAAAAAAAAAGCACAGAAATATTGACTAAAACAGTCCATTTAAAACTATTTTTTTAGCAACAAAAGTCCCATCTCTGCCATTTTGGATTTATTTTTTTTCACAGAGCTTTCACTGATGCATTGTTTTATCCACAAAGGATACATGCGACGCTGCCTTAGAATCTAGCCAACCGAAGGTTTTTTCGAGGTACACCTTTGTGTTGGAAGCACAAAATGATGGCCTTCATATGTACCTACGAAGATATTTGACAAAACGACAGGAAACTGACAAATGTTGGTTGTTCACTGAGGTTCATGTCACTGCAACCTCTCGTCACAACCTTTGAGAACCATCTATTCTAGATTAAGTTCTATAACATGCTGAAATGCATGTTTGTTGCGTCAGGTTTTGGAGTTGAACCTTGTGCAAAACATGCAAACAAGCCCAGTTCCACTTTAATAAATGAAGTAATGCCAGTAATGGTGTTCGTACCGGGTGTATAGTCCTCATTTATCACTGCCTTCAATCACAGAGTCAAAATCGGCCCACCCCTTAGAATTAAAACCAAATCACAGCAGGCCTGGACTGATTAAATGCAGTGCCTGGGCTGGGAAAAAACGAGGCACAGCCCCTAAATGCTACAAGCTTCCGACCGGGTTGGGGAGCCTGGGAAGGCCCTCAGCTCCCGAGAAGGGAACCAGAGAGTTGGGAGGTCAGCACAGTAAATCCTGGCTAGAAGGATTTGGGGGAGAAAGATGAAGAGAGGGAGGGGGCGTTAAACAGTCCCTAATACAGGTACACACATCCGTTCATTGCTGCTCAGCCCCAAATGCAAACCATAAGGGAGGGGGGTGACATTCCCTGGGAAAAGGGTGACATAAATTACCAGGATTTACAAGATTTTAAAAATACTCTTAACAATACTCTTTCCATCGCATTCTCCACTTTAATAATACCCCTCAAGGGTTTAAGTGCATGACAAACAAAGCGATAACTCACTACTTTTATCATTTAAAAAGTGAAGCGCCTTAAAATGTAGTTCTACAGCAGTGTTCAAAGGCTTTAGGTCCATGTCACTCTGTATCAGGAACTGTTTAAAGATGCCTGACCAAAAAGAGTAAAACAAACCACAGTGGAGCACTTTAATGGTACTCAGAGTTGGAGTGAAGACTAGTCCCGGATTGCCCGGCCTCAGATGACCAACAGCACGATTCAGAAGCTTTTTGCAGGGTTGAAATTAATGCTCTTGCTCTGCTACTATGGAACAAATGGTGCAAAACATCTGGTTGTTTTCAGCGTAGGAGCTGCGTAGTGTCAGAACGGTGGGTGAGATGAAGGAGGGTCTTTTGTCGGCCAAACGCAGAGAGTACAGAATCAATCTCTCCCATCATTTCTGGAGAAGACAAGGGAGTGGTAGAGATACTGCTGTATTTCTAATTCATGAGACTGGTAAAAAATTACAAACGCTGCAGACACATCGGGTACCCGTTTACCTCATGGACCCTTGGCACCTCCAATGGATATACAGATCCTTGGATTACTTGTCATACAACAAGCTGAAAACATGGAAGGTAAATGCCAATGAATGTGAAGAACTTCTCATAGGATGTTCTATCAGTGAAACGATTGGGAAGTTATTATGCACATCATAGTTGAGTTGTCAATATGTTGATTTGCCGCCTTAAAATCAGTATTTATAAATTTCGACCGTTATCTGCGTTTTGTTGTACATGTAAACACACTCAACGGGCTTAATTCATAAAACAAGCAGAACAAATTTGTGTTTAAATCATTCTTTCCCAACGTGAGCGAGTACAAGTGCGTGTCCATCTGTGGGGGTGGTGGTTCTGTGGACATTCCGCCCACAAATCACGCAGCCATCTCATAATCCGTCAGCATGCGGTGCTTCATCTTCACACAACTAAACAATGAGTCCCCCTCAAGTGTCCACTGAGGGGAGACGTACAGCACTGAGAGAGCAGAGGTTACCTACCGCCCCAACCCAGGCAATGAACTCACCCGCCCTTCCTTGGCGAGAGAAATGACCCTGCCCCTAACCGGCCCCAAACTTGGATTAAGACCTCGGCCAAGTCCTCCTGTACTAGCGTCTGCAGAGGTATCCATTCAGCAATTGACACCATAAAAGCAACGGCAGGCGTTTGAACTTGCGATTCCGGAGTGATCCCTCCCCCGCTTTAACACAGATGGCCATAAAGAAAGGAAGAGACAAGGCCTAGTGTCTAATGTTGGTCTTAAGTAGAGAGCACTGGAGTTTTCATATAGGGCCACGCTTTTACGGGCGGCCCATTACATAACTCCCGGCCTGTCAACTGAAAACAAAGGGAGCATAAAGTTAACGCAGTGAAACGCAAACATGCACACTACGAGCGGCTCAAGGTGAAGAGGAAGGAGACCTGTGGGCCAGAGGTTTGTTCTTTGATGAAGACTTGATAAGACGGCGGAGGAGAGACGAATGGCGACAGTAAAATAGATGGTTGTTAGGTTGTGTGGAGCCATGGCGATAAAAAAATAGACCATAGAAATTGTGAAATGTGTATTAAGACTATATCCAGGAAACAAAATGAAGTATTTCTTTTAATAAAACAAATAAATTATGAATTTTGGAAGTGGGCCATTGAGAATTATTACAAACATGACAGTCATGAAATCTAATTTAAATGAGGAGGGACGCGACATTTACATAAAAATAATAACTAAATCTATTCTGAACTGAAACCAAACTCCAAAGGGCATAATATATTTTCATAATTTTTCAAAGCCCACAAATATGATGTGTCCTTTTAAGGGACTCCATTGCAGCCATATATTTTCATGTATAAATACTGTGAATATTTAAAATAAATGTGTAAAATAGTAACTGTAAAAATATTCACTTCCTATGAAGCTGACCCAAGAGAAACAAAACTATGTCTACATAAATATAAAATAATAAAATTATTCTAATAAATTGCAGACTGAAATGGTCAAAGTATAATTACATTTTTATTTATTCTATTTATTTATTTGAATGTTTTTATTCTATTTTATTATTTTAGGTTTTTAATACTTTTTTCAAACAATGGATGATGAGTTCGCTCTATTTAGTTTTTTCATAATTGCCTATCTATACTATAGTGCTAAAAAGGTTTATAGTGCATTTTATCCATAATTTCTGCAAAGTTCAACGTGTTAAGCAGGATAAAATAGACTCAACACTCAAACTCTATGTGTAGCTTGACATTACATTTTTTCACTCACCAGCTGCCGTGGCTTGTGGTTTCATTAGCCATGTAACAAGTCACTAGCCACTCAGCATTTTCACTGGCCATAAAGATATGTTTAATATTATCTCATAATTTGGCAGCAGGTATATTAGGCAGCTATCACTTTAAGACCTGACGCACAGATCCATTATACTGTTACACATGCATTTTCTTTCTCAACTGTTTACGATCACTTAAAACATAACTGACTGTGTTTACGTGAATACACGCAAAGATCGGCATTTCAACTTTATTTTGTGTGTATTATTTTGACTGTTTAAGCGCAATAAGCAGCTTTATTTTTGTGCGGGTGTGAGTAAATGAGTATGAGAAAAATTCAAGCCCTGTTACACCAACAATATTCATCCGGAGCAAACGAAACGAGTGGGTGAGGGGAGGCAGGTGTGTGTGTCACTCGCTGAGAGAGAGAGAGAGAGAGAGAGAGAGAGTGGCCAAAGTGGCTAGTAGAAGTGACTGCGTTACACGCCACTGCAAAGATCCACTCGCATTTAGCGGGTGTTAATGTCAAGCCCTGCTAGTGCATGAGAAAGTTGTATGGACATTGAAACAAATCAGTGTTGCTTTCGTGTGCAGCGTAAAACTGGCCTAAGTGTTGTGTTTCAATATAAATGGGAGGAGATGACGCAAGTGTCCCATGCTGCCAAGACACCTCAGACATTTTTCATTGGACCAGGGATGTCCACTCTTTCAAAACTACAAATCTACGACTCTGCCTTAAAGATGAACCAAACCGAGAGGATGAGAGAACGTTCACGCCACTGATAAGACAGGAGCTCTGCCTACATACTAGGATGCAAAGAGAGCACTCAGAAGAGGAAGTTATGGCTGAAAGGCCTTATCTGAACAACGCCTACCGCCCCCTCTTAACCATCCATCCAGACAACCTGACGGCGACTGGTACACGGGCGTAAACACAAAATTAAAAGACAAAAAAAAAAAAAATCTGTTGGTTTTCACTCTCAAAGCAGGAAGAATGTTTCTTTGTCACGGAAACACCATAAAAACGGCTCCGCTCGGCGGTGTATTGGCAAAGGATCACTGACTTACTACTGTTTGTTTAATAAATCAAGTGTCATCTTCGATCCTGCGAAAGATAATCTTTTCTTCTCGAGAAGACATCCGGACCTGGATCACGCTCAGACACGGCATTAGATGCAAAACTCTGAAAGATTTATGGGCAAACAAACAAAACTAAACGGACGAAACTCTGAAAGATTTATGGGCAAACAAACAAAACTAAACGGACGAAACTCGACAAAAAAATTCAACAGTATATTGAACCTGAATTCACCCTTTAGGTAGGTCATAAATATTCCTCACCGCCGTCAATCACATCAGTCCGCCTGCTACGTTTACAATCCCTGTTGCAAGAAAATCAAAGACGTTTGGCGATTTTCAATAACACTATCCCACGGTGGTCTGGTCATTTCATCAAAGAGGGTTGGGGTTATCAACCGGGGTAATGGACTGTCGAAGGAGGCGTTTCAACATCAGTTAAACTAGGATTAGAAGCCCAGGAACAACACTAGGGTTTGAGGGCAAAAGAGATAGCCCTGCACTTGTAGGGAAGAATCAGACACGTAAAGGAGAGATAGGCGTAATAGAGAAAAAGAAGGGAGTGAGATGATAAGACAAGTGAGTGTGGTGGATTGGCTACATCTGGCACTTTTGGTGGTGCTACAAGCTAAAAGGGTTGTTAGCCTTCAGCTCGATACCGTCTCTAAAACACCAAGTGTATATACCGGTAGATAATAATATTTTGCCTGGAAGAACCTACAAGATAAAAGTGAGGAAGTTTGATGACTGTCAGGGCAGGAGTCCAAACAGAAATGTGAATTATGGCCATTTTAACTTATATGTGAGCTAGCACTAAGCAATTTACTAGCTTACTAACTTACTGGCACCAAGTAATTGTTGGTCCACAGTTTGACCACCAAAACACGAACAAAAAAAACGTAACTACAAATAAAGTACTCAACATGAAAATTCAAAATGATTTGCTATTCTTGTAACCTTGTATGATTTACGCTTTAAAAGAATAAGTAATTGGTTGGCTATTGTGAAATATATGTTGTTTTTTTAATGTTTATCATCAAGACTGCATTTATATGATGAAAATTACAGCAATATTGTGAAATATTACTACAATTTAAAATAAAGGTAAAATGTAATTTATTCCTGTGATCAAAGCTGAATTTTCAGCATCATTACTCCAGTCTTCAATGTCACATGATCCTTCAGAAAATCATTCTAATATGATGATTTGACTCTCAACAAACATTTCCAATCATCATCAATTGTTATTTTTTCAGGATTCTTCGAAAGAACAGAACGTTCAAAAGAACAGCATTTATTTGCCATTTAATTTTTTTCTTTTCCATAACTTTTGATCAAATGAATGCATCCTTGCTGAATAATAGTAAAGCATTTCTTAATTATTATTATTATTTTTAAATCTTACTGACCCCAAATGTTTGAGCACTAGTTTATGTGACATCAGCTAAAATACAAAGTCATTTATTTTATGAAAGGTTATGAAGACATTTTTTATTTTATTTTTTGTATTACCATTCTCTGATGAATTGTTCACAATAAGACCAGGAATGTGTGTTAAAATAGTAAACAGGCTACATTTTGTTTTCATGTTGACTTTAAACCATATTAAAAATGAATTTCTCTTTGCTGTTGGCCATCATTCAAAAGCCTTTATGCCCCCCTTGAGTACAAACAAACTTCCTATCAGCTATATCTCAGCATATCTCACACACTAAATGGCTCTGTGGGTGAGGGTCTGAATAATATCCATTATGGAAAGAACAAATGTCCCCCAGTAGTTTTTCCCTGCCTTTATGAGCTGCATTATTTCTCAGATGCACACGTGTAAACACAGGCTGGCTGAATCACTGCGAGACAGAGCAGGGTCAGCGCCGTCTTTGTCTTCTGCCAGTGCTTACATTAGTCAGAAAAAGTCAAATATTCCCGCTCCGGTCTCCATTTATCCTGTACGAGGGCCGTGTGGATATATACCAGGGCCCCTGACACTGGCAAGTATCCGACTGGAGAGGGGCGGGGCCGTAGTGCCAAGTTCTACGCTGATGTTTATGTCATTTAATTCAGTTTAAATGTGTTGAAGTGCTTTCCACGATTGGTTGGTGTTGCTGCAGGCATACTGTATATTTAGTTGATGGGAAAAATAACAAGGAAGAGAAAATTACTCAATGTGGTTGATTTTGAAATTTAGCAGGCAACCATAGCAGTCATTTTTCTCTGCCTTGTCATTTTCTCCATCAAAATAAAAACAATATGATAAAGACTATACATAACATTTATATATAGTGTGTATATATATATATATATATACACACACATACACACACACATATACATAAACATGCACCAGTTTGAAAGTTTTGGGAATTTTTATTTTTTATTTCTTAAATGTTGAAAATTCTCTAATGCTCACCAAGGCTACATTTATTTGATCAACAATACAGTAAAAACAGTAATATTACAATTTAAAATAGTTTATATGTCAATATATATATATATATATATATTAAAATGTCATTTATTTCTGTGTTTAAAGCTGAATTTTAAGCATTATTACTAAAATAAGCATCAATGATGCTTATTTTAAACATCATTACTATTAAGCATTATTTAAGGAATCATTACATTCCTTCAGAAAATCATTCTAATATGATGATTTGATGCTCAAGAAAGAGTTATTTTTTATTATCAATGTTAAAAAAAGTTGTGCTGCTTCATAATTTTGTGGAAATTGCAACATTTTTCAGTATTCTTTAAAAGACAATGTGTAAATCTTTACTGACACTTTTGATCAATGCAATTCAATGCTTTCTTGCTCAAAAGAATTTATTTAAAAAACACACAAACACACACACAGACAGATGGAAAAAATGACAAAGGAATATCAAAAGTAAATAAAATAAAAATCAATAAATAATACAATAATAATTATTTAAAGACAAGGAGAAGATAAATGCAATAAAATGAAGAGCCCATAATAACAGAAAAGGAAATAAATTGATCAAAAGTGTGTGTATGTTGTGTGAAAAAAACCCTATTACAATACTGTTGATACACAATTTATATATACATTCATAAAAATGGTTGTGTTTAATACTGATGCTGATAAATACCAATGAAAAAAAAAACGAAAAAAAAAACTGGAAATGTGGTTACATGTAGGGTGACCACCCGTCCCGCTTTGCGTTGTACCGCACAGCATTTTCACCCCTTGTCCCGCACGTCGCATATTGAGAAAATGTCCCGCATTTTCATCAGTCTGCTGTTGGTTTTTAATTATCATATTAAGAAAACATGCATGCGTTCTTTTGCCTTTTTAAAGCATTTAATTTATTGTTTTTGCTGCGTAGTTTTTAACCTATACTTAACAGCGCTTCGTCAAAAGTACAATTACAACAGCCGTTTTTAAAATCCTAGCCAATGGTTGAAAGCACAGGAGTAAACACGCTCACTAGTGGGTTGTGACGCTGTCAATCAAAATGTGGAGCGGTGATTCGTTACACGTGTTCCCTGTCAGAAAACAAACCGATAATTCTGTCAATTAAATTTGAAATTTAACAGAATTTATCAACTTGTTGCCTGCTGTGGTGGTTTTAATTCACATCCTTTCTAAAAAAATAAATAAAATAAAAATGAACGTTTTTGGTTTAATATATTCTTAGTATACAAGACTGTCAATTATCTAAATTCATGTTGGTTTATATTTTATTTGTTCATTATTTATTTTGTTGGATTTTAGTTGGTCAGAACTGTTTCAAAAATAATAGGGCTCAGTGATGTTGAATTTAAATGTCCTGTAAAATAAAGACATGTTATGTTACATTGTGATTGTAATCGTGTTTTCTGGAGGGGATTAAAGAACAAAGTATTTTTATCAGCTGAAAGGCAGAATACAAATGTTTTTATTAAGTTAGATAAACATTATATAACAGTTTCAGGTTTTGTTTTAGTGTTGGTAACATGTCCCACACAAACTTCTAATCGTCCCACATTTGGTTTGTTTGATGGTGGTCACCCTAGTTACATGCGACACTGGGTAGAAAATGGATTGACTCATCAGCTCAACGTAAGATTACCAAAATGCCACCAGCAAACAGGGAACTAACAATGTGAAATGATGCCACGACTCAATTCCTAACATCAGCCTGTCATGGCTGCACACATGTAGTAGGCGCATCCAAAAAATGTTTAATTTATATGACCTACCAGCAAGAATTTTGGCCAAAATGCATCTCAGCTGAATAGCTTCACTTCATTCTTTCCACCTCTCTCCAGTGCACCTGCCAGTGTTGGTGCTGTTTTTAATAATAAACGCTGATGTGAGCCAAATGGCAGCATAAAACAGCAGCTTGTGTCCTGGAGGGAAGTCACAAGTTTAAAGACTTTGGAGCCTGGCATTTTTCAAATTAGCAAAGTGGGCTGGGAAGATATGAATATTCACGAGGCGTTATTCCCAGCCCGCTCGTCGTTTAAGTTCCCCCATGCGAGCACAAAGCCCAATCATCTGTCACACCCCCCCTTAATTCAATCATCAACCCTCATTCAATTATCCAATATAATATGCAAATCAACCCAACAATGGCCAACAAATGCTAATTACCTACATCAAAATAATTAAATTGGATGGCATCAGCACAGAAGGACTGAACGGCTATAAAAACGGAGGCAGTTTCTTTAATTAAGAGCAAAAATGTTTTAAATTAGAAGCACATAAATTGCGAGGACTCTGACCCCCTCCCTTCCCCGTCCCCCGAGGGGACATTAAGACGTCACGGAGGAGGTTTCCACGTGATGCGCGCATAACTAAAACCTGACCGAGTGTGGCGTAGTCACACCTGCCATGCAGTCGGCGGCTTCCAGGTAAACGAAGCATGCAAACGCTATCAGGGACTCCCACTTCTTCATGCCAGGCTGATCTGTGATCTGTACTGCCAGGTTAGATCAGCTCCCTTCCCCCTCCACCAGGACTGAACAAAGAACGGGCCAACTGCCAGGCGGAGGACAACAATGTCCGTTCCTACGACATAGTGCAGAGCCAACAGAGGTGGCAAAGTCACTGCATTATTCAACAGCCTCCTTTTGTTGCTATTGTGTTGGTTGTTTGTAAGGAGAAAAGTACACCTGCTCTTGATCTAATGACGACCAAACATTATACACACCTCAGTGACGGAGAGGAAAGGATCTTTTACGGTGCTAAAATGAGCCGTGTGAGACTGCATGAAGCACTACATGCAAATTGCTGTTCATTTAGATACTTTTTTGTGTTTTACAAAGTTTGCTAATTTAGTTGTGGTGTTGATTCACATCGTTTCTAGATTGCTGTGAAGAGTGATCAGATGCATATTGACGGTGACCGAGAGAGCTCAACGCACTGCAACTGAAGACAAAAAGACTGAAGTTGTGCTGCAACTACTCACCACGCAACCAAATACAGAAACACACTGCAACTACTCACAACGCAACCAAATACAGAAACACACTGCAAATACACACAACGCAATGAAATATAGAAACACACTTCAACTACTCACCACGCAACCAAATACAGAAACACACTGCAAATACACACAACACAATGAAATATAGAAACACACTTCAACTACTCACCACGCAACCAAATACAGAAACACACTGCAACTACTCACAACGCAACCAAATACAGAAACACACTGCAACTACTCATCACGCAACCAAATACAGAAACACACTGCAACTACTCACAATGCAACCAAATACAGAAACACACTGCAACTACTCACAACGCAACCAAATACAGAAACACACTGCAACTACTCACAACGCAACCAAATACAGAAACACACTGCGACTACTCACAATGGAACCAAATACAGAAACACACTGCAAATACATACAACGCAACCAAATACAGAAAAACAGTGCAAATAGCACTGACCACAACAGAAATGTTTCAAGGGGACCGAAACAAGTGACGAACCCTGGTTGGGATGGTCAATGTCTACCCGTCAGTGGTGTTGTCGATGACCTGAAGTGAGTTTTTTTGTGTTTATTTAACATCCTGATGGTCTGTATGTCCTGTATGTGGGCATGTGTTGTCAAACTGAATATGTTTATTTTAATTCCCTGTTGTTTTTTGCTATTTGCATGCATTTTCTTTAGTTGCAGAGCATTGCAAAATAATTGCATTAATTGAAAAAAGCTTAATTGGCTTTGGCAATTTCACTGTTTTTTTTTTTTTGGCCCTGGCACAAAATGACCAGCTAACATTTCTTCACTAATCATATATCAGCACATAGGAAAGTGTGACCAATTACTAGTAAGGTAAAATCACTATCATTCCGACTGGATAAGAGCAGACTGATATAAAAGGAGGGAAAAAGTGTACCCAATCATTGTGTTCTCGTGTTAGCAATGGCTACATCCAAAGAAAGACACAAAAAGATGGTGTGATGCATCTGCACACACAGTGAGGCCAAGACTTTTGGACAATGGCCTGGTGTCAAAAAGGGCAGCAAAGCAGCCAGTTCTCTCCAAGAAAAAAAAGGACACACAGGAAGTAGGAAGTACAAGGATTCACTTAAAACCATCCATTCACTATATTCCTAATTTTAGAAGCCATACAATAGCTACAGTATGTGTGATTTATAGACGCAAATTTAATCCGTTATTCTCTGAAAATCTTCCCCCATGCTTTCAAATCTCATTCACGTTACTCAGATAAATAATATGACAGGTTTGGCATTAATGATGCTCGATTTCTTTAATCATTTGCATTGTGACCAATTTAAATATAGGACATCTCTATCAGAGGGTAAGATTATTGATGACTTATAACTTAAATTGTAGTCTTATTTAATACAAAAAGCTATTATACAGCTTCAAAAGACTTAGTCCACGGTTTATGTTATGAGTTGTGTTATGTTTCCCCCTTTTCTTTGACATTTTTGAATCTCAACAGAATACTTATTCATTTTTACATAAATTGCTGCATTGAATTGAATGCGACGAGTTTACGCAAGAATGGATTTATGAATGATTTACAAAAAAAATTCTGCTTGTGTTTCATGCAATAAAAGTGAACGGTGCTAATCACGTTAATAACATTACGAACAATAAATGTTGTACTTTGCAAGGATCTTGGCTAAGTATGCTGAAATACATTTGAACGGAATGAAAACCTGTTGTAGACCTGAAAATCAAGTGCCAGGACCATCTACTGGAAAAGAGGGAAAAAAAGCCTGGAAGAAAATTAAGCTG
Source organism: Semotilus atromaculatus (assembly GCA_031834385.1). Lineage (NCBI taxonomy): Eukaryota > Metazoa > Chordata > Actinopteri > Cypriniformes > Leuciscidae > Semotilus > Semotilus atromaculatus. The sequence goes on along the minus strand of JAULUF010000027.1, from coordinate 7,878,186 downwards.
CTGCACCTTTTCACTTTTCTGACTCATTAATTACCTTAAATTTCCCGTGTGAATATTTAATTTATATTGATTGCATTTTATGTTGCAACAGAGTAAAGGTGTGGTTACGTTTCTGAAATGTTAGTAAAAAATATTTGGGGAAAAAAGGTCTATTGTACAATGTCAACAGTGTAGTCACATAATATATGAAGCACAGCACACAAATAAGTCATTTTCAATAAGCTTTCTGTTGGTCAATGCGGTGAAGTCGAGTGAGCCAACTTCTACCCAAACTGAAATTTGACCTTGCACGAAATTCCTGATTGTGTGGATTCCTGTTGAAATGACTGGAATTCACTAGTGAAAATTCACTAAACAACAGTAAATGTGACTGCAGCCAAAAAAAGAAAAATTTCATTTTCTCACCCTCATCGTTTCAAGTGGACGACGCTAAATACAGGTGTAAACGGGGTCTAAAATGTTTTGTGCATGTCCACTTTCAACCACTTCAAGAGGTAGTCGAAAACACATTCGACCGGATTGCTTTTATAGTGTAAACGCTCACATGGTCGATTGTGTTTGAACATCTACAAAAGACCACCTACTCTCCGCTGACTGACCTAACGTGTAAACATTACGGGAAGCGCTCTAGCCAGACGGCATTTAAACTTTGTCGGCTGAAGACCCGAGTTTGGTTTGAAGATGAAAAACGTACCAAGCACAATGTTCTCTCACCATTCCTGATTTCTAACACACACTCACAGCGTTCGGCGGGAAGCGAAAGATGTGCATATGTTTTTCCGTCACTTTTCGATCGAAAGATCTGAAAAAAACATACATTTACCCGCCCATAGACCCTCCCCTCAAAGAAATCAAGACAGATGTGGTCGAAAGTGGACAAAAAACGCATTAAAAAACCAGGTGTCTCCCAGTGATGCAATCGACCAAAATGCATCTTAATACCAGGTGTAAACAGGACCATACATGCATCAGTATATGATCATAAAACCTTATGGATTCATAAAACAAACCTGCTACTAGCATTTATTGTACCATTTTTTGATGTAACGCTAATGATGAAGGTAATCTCACCTGGTTGTCTGGGTGGTTGACGGTGAAGTAGCCGACGCAGATGATGAGCTCATGGAGCAGCTCTTCAGAGCTCTGTTGAGAACAGTACCACAGCAGAGAACTCACAATGTGTCTGAAGGCCAGAGAGAGACCCTCCGCTCCTAAAACACACTGGAAACACCAGACACGGGTCAGCAACGCTATCACATCAGAGAAGAGCTCAATTAAAACTGATTCGTCATTTACACGCGTCATGTCATTCCAGAACTGTATGACTTCTGCGGAGACCATTTTTGTCTGCTATGAAAGTCAGTGGGGTCCAAAACAACATTGGACACCGTTGACTTTGTTCTGCAGGTTTGGAATCAAAATGAGGGTGCTCACGACACTCTTTTTGGTTGAACTGGTAAGTTGAACTGGTTCTGGGATCAGTAGTCCCACCTCAAGACCCCCCAATTCCCTCAACTAAAGAGATGCTATCTGCCGGTCTTGAGACAGTATTTATTAAACATGTCAACATGACTGAGCGCCTCAGGGTCAGCACTAAAACTACTGACAGTTTCTGCTGGGTAGGAGAGTGTTATGGGATGGAGAGTCTAAACAACCACAAACAACAATACCTGAAAATCCCAGCATTTGTAATGGGAGTAAGATGCTGGGTTTGCATCACCACAGACAGTCTGTTTGATTTGCCAGTGTAACATTCAACCAACTCTGAGAACTGCTGTTGTTAGGATGTAGAACCGAGAATAATTTATGTTTGAAGACGAATGAAGCATTAGCTACTATTATCTATTAAAACAAATAGATGACAGGGTTATTATCGTCAACTAAAACTATTAAAACATTTCGGTTAATTGAAATAAAGCTGAAATAAAATGTAAATATTAGATGAAAAACTTAAACTAAATGAAAATTAGAAATGTTTCCTAGGCAATTAACTCAAATAAGTTTAATTTGAAGCACTACAATTATTAAATAGAAATACATTAAAACTAAAACTAACTCAAACTGAAATAAAAATAAAAACCTAAATAGCAATATAAAAAAACCTCAAACTAATAAAATGAAAAAAGCACAAAAGAAATTACTACAAATTAAACTAAAATGAACACGAAGACTAAAAATATAGAATAAAAGTTAATTAAAAATATTTAAAAAACTGTAATAAAACTAAAATAATACTGATGAGTTACTGATCAACATTTAGATTTTTCACTCAAATGAAAAAACGTGCGAGATTTTAAAAATTGTTAAAACCACTATTGAATATTTTAATATCACTATTGAAAGGCCAGCAATTGATTTAAAAATTAAATTGTAATTATATGATTTTTTGTAGTTAACGCAATTACTTCATTCTAATTACTGTGTAATAAAGGTTAATTTGTGAGGATGACAATCAGATGATTATGCTGGACAGAAGTACAGTACAGTTATTTGTCTCAAACAAAACAAATATACTTCATATTTCTCAAACTGAAATAAAAAAGTAACTCGCATTAACAATCTAACTTTAACTTTCCCCTCAAAGAATAAACCAATATTTTTGTTTTCTAAACGTACAACCCAAAGCCAAAGAAGAAGCACCAGTGAGCCACAGGGTGACATTTAATAAAAAAAGACTGGATTACACATGAAACACAGGAAACACAAAAAACCATTAAAACCTTAGGCTTAGGTTGGACTCTTATTCACATCATCTCATGAAATAATGTTAATTGTCCAGAAGTGCTTCTGCTACCTCCTATCTTGTATTGAACTAGTTATGAGTGTGTGGGTATATCCAAGATAATTGCAAAGTTAAAATAGTAATCTAAGAGAGGATCATAACAGTGTCACCTGTATATTGAACACACCTTTTGACCAATGGATCATGGTTTCATGATATTTCTAGGGGCTCATTATTATTATTATTATTATTTTTAAATAAACAAATTATTCTTTAGAGATTTCACTCATTGATAGCAGTTTCTAGTGGATTAACCATTTTAGAGCCAAACATAACAAACATTTTTAGAATTTTCCATTATTTTTTTCAAACTCCTTGATATTGTAAAGGTAAACTTGAAAAGGTAAATTTACATTAAATTCAAACTGAACAAGCCAACACACTAATGTATACAACAAAAATAGTGACAAACAGCAGAATTTAATAAAATATGGTCACATACATTGTATATTACATTATATTAGTCCCTACAGCTACTCAATTATTACTGAATAATTTTAATGATCATTATATTTTGGGGAAATATCCAAATTAACCAATTTACTAAAATGAATCCAATTTCTCAGCACTGCGTATGAATCAATGAATCAATTCATAGAGTTTGAATCCCTCTACTGCTGTCACCCAACTGAAAACTTAGTTAGTTACTCTCTAAAACTTACTTTAATTACAAAGAACTAACTGTTATGAATAGTTGGTGTGGTTGTTTCTACAACAACACATTGAAGTAATTCATAGGCTTCTAGCCCTCCTCGTTCACACCTAGGTGTTTACATGATGATTTAGCCTAGCGATACCGTTCTTGTCTCTTTATCATGCCGGCTGAAGTACGACCGGAGCCTGTGCATGTTACGCCACTCACTGTCCGCATTACTCACCCAGAGCTTTCAACATGGCTGGCCCGGGGTCAGAGGTCAGGTGTGTTTACATCCACTGGGTTAACTTTGTTCTGTGAAGAAACACTGATATCCTACCAGTGGCTCTGAGGGCATTGGACCATTAGCTTTGAGGGTTATGTCTTTACGGCCCACATTTGTGTGCGCAGACGTACCAACGCAACCATTAATGAAAGCCCAATAACTTTTTATTGCTTTACTTTTCAGAACGTCTGTCTGTAGGATGAGGCCACATATCTACCACTAGCTGAAGGCCGAACTGCCGCGTTTACCTCTCTGAAGAAAAAAACAAGCTGTGCAGCATTACTTTAAGCAGACAGGGTGGCTTGAACTACCAGCAGGATGGACAGCACAAAAATTATGTTCGCAACCTTCCGCAGAGCTTTGAATCAAAGAGGCAGGATATCACAGACTGTAAACAGGACCAGAGCAATAAGGTTATCCATCACGAGATGCGTAGCTTTTCAGAAGGTAAACACAGTCTTCTGGACTCTATAAAACACTTGAGCCAGATTCTTTTATCTGAGTGTACTCAGTCGGGCCCTAAAAACCTAGAAATTCATTTTTCAACCATATACCATTTGATACATCTATTACACACAAGCGCCACATCAGAAATGAATACCTGGAAGGCTGAGAGGTCCAGCAGGGCGAAGGTGTTGAGGAAGCGTAACCCCTGGAGGGCCACCTGGATGACGACGGAGCTGTAAGGCCCCTGGGGGCCAGTGGGGCCGACAGAGAGAGGCTCAGGGGGAGCATTGTGGAGCAGTATGCAGTACAGCATGTGAAGGACGCCCACCAGATCAGTGCTCTGCAGGAGGGCTGTCAAACCGGTAGGGTCCTGACGTTTGTTGTCAAAGATACTCAGAGAACTGAAAACGACAATTAAAGGGGAAAGAATTACATTGATTTGTAGTATGCCAATCTGAACATAACCTCAATGAAGGCACACATGAAGACACAGATAGCAAATTGTGTAGAAATGTGCTCTTACTCAAATAAAAACAAACAAGATCAAATCACACATGATGTGGGACAAAAGACCACTTTGTTCAACAGGTAATACCCGTTAACCAGTGACTGACACTCCAGGAATGAAAAACAAATCAGGGTCAGAAATACTGTTCTATATACTAATTCTATTAGCTAGGCCAAAGGTGTTCCTCCTTGTATCCAATGTATCAGGCCAGTGAAAGAAGGCTCCTCATGTTTATGCACCTTTCAATCTGAATCACTGGCCTTTCAAACAAAGTAAGCCGAGCACAGGGCTGTTCCAGTGTAGAGGGGAAGTGTGGCAAAAGGTGGCCAAAGGTGTGGTCTGAATGTAACAGAACCTGATGTGGTGCTGGTTACTTGCTTAAGCCACAAAAACCGAAGACCCAGGATGTAAGAAGTGTGAGATGTCTGGTCCCTGAGGCTTCTAGATTTACTCGCCAGACCAGAGCCTGTCCGTTCTGATATAAATAATGAAGGCAAGCCCCATCTGTGAAGCATGCCTATGGGGCAAATAGGACTAACTTGTAACATTTGGCCCTGCCCGAGTCAGGAATGAACCCTAAGACACAGTGAGGGTGGCGGCGGCCAAATATATGAGGAGAGATAGGAAAGACTTTACACTTCTGAGCCTGGGATCAGGGACTGGAGATCAGAGAGAAAGAAACAAAGTGTGCGGTGAAGTAAAATAGAGATACAGGAAAAGGAAAAAATTGGGAAAAAAAATGAAGAAAAAAATTCTATAATTAATGTGTAGAGAGGTGGATATAATGTGATGGACAGAACAAATATATAGAATATATACCAAGATAGACTGATAAACAGAAGCATGATCCTATAGATGTATAAAATGAAAATACAGAATGTACGGAGACAGGTAGAATGAGTTGGACAGATGAAGAAAAATGCATAGAATGTGATGGACTATGTGAGCTATATAATGGATAGAGAGTGATGGATAAATTTATAGAATGAATGCTTTGAATGTACGGAGAGACGGATAAATGATTAAAACAAATGTATACAATGTACAGAGAGACTGCTATAATGTGGTAGACAGATTCATAAAATGAATGAATAGAATGTATAAGAGAGTTGAACAGATGTATACAATGAATGTATAGAATGTCCAGAGAGACTGGTCAAATTTTATGTACAGATTCATAGAATGAATGTGATGAGCATTGAAGAAAAGATGAATACATGAATACACAGAACATAAATATGAAAGAATGTAGTGGAGAAATATAGAATGTGTAGAATACACTGACAGATGGACAGAATGTGTTAGACAAATATATAGAATCAATGTGAAAATATGGCGGGGACAGATGTTTACAATTAACATGTAGAATGTACTGTATAGACAATTACAGAATGTGGTGGACAGATGTATAGAGTTAATGTATAGAATGAATAGAGATGTATTGGACAGATGTAAAAAATGTATGTCAAAAAATAATGTGTTAGAAAGAATGCATTTATAGAAAGTATAGAGATGAATAGAATGTGGTGAACAGATGTATATAGAATGTATAGAGAGAGATAGTGCAATGTACAGAAATTAAAAGAATGTGACCAACATGGAATGAATGCAAAGAATGAAGGTGTTGATGGAATGTAATTGACAGATAAACAGAATGAATATCTAGAATGTAGGGAGAGATCGATGTAGAGGCAAGCTAAGGACAAGATTTATAAATGTGACAAACCACAGACTGATCAAGTGGATTTTGGGGAAGTTGAGCCTCTAAGCAATGAAGCTGACTGTCCAAACATCTCATACACCAATGAACATACTCGAGCGCTCCACACAGCAACAGTAGAGCCAAAGTAGAGGGAAGTCTTGGAACTTGGACAACCATCTGTCAGCCAAAAGCACTGGCTCCACAACTATGCAAACTCACCTTACTCCCTGGCTATCTTGTGTTGCAAGACATTTAATTAAGACCCATCTTACCAGATTTACAGCAGCATGTTTGTGTGTCTTAGTCAGGACAACACCCTGCAGATTAGCAGGATTGGTAACTTCATATCCCTGAGGGTATGAGAAGAAGCGGTCCTTAAGCTGATCTGAGACGAGATCTTCTGTCACTGCGCAATGGCAAGAGTCTGGCTATTGGTATCAAGGGCTGATCCCTAAACAGCACAAAAGGAGCAAGTTCTACAAGGTGTCACATTGCAGTTGAGGATACATCCGTGAGCACTACACTAAGTGCACTGGAGGGGAAACAGACCTTTTGGTAAGTCAAAGGGGGAAAGGAGTGTCAAGCTTGGTGAGGGGGAAACCTCACTCTCGACAATGAGATCACAGCAAGTGCAAGAGATCGGCTACTCAGAATTAGCATCCGGGTGGAAGCCACCTTGTTCGACTGATCTCAGCTCTGCGCTCTTCATCCACGTTTAACCTTAACCGGTGTAAGAAAATCCCCAGAGCTGGTCTCAGGTCAGATGATAAGGGCAGCATCCACCGACAGTCACGATCAGTGTCTACATGAGGGAACAAAGACTTGGTTCTCGTAGAGTGACTGTGCATGACGTACTTCACATCTCCTGACCCTGAAACAGGAGACAGCAGTGTGGGATGAAAGTGAAAGGCCTGACAGAGGCAATTTGAGTCTACCTACTGACCCCAAATCAGCATCGTCTGATTAATCCATGCTTACAGCTAAACCTGAGGTGATGCTGTTAGTGTCTACTCGATTTAGAAAGGACGAGACAAAATACATCTGGAACTTTGATTTGCCATGAAACAATTTCCTTGAGGGAAAAGGGTAATTTAAAGACTCGAGTGAAAATAGGTTTCTAAATTAGTCAAGGTCCCTAAAACCCTGCTGGAGCCATGACACTCTGGTTAGTGCATAGAGTTAGAGTGGTCAGAAGGAATGTGGTCAGCATCCGAAAATGTCCTGTGCCATTTCCCAATCCTCTTCATGGTCTCTCTCCATATAACGTCCTATCACTCTACACCAAGAGTGCCCCGTCTAGCTTTTGCTGATCAATGTTCCTGCAGAATTTGGATCCAACCCTCAAACATGGGGTTCTTTAAAAGACTGCAGACAGGTCTAATAAAGCAGCATTGGAATAAACTTTGCTCTATAACAAAGTGGTACATTCAGATACACCACCATTTCAATCCATTTTGATTGCAACACAGGCCACAATGTTAACACGTCATCATTAGTTTTATTTGCCGTTGATGACAATCAATATTTAATCCCAACAAATACACTTGTAGCCGCAGAGATACAAAGTACTCACTTTAAGAACAAATCCCAGGGTCTGGCAACTGCAAGAGAGTAGAGCAACTCGCAAATGTCTAACACGAACCACAAAGGGACAACTTTCTGGCCTTCAGCATGGTGAAGAATGACGGAATGGAACGCTTACTCGATTATGAAAGATGTTGATTTTGTCGCTGAGCAGGACTATTAAAGAGAAGAATTGGCAATGTAGTTTCTCACAGATATTCAGTGTCAGAAGCCAAAGGATGTTGGGAGAGACACTGGAGTTGTCACAACCAGCTGGATGTCGTCATAGCATGTAACAGCTGGAATAGAACATAGCTGGCCAATTGAGGTGGAGCTAGGACCTTTGAAGAAACTCCGAAATCCAAGTGGACTGGAATGGTCTTACATGTAAAATTTGAATTGGTGCAAATGCAAAGACTCATTCAGAAAATCAGTAGAGAATTTAATTCAAATTGTTCTGGAACACATCAGTAGCACTTTCTTTTCTACCTTTTAATACACCTTATCAGGCCCAGACAGAATCTGCAGACTTTTTTCTATTTCAACATCACAATGAACAAAAAAACAATCACTCCTAAAATGTTTACAGTGCAATTTAAAATATGTAGAAAGCAACAGTGCAGCATCACAGTGATCTGTCTTTTCTGCAAGTCAGGGTCAGAGGTCAAAGTCGGGATATCACAAGCTGTGACTGCGTGGTTAGCCTCTGTCAGCAACTGTGCATGCACAAAATGCACTCCGACACACACGTGGGTGGGCTGCAGGCAGGAGTTTACAGTGCAAGGAGACAGAGCTGCGGGGTCGCTAGATGACTATCAGCACAGGCTCTGCAGGGCTAACATCAGACACTGGGAAATGAGCTGCTGATTGATGGGGCTGCTGTCTCTGGTCTGCACCTCCTCAGACATCAGAACAACAAAACTACAGTGGACTTCACCTATTAATTTAGATAGGAATGAGGTTATCTGCTTGTCTGGGGATGTTTGGGAAGGGTGCGACCACTAAAAATAGATACTGTGGAGGTATCATGGTATAGTAATGGCATCATATAGTGATATGATTGAACTTTCCCTTTGGTACTGAATAATTATCATACCCAAATAACATCATAAGTATATATTGTATTTTCAAGGTAATTAAAAGAATATAACTATAATGATAAGAGTCCCAGTGTATACCATGTTTTTTGTGAGTGGACTGGAGGATCATGTCAAATAAAGGAAGAAGATATTGGAGACAAATTAAGTAAATAACATTAGAAACCACTCACCGCCCAGTCATGCCAAAACTCAACTTGCACATCCCATGGAGGAAAGCAGTGGCTTGCTCCAGAAAGGCAGCCATTTTGGGACTCTCGTCAATCGGCCCTTGTATGGACAGGAAACAGCCGTACAGCTTGTCGATCAAGCCCATGTTCACAACATAGCTGAGGGGAACAAGCCGAAACGCGTCAGACTTAAAAACACGAAAACATTCGGATGACAATCACATTAATCATGCTCATTTTCTTGAGGAACATCAATTTGATTTAGACTACATTTATAGTCAACATTTCTTTTCCCTTATCTGCCATTTTGGATACATTTGGATACGTTTTCCAATACATTAAATTGCCTTCTCTGGGATATATGTAAAGGTGGCAAAAATTGGGCCAAAATTATGCATTTCAAAAGCAGTATATAGGTTTGGACATTCTGTAACAGACTTCACACTTGGAGCACACCTATGATGCCTTAAAATGCTGTCTAGTAGGCAGCTCACAGCCACAAAGGCCACTGCAATCCAGAATGCTCTTGGTCTGAAATCTGAGCTCTCATCTGATCCCACAAGTCCTGCTTATTATGTCTATATCTCTAATTTGTCTGGTCAAATGAAAGGTCTCATGATGGTGCTGGTCCGCACCCTCCTGGCTACAAATCATGCCTAATTACAGTATTAGTGGATGACTGTGTCTCCGTGTGCCAGCTCAGATCTAGAAAAGGAGAAAAGCCCCCCTTCTTCCCTCATGCCTCAGGTATTCCGTCACTCCACCCTCTCCCACCTCCAGCACTGTCTAAAGTCTCCTGGCAGTCAATCACTGGACCTCCCAGTGAAGTGTGGGCCAGCATTTTGTGGCTCCAGTGCAGCAACGAGCTGACTCAGTTGCAGATCCGCATTTCACACCCTCCACTTTAGCCTCTGTTACCCAGTCTCCCCAAATCTGTATATTTCCTCCTAACTCTCTCTTTTCCTATTTCCCTCATACCTCCTTTTGTTACGGCTGTCAGTCAAAAGTGTGTGTGCACTCAGTAGAGGTAATTACAATTCTCCCCTCGCCCTTCTTCTCAATAAGTCGGCCATCACCTGAACTAAAGCCCCTTATTATGGCTTTATTTTCCTCTTGGGTTTGGCTCAAGCAGAAAGTGGCTTTCCACACACCATTGTGCAGCCTCTCAGATGCTTCATCCGAGCAACAAGAGCCAAAGTGATCAGTCATGATCAGATGTTCCAGCCAAAGGTCTAGCGGATCTGTATGCGACTCATTCAGGGAGTTTATTCTTTTTAAAGTGAAGTTAAAGTGACATGTGAAGGCCAAGTATGGTAAACCATACTCGGAATTTGTCCTTTAACCCATCCAAGTCAGCGCACACACATTAGGAGTAGTGTGTAATGAACACACAGTCACACTGCAAACCGTGACACACACACCCGGAGCAGTGGGCAGCCATTATGCTGGGTGCCCGGGGAGTGATTAGGGCACTTCAGTCATTTCATGCTGGTGCTGGAGTCAAACAACCTTTGGGTTACCAGTCGGACTCGCTAACCATTAGCCCCCGACTGCCATTAGCCCACGATTTGATGTTTGATTAATTGATTCATTTTTCTGCATTATTCTTTTTATAGTCCTCTTTTCTGTTTCAAAAGCAAAGAGGTTGAATGCTAAATTAAAAAAAGGTTTTTTTATTTATTTATTTTATTCTTTCTTGCAGATTTATTTTTGGTAATCCAGCCACAACTTGGCCTGTTCTGCCCATGTCTGCAAGGTTACTCCACGGTCACTGCACTGGGCTTGAGACTGCTCGTGTCAAACAAATCATGGGAGGGAACACTGAGGGATTGTGGGAAGCTTGGGATTCTTAGCAGGCCGGGCTGTCTGCCTTTCCTCAGAGTGCAGGAGAAAGCCCAGCACTAGCGCTCTCCTCCGCACTGCCCTACTCTCACGCCGAGTTCAACTGAAAGTCGTGCACTTCCAGAAGGGAATTTTGGCCAATGTGGAGACTAAAAACTTTGGTTTAGAGCACAGATTTGTGAAGGAGTTGCCGGCTAAATTAGGAAAGAGATGGGGCATCCAAGAGCATACTGTACCCAACCAAAGTGCAGAAAGCCAGGTCTGATGTGTACAAGACTATGATGTCATTAAAATGGAGTAGGCTTATAAACAAATTTCCCAAATTGTCTGATCGGGATAACCTCTGGATCCTTTCCAAGAGGTCATTCCTTGCTCAAGGGATATTATTTGAGAAACTCTTGTGTGTTTCATATTGCAAAAAATATTGTTGCTAACAAAAGCCATGTCACTCTATACAGTTGTAAGCGTCAGACAGTATTTGTTTTCACCACAGCTGTAAAAATGCTTAGTTTTCTAATCTTAGAGAAAATGTTTTCCTGCTTCCATTTGCCTGACGAGCTGGAGGAGAGGTGTGTTGAAAAGGTAAAGAAAAAAGGTTGTTTTACATTCTGTAAATGTTTTAAGAATGCAATGAATTGAGAACATGACTAACAAAAAGCAGTGAGATTAGATTTAGATTATTGTGTGTACACTTAGTGGCTGATTTGAAATCAGCCTTTTACAGTTTAACGTCACATTGTAAATTGTTACATTGTAAATGAACTTTTTTCTCAATTAACTCAGGCTCTTTCTTATTGAGAATGGTAGGGGTATGCTTGGCTACGTTTGCAAAATTTGAAGAGGTTATATATTGCCGTGGACATGCAAATATTTATACAAAATACAAATACAAGTTCTTTGTTATGTCCAAAAATGAACACGATAAATGTCAATTGTTATGCATTACTACAACAAAAGACATAAGATTTTATATTCAAGATGCTAAATAAGGAAGTCATGGAAAGAAAACATAAAAATGACTAACCTGATAAGATCTTGAGTACGTGTGTTGAAGTTCTCACTGGCGACAGGTCTGCTCTTGGCATCTGGAGTGCATATACGTGGAGAATCTCCATTCAAATTAGTTGGGTGCAACTGCCCCAGCACTGTGGCGACTGTCTGCAGAAGTCCTGTAGTCAAACCCTCAAAGATCTGCTTATTGACACTGCGGCCAAAGATTGACGTGTCCTCATCAGGCACGAAGAGCTACAGAAACAGTTATAGATGTGTTATTCATCATTGGTGGAAAGAAAAAAAAACAAAGACATTGTCAGAGACTACCAAGAAGCAAGACAATGGTGTCTAGACACGTTGGAGCTTTCAGGTTTCATCAAGAGCTACAGAAGAAACATCTTCGTCAACGACTCTCAACATGTCTACAAGCGTGTCAAAAGACGGGAAGGTCTAAAACTACAGTCATGTTCAAACAACTGTAGGCATTTTCTTGAAACTCTGTTTGGAGATTTGATACGGTTTTGTTACCGTTTCAACATTATTGTTGTTTGTACTGCTGCAAATCCTTCTTTTGATGCATTTTACAAAAACCACAATCCTATTAATTGCATCATTATAATAGGTACAGTACTCTAAGCAAACATTGGTTAAAAACTGATTTGGAAAGGTCTAAAAAGAGCTTTTTTGTTCAACTGACTGATGGTTGTCTCTAACACCAATCTTGGCATTGAAGGACATCTGAGATCACTAAACAATGGCTCGTGCTGATCTCAATATCCGGCCCAGCACTGTTGGACAATAGACAGGGTCATTTAAACCTCAGCTTGCATTTTAAAACATGTCCAATTAAAGCAGAGGGTGCAAATAAAAAGGATCCTGTCCTCTTTTGTTTCCACGCGCAAGCCATTAATCTTTGGTTGGAATCCTGATCCTCTAGTGCATAAATAACTACAAGGGCGCTGCTCTATTATTCATCAGCCCTGGGTTATAAATTGGTAGTTACAACTCGAAGCGACATTGTCCCTGGTGGTGTGTCAATGGTGGGCATACAAGATCTCGGCAAGGTATTACCGTTTGCAGGAAGCACTGCCATTTTTTTTTTTTTAGTTAAAGTTTATGTCTAAGAGTGAGGTTTGGCATTGATGTAATATATCTTAGTTAAAGGTATTTAAAGCTAATTAAACTGTCATCATGTTTATAGCTACCTACTTGAATCTTCGTTGCGCCACAGTAATGGAAGAATGCACATTTAGCCAACTGGACCGTGCACATACTGTACAATGCATTTGCCAAATATTTACATATCTGTTCGAGTTCTTGCTTAATAATATGTATAGGATAGTCTGCAAATAATTCTGTTGATTCAAATACATATAAATAATGAAAAAATAAATATGCTTGTTTATAAAATACATTTATATTTAAAATAAATGAACAATTCTGTAACTTATTTAATAATTTCCCATGACCAAACATGACCATTTTGGCTTTTGCTATAAAGATAATATTTTAGCACAGGTACACATGCACATGTTAAAATGACAGTTTTACAGAGGAGTAGGTTACTATGCAGAGAGAGCGGGCAAAACCAGCTACATTCTCCACAAATCTAATTACAGGGAAGGGAAGGGTGGACGCCAGTAGTGGCCACACTGAAACACACACACACACACACACATACGCACGCACGCACGCACGGGTAAACGGCTACATTGGTCAGCGTGCAAAAAATTTTATATCAAACTTTGATATAAAATATTGCTCTTTACTGACTTTTTCACTTACTTTGGGTGACTATTATGTCCGTTTTTATCCATCACGTGTCAAATAAACCATGGCCTGACTTGCTGTTGCGTTTGAAATAAGGGTTTATTGTTTTGCCCCCAGCAAATATTTCGTCTCTAGACTGACAGGGGCTTAATGATTTGCCAAACCAATGTTTCTTGCGCAAACACACATCCACAAACCCTGTATGACTCAGTAACTGGGTCTCATTTACTAATTGTACAAACATATTTACGTGTGACAACCTGCATGCACAGACATCAAATACATTTGCATTTAAATGTAATCCTATTTATGAAAAATTGAATTTTATTTTTTAATAAAAATTTGTCTTCATTAAGTGTTATATATATGTAATTTGGCACCTGTTGTGAATTCGGTGGAAAACCTTTCTGTTCCTATGCTTTTGTTCAACAGTGAGGAGCTTACGTAAACACAACCCTACTGACATTTGTGTGTCTTTCCATACTTTGTCTTAATGACATCTTAAAGAGCTTGAGGCGTAGCGTGAGCTTGGTTCTAAAAAACCCTTGACAAAAATCAAAGGGCGAGAGAGAAGGCTGGGGGGGGAAAGATGAAAAATAAGGGACAGAAGCCATGCGAAATGTGATTCAGCAGTGGAGCTTTCCCAGAACTTAAGATGATTCAGTGAGTCATATAAACAAGATCAATGTTGTATGTATTAAAATCCATTTTGGCGCTTGCTTTAAACTGGTAGATGAGCTACATATGCTCTGGCAAGATGAACAAGACAGAAATGACCCTTTAGACATGACAAAACAGCACTTTACAACCTTTAATAGCTAAAGTGGAAGTCGCATCCTAAAAGTATTAGTTCACCCTAAAAATGCTGTAATTTTTCCCCTCCCATTCATGTTGTTCCAAACCCGTATCACTTACTTTCTCCTGTGGAATACAAAAGAAGACATTTTAAACAATGAATTGGTCACTCCTTTCCATGCAGTTATAATGAATGGGGACTGAAGCTTTCAATCCATAGCTTGACTGGAGCTTTCAAAGATCCATAAAATTAATCATAAGTAGTCCAAGTGACTCAAGCACTTTATTCATTTATAAGTCTTATGAAGTTATCCGATACCTTTGTGAGATTTTAGTTGTCATTCACTAATAATTAGTTTAACGTGGGTGAGTTATCGGATCAGTCAGATTTGTGAACGAATCATTCAGATGGGTGACATTTTTTTGACTCAAACGAATGATTGATTCAGAATGAATCTCTTCTCCTTTCACGAATAGGCCAGCAAGAGCTTGGGTAAATTTTCAGGTAATAAGCCTTAATTTTGGTCACACATAGCTATTGTACGACTTCATAAAACATTAAATATAGAGCTTTGTAAGAACCAGATTTATGATAATTTTATGGTGCTTTTTGAGTAATTTTTTAGCTTGACAGCCCCAGTTCTCATTCACTTGCATTATATGGAAACTGACTGCCAGGATATTCAAATTTTGTGATCCACAGAAGAAAGTATGTTACAAAGGCTTGGAACAATATGAGGGTGAGAAAATAATGATTGAATTTCTATTTTTGGCTGAACAATAATAACGTAGTGACAAAAACTTGGATTTATGGCACATAAAGACCCCAAAACAGCCGGATTAGGCAAACTCACGTTAACTTCAGCTGTTAATACTCACCGTTAACTGATGGAGGAGTAGGTCCATGAGAAAAGTAATTTTGTTGCTGTAGAGAACATAGGAACAGTTGTTGTGGCAGTGCGCACAGGACAGGTAATACGTGTTCACGGCAGCGCATAGGGACCTAAAGAGAGAGAGAGGGGGGATTAGTTTTCAAAAGCCGACGGCTTCTCCTGTTTTGAGTTTTCCATCTAAATGATCAGGATACAAAGCAGGCCCCATATAAACATTTCAGAGCTACTCCGACTGGCAGTGTAAAAGATTGCCAATCAGATGAGTTGGGTTCTTTGGTGTAATACAGTAAGGTTATCTGAGGAAACTGACACTTAAAGCTCAGAGTGTGAACATCACACGCAATCCAAGAAGCATGACAACACTTGGAATATAACGCTCAAGGGATTTTCTCTCAGGAACAGATCCTTACGTAATGTTGAAGAGAAAACATGAGATGTGCCCCGATGAGAGCTTAATCACTTACTGTGGTAGTACTGTGGTATTTTTGGGACAAGGTATATTAGTGACAAATATATATATATTTTTTCTTAGGGTCTTTGATTTACAGTGCGTACTTAATATTGTGTCAATTTTTTGTATAGATTTCAATTATTTTCTGTATACATTGGTGATTATTATTATTATTACAATTTTTTTTATATGTTGGTTACTATTTTGTATTTTTCTGTTTATTTTATTTTCATATATGGCTGGCTATTTAGTATTTTCTCTCTCCGTTTATTGGATGATTGGGTTAATGAGTTGTCTAATTAGGTCAGGTATGAAGGACCATATTGATATAAATTATACCTTGCTATGTACTTGTTTTTATGCCTGACGTAGACCTTTGGGTCGAAATGTTGTTCAATAAATTAATCCTTTGGAAGCAGTGGCAGTGTGGTTTGTTTACTCTGAAAGTTTTGGGACAAGGTACCATGGTAATACCACATTTTCTGACACAACCATGATGGTAATACCATAGTACCACCACAGTAAAGATGTCTAAAGTACTAGTACTTTTAAGCAAACCAAAAACAAGAAAACAAATCCAAAACAAAACAACACAACATTAGAGTAGATGCTGAAAATCCAACAAGTTATTTTTAAATAGTGTTGCAAAGGGGCTGAAAATTTCCGGTATATTTCCAGAAACTTTCCAAAGGTTGTAACATTTTTGAAAAAATCCTGGAAAGTTTCCAAATTTTCTGGAATTTGGGAAACTTTACAACCCTATTTGTAAATAATACATACATACATAAAACACCAACATGCATACACACACACACTATGTCATTCTCACTTTACCAAGGTACTGCCACAGTTATTTACTTTTAAGGGATCCTACAACCGGCTCAATTCGATGAAATTGAGAAGAACTGGATACCGAACATCTGCCTGGCCCCTTCCTTTCTTTCACGTTTCCACCATCTCTTTCCCCAACTCGTTTTCTCTTGGCTCAGATAAGAGTCTAGCCGTCAGCGCCTTCGGGCCAGCAAGCCACTGTCAGTCAGTCAGGCCTCTGTATTTTGTCTGTTCCACACCAGCCCGAGAGGAGATTAATGTAGCTGATAACTGACCAGTCACTCCGCTCCCACTCCAGACCCCCCATCCGTCCCTCTTCCCAACCACCCCTTCATTAGTTAATATTTTCTGACAACTGTATATTTTATCCCAAAGCAGAGTGGCGGGGCCCTATCTGCCGTACGGACAAATGGAATCTGACTTTTCTTTTTTAAACCAGGCCATGTTTATTTCCAACCGTAAACATTTTGATATCCACCGCAACCTTCACCATCTGTTCAGCATTTTCAGCCAAACCGTATTGGCACTCGTTATAAAAATAGCGCAAGCCTCGAAGGCCTCGGCCTGTCAATAACTTCCACCCGGCTGACAAAAACACCAGTGTATATTTTACCCACTGGCGGGCTGATCAGGGAGATAGCGGTGCGAATATTGACATAGCGGTGTAAAAGAGTCAGACATGCAGTATGAGACCGCAGGGAAAACATTGTGCCTGGTCTGCTGGGAAAGGATCCAAGTATTCCCCGCACGCCTCGTAGCTTTGCACTTTCAAAGCCGCTCGATCGTGACCCATTATAAAAAAACGGGTGAAGCCGTTTTTATGTACGCCGTTATTAATCGACAAGTTTTCACCTCGTCCGAGTGGACGATAAACGCAGTTGACAAGGGTGTCGAAAGAGGTCTTGTTCGATTAATACGCAACAGCCAACGGAACATTGATTCACCAAAGCGTAAATGGTGAAGTGTTTCTTTTGTATTGATAGAAGGATACCGGAGCTTAGGGCGAAAGGAGGAGGAAAGGAAGGACGGATGGTCATGGGTGAGTGGAGTGATACACCAGGCTCTGTTCAGTCAGGGAAGGGAAACGTGAGATCTCCTCCAACCTGTGCACTCTGGGCAGCGGACCAGCACTGCCTCAGCCACACTGATTTTCCACCAGAGCCTCAATTGTGTAATTTCGAACAGCATTTCTTTTCTATTCCATCAAACGTTCAAATATTCTCAACGGGACTGTTGGGGCGGGCAGGTTTTGGCTAAAGGAAAACTAAAAATAACGGTCTGTACACAGATGAGCTCTTCACAGTTTCAGCATCAGGAAATCATGTCTCATCTGTGTTTGTCATGGAATTTGAGGTATCTATATTGTTTCTAGGCAAGTTTTAAAAGGATAAGTGTCAAATGTCCAGGCGAGGATTGAATGACAGGCCTCAGTGTCAAGGTTCACTTTGGCTTCTCAAATATAAACAGCGGATTGAAGGCTTAAGCTAAAGATTATCACATTATTGAAGTGCTATATATTAACAGGCAACTGAAATTGGGCTAGCAAGTGTGAAAAACAATAAGCTTATCTATATATAATTTTATTAGTGTATAAAAATGTTCCAAATCACAAAACTAAGTGAGAGTATAAAACAAATTTGATTAGAAATTACATTTGTACAATATTTAAATTAGCCAAGCGACATAGTTCATATGCAAAACTATTCTTTAAATAAAGTCTACTTTGAGTTGAGCTACAAGCTCACATGAGCTCATGAAAGATTCACCGTTAACCTGATCTTAGATGCACGTTCACAGGGTTTTGAAGGTCCAATAACGCGTGGGGAGGAATGTGAGCAGTGGGGGTGGGGCAGCCCCAGGTGGCTCGCATGGTTAAACGGCAGATTATAGAGAACACAACTAATTTCTTTGCACTAATCTTATTAAAGTGTAAAACAGCTGTCGACTAGCCAAATCTCAACACCAACCCCCAGTGCTTGCACCAAAGCTCCAGTATGAAACAAATAAGAGCATTTGGTGTAAAAGAAAGAAAGAAAAAGAAACAGCAGAATGACAGAAAAGTGCTATACAGGTTTAGACGTTACTAAGCTATCAGGAAAGATATCAAATAAGTTGCTGTAGCTAGTTTTAGTTAATTGCAAAATGCACATTCACATGACGTCACAGAATCTGAATTTGTCACAAAGAATGAACACTAACCACAGCTAATGTTAGATAATTCACTTGGGTAATCATCAGTAATAATGAAATAGCAATTTGTCAGATAATCAGACAAAAACATTTAAATCTGCCTAGTGTGAAAACTGTTTCTAACTATTACAAGTCAAGTCAAGTCAAATATATTTATATAGCGCTTTTCACAATACAGATTGTATCAAAGCAGTATCAATCAAAACAACATAACAATGTTTGTTTATTACTGGAAAAAAGACATCCACGTTTGGTACGGCTGATCAATGGTATTAATAATTGGTTATTTCATTTGAATATCCCCAACTGAGCAAGCCAAAGGCAACAGTGGCAAGGAACCGAAAAACTCCATCAAGTGACCTAATTTACAGTGTTACAGTATTACAGTGATAAACCTACAGAATGAGAATTAGCATAAACGACAGCTACTGTTTGCGATTTCTCGCAGTCATTTTCTAATTTGTCAAAGAATGCACAAAATAAATTAACTTCTGCAGCATGATGAAAAACACAATTTCGGTTATTGTGATGATATCTGACAATAAATGAGTGCTAGCTACTGGTTTGATATCTCCGTTTATCGTTAAGTGACAAAAATGCAACATCTAAAACCATGTTAGACATTACTATAACTATTTTATACTGTTATTAACTGAGATTTTAAATAAGTACCCCTCTCTAGTGCTTGTTCTTTTTCAGATTTTTTTGATAGCATTCAGTACTAGATATTCTTCATACTAGAACAGTGCAGATGTTACAGTGATACTCTGTGGCTTTTGATGGTTAATTGAACCAGAACTTGTCACACCTAATCATATCTATTTGTTTGATATGTTTCCTATGGTGGGTTTCCGACCAATTAAATATCTGAGTCATCCTTTCATGCTACACAAGTATAGACATAACTAAAGTATTCTGCAGCTTTTGACGATTAACTGAGCGTGAAATCAAACTGTAGTTTGTGGTGTTGTGGTCAGAGCTCATTCATTTTCTTTAGTTTTTTTTTTATATGAGCTTTGTCAGCTTACATGTAGACACCTCACTTTATCTACCTCCTAAATTGGCTGTGTTCAACACTCTGTGCTGCTACTGTTTGAGTAATGGGACGTTTTTTTTCAGGCCATCCATCATCTTGAAACCCGTTAAATACTCAGAAGCTGTCACTGTCCTGCTTGAAATGATATCCTTACACCCCAGTCCACTGCCAGCCATAAACCGGGGTGCTTTTCCAGCTCGCTCTCCTCTAATTGACGATGATTAGCATGACATCCAACACCGGCCCACCGTGCACGGGCTCTGCCTGTCTCTCCCCTTGACGATGACAGCTAGCGTCAAAGATTTTGAGGAGCAATTTGGTGAAGTGCCATTGTACTCTGTCTCAGGTTACTCGAGGAGTATGTAACACTGACCCAAATGTGCCAGGTCGTCACTGTGAGCATGCGGCATTCCTCTACCTGAGCGGATCCGAGATTCCCTGTCAGGAGCTGCGTTTTGACATCGGCAGGCTGCTCGATGTGAGCTCTGCCACAGTCCACCAGACCGCAGCCAGGTCTATAAACAACAGGCATATTGTTAATCTGCCCATAATGAAGCTTTATCTTGTAGACATAGGATTAAGTTGCCGAGCTAGCCGGTGGAGATGGTCTCTATAGCTCTGTATTGCATAGGAGAGGAAAAGAGGGGCCCACAGAGAAAAAGAGCATGCTAGATGGCAAGAGATAACTACTAGAGAGCTGCAGATAATAAGTGCCGTGATCTCCTCACCTACTCAAACTGGCTTAACCTCAGCTAACCATGAAAATCCAGCCCTCTGATTAGTCAATGGACACAAGCAGTGCAGACTTGCTTAAGGTATGCCACAGGGCTCCGTCCTGTACACCTTGCCTTTCTCTGTCCCCATTCGCCTAACCCCCCTGAGGGTTGCTCATCAGCTTGGGTGGCCTTTGGACTGGATGGGGGTCATTGAACTGACCTCTGGAACTGAATTAAGGCCATTTAACCCATTCTGAAATCCATAGGCTAGCTCAGAGACAGGGAAGCAGATGGCTAAGAAGAACTCGAGATGAGGGGGAGATCACCCCTTGACTGTCTGTCTGGCCTAAAATTGTAGTTTCTTTGCAATAAAAGTTGGCACAATCTTGTCCTCAGAGAGCAAAATGAAATTTCTTTAAATTTTTGGAGGAATGCACTGACAAACCTGGATATGGTCAATAACACAAATGATTTAGAACTTTATTTTATTGTCCACTAATGTGGAAATTCTCCTTTGGCTTCTCATAAAAACACAATCAAACACACAAAACACAACACAACACAAGTTATACACATACACAATGCACAAAGTAAAAGTTATTCTCACAAAGAGTTTCTTACCCTTCATTTAATATTCTAACTGCTACTGATCTAAAATAATGTTTATACGCTGTTTTTAAAAAATTGTGGTGGCCCTGTATTTAAGACCAGTTATATGCCATTCATAAAAACACTCTGTAGTCGATCTGAGAGGAAATCTTTGATCCATATCAAGGTAGAATTTATATTCAAATTACAAAGACGTGATAAAAGCAAATGAACCTGCACTGTTAAAAGCTGAGATAAAATCAACAAAAAGTGCCCGTGCATAAGATTTAGAGTCCTGGATATGCTTTACTATAAAATCAATTAAAGTAAGTGTGGCACTTTCTGTCCCCCTATGTGGTCTACATGCAAACTGGAATGGATATAAAATCTTACTTGTGGTTAACATACATAACATGTTTACTTACAATTCTATCCATAAATTTTGCCAGGACAGAAGTCAATGCAATTGGTCTATAATTTTAAGGTAGTGTTTTCCCTGATGTCTTATGGATAGGCAATATTGTAGATATTACAGAAATAGATGTGCAAGGGGCCTTTTGAGTTGATTTCCATAAATTTTTTTAAACCCTCCCATTTAAGCTGTCCGGACCGGCTGGGGGCTTTATTGATATTTATTATGAGCTAAGCATGCAGCCACCTTCTTCTCAAGCAACAAAGGTGCTGGACCTATCTAATTTTGCTCAAGAACCTCTTCACTCTTTGTTTTAGCATCCATAAAATCAAATCTACAATAAAAATATTTGATTTAATTAACAAATCTGGCATAGTCTTCAATTTGCAACTGTTGTTGTGGTTCAACTCTATTCTAAAAAATACATTTAGGCTATCTTTACTTTAGTTATAAATTCCTTCTCTTTATTTTTAACTCTTACAATATCTCTTAATAACTCTTAATTACTGTCTTTACAGATATTATTGTATCTTCACAATATTCTATATACAATGTTATAACATCTGTGAGTTCATGAACATCTTTACTTAGTCTGTTGTCTCAAAGCAAAAGTTAAGTTCTTCCATGCTTTCCTCTGAGCAGTGCTGCACCTTCCGTAAAGCAGGTTTCTCCCTTAAAATTTTCTGTCTGTATTTCAGCAATAGATGAATAACATTATGATCTGATTTTCAAAGGGCAGGTCTCAACACTGCTTTACAGGCATCCAAATACCCAAAGCATTTGTCCAAGATACTTGTAGAGTATACGTTGGACATGTGATATTGCTGGAGAGCTGGAAGACGTGCAGACATATCACAAGTATTAAAGTTCCAGAGGATAAACACTGGCTGGTCCACAAACCTCTCCAAAGTATCAGTGAAACATTTAGTAATTTTATCAGTATTTGTAGGTCCCAATACAGACAAGAATCACCGTAATCTGCCAAAACTATAGGGGTAAACAGAAGGGACTTATTGCAACCGAGATGATCTCAGAATCGCGGGTGCAACTCTATTTTATATAGAGGGTCCAGTATTTTATATTACATTGTCCAGTTGTTATACAAATATAGATAGAGTCCACCGCCAATTGAATTTCCCTCTGCTCTACTGTCCTGATCCGCTCTAATAAAGGTGTAGCCATCCAGGTCGATATTGCGATTATTCTCTTACTTTGACCATCTTTTGATACGGTTAGAAAATGTCCATGGTGTTCCCAAGGTGCTCTCTTAGTGACAGTAAACATTGTCAGAGACCTAGAGTAAATATGTAGGTCTCTGAGTGTCATCTATGTATATTGGTTATCGAGCAGGAAAATGCCCTCACTCGTGAGTCTGTAGATCACATTTCCAAATATGTCCATATATCCCTATATTTGCATTTCACGCTTTTATTCAAAGCAACTGACAGTGCATTCAAGTTTTATCCATATTCTTGTGTCACACAATACGTTTGGACAAATAATAATTTGTTACATTTATATAGTGCTTTTCTAGCTCAAAGCGCTTTACATATAGAAGGGGGAATCTTGTCAATCACCACCAATGTCCAGGATCCACCTGGATGATGCGATGGCAGCCATAGTGCGCCAGAACACACATTGGTGGAGAGAAGACAATCAGTCAATATGAGGATGATTAGGAGGCCATGATGGGAAAATGCCAATGGGCAAATTTGGCCAGGATGCCGGGGTTACACCCCTACTCTTTTCCGAAGGACATCCTGGGATTTAATGACCACAGAGAGTCAGGACCCAGGTTTAACGTCTCATCCGAAGGCCAATCAAAACGTAAGGCAGGGGTGTCCAATCCTGCTCCTTTCCTGAGTTTAGCTCCAACACATCTGCCTGGATGTTTCTAGTGATCCTAAAGACCTTAATGAGATTGTTCAGGTGTGTTTAACTAGGCCTATAGCTAAACTCTGCTGGAAGCAGGATTGGACACCCCTAGAATAAGGTAAGACTTTGACTGCCAGTGTAACTTCTCAACCTGCTTTCAACAGGAAGTGGTTAAAAAAACTTTGAGGGACAGAAAAGGGATCTGGAGCCGATGAGAAAAGGTGACGAGCAAATCTGCCTTTCAAACAATCCTTCCTTTCACTGCAATCCAAATGACATTTAATTTGATTCTGCCGTTGATCTTTCCTGATATCCTGAATGATTCCAAGACATCCATTCCGCCCGGCGTTCCACAAAAGGCTGGCCATAAGCTGGGGCAAAAGTCTTGGCGAGCTGTCACGCACCACACGGCATGCACACACATGCGCGCAGATAGACATGCCACATAATGGCATCCTGAAATGAAACCACTTGGAGGGAGCTTGTGAGAAGCTTTCACTCGGCACATTTAGTCATCATGTGACACGGAGGTTGAGGTGACAGGCAGTGGCGCGTCAATGCGTTCACTTCCACTTAGAAAAGTGAGACAGCCCGAGTCGAACGGAGTCGGGCAATCAGTTTAGCAGTCGCAAGTGCTACAAAATCTCACAAGACCTCTGTGATTTCCTGTTGCTGTTCAGAAGGAGTAGTTTTACTAAAAGTCATTTGTGAAACTCGTTTAGAAGTGACCTGTGGACTTGTGAGTGTGTGTGAGGCTCTAGGGATGAGTGTGACTGGATTAAGCTCCATTCTGTGCGCTAACAGCAGTCAGGTCCAGTGACCACCTTACAGCACTGACTTCTCCCTCTCCTCCTCAGCAGTGGCCCCTACTGGGAGACAAGGGACTTGTCTTTTCCTGGATTCATTCACACGCTCCATAAATATTGAGAGTAAATCAAAATTCTTAGTAATAATGACCCTGACAACTGTGTCCCAGACAAATATTGTTTTGGAAGAGTTGAATTTTGAGTCTTAATTCTGAATGCAATTGATTTTTGCCTGTAATCTAGACATAGTGGCAGCCAGATCCAATACACTAGCATAGTAGTTTTGAGATTGGTCTCCCTTAACGTGTTGGAAGCAATGCTAGGGGCATAATCTTCTACTAATTTAAAGGTTGAAATGTCACTAAATACATTGTTTGCAATGACATCATAGACTACTTTGATCTGTAACCACATGATGTTGCACACATCAAACGATGTTAACATCTGTTAAATCTAAGGCTTACCTGTGCTTAAATTAATTGTGCCAAGCCATCAGATTAAGCCAAGTCTCAAAGTATTTTATTTACTTTGATCAAGCCACAATTCCTCAAAAATGTGACCAATCTCAAGTCCACTTGTATTTTTGAACATAAATGTGTCCTCATACTGCTAAACAGAATGTGTGTGTTTGTTTGTGTGTGTGTGTCTCTCTCTCTGTGTGTGTGTGTATTTGTTTGTTTGTTTGTGTGTGTGTATATATATATATATATATATATATATATATATACACACATACATATATATATATATATATATATATGTGTGTGTGTGTGTGTGTGTGTGTATGTATGTATATGCACATACAAATATTTGTTTGTTTGTTTGTGTGTTTGTTTGTTTGTGTGTGTGTGTGTGTCTCTGTGTGTTTGTTTTTGTGAAATATGAGGACACAAATGTGTATAATGACATGCATATTACACTGGTATAACAACTTGCACGTGACTTATGAGGACATTGCATGAGCCCTCATATTTCAAATAGCTTAAAAACATAAAAAACAATGTTTTTTTAAAAACGTAAAAATGCAGCATGTCTCCTGTGATGGGTAGGTTTAGGGACGGGGCAGTCTATGGGGATAGAATATATAGTTTGTACAGTATAAAAACCATTACGCCTATGGAATGTCCTCATAAATCACAAACACAAACCTGTGTGTGTGTGTTTATATGCATGTATGCATGTATATATGCATGTATGTATATATATATATATACACACTCACCGGCCACTTTATTAGGTACACCTGTCCAACTGCTCCTTAACACTTAATTTCTAAGCAGCCAATCACATGGCGGCAACTCAGTGCATTTAGGCATGTAGACATGGTCAAGACAATCTCCTGCAGTTCAAACCGAGCATCAGTATGGGGAAGAAAGGTGATTTGAGTGACTTTGAACGTGGCATGATTGTTGGTGCCAGAAGGGCGGGTCTGAGTATTTCAGAAACTGCTAATCTACTGGGATTTTCACGCACAACCATCTCTAGGGTTTACAGAGAATGGTCCGAAAAAGAAAAAACATCCAGTGAGCGGCAGTTCTGTGGGCGGAAATGCCTTGTTGATGCCAGAGGTCAGAGGAGAATGGCCAGACTGGTTCGAGCTGATAGAAGGGCAACAGTGACTCAAATAACCACCCGTTACAACCAAGGTGGGCAGAAGAGCATCTCTGAACGCACAGTACGTCGAACTTTGAGGCAGATGGGCTACAGCAGCAGAAGACCACAGCGGGTGCCACTCCTTTCAGCTAAGAACAGGAAACTGAGGCTACAATTTGCACAAGCTCATCGAAATTGGACAATAGAAGATTGGAAAAACGTTGCCTGGTCTGATGAGTCTCGATTTCTGCTGCGACATTCGGATGGTAGGGTCAGAATTTGGCGTCTACAACATGAAAGCATGGATCCATCCTGCCTTGTATCAACGGTTCAGGCTGGTGGTGGTGGTGTCATGGTGTGGGGAATATTTTCTTGGCACTCTTTGGGCCCCTTGGTACCAATTGAGCATCGTTGCAACGCCACAGCCTACCTGAGTATTGTTGCTGACCATGTCCATCCCTTTATGACCACAATGTACCCAACTTCTGATGGCTACTTTCAGCAGGATAATGCGCCATGTCATAAAGCTGGAATCATCTCAGACTGGTTTCTTGAACATGACAATGAGTTCGCTGTACTCAAATGGCCTCCACAGTCACCAGATCTCAATCCAATAGAGCATCTTTGGGATGTGGTGGAACGGGAGATTCGCATCATGGATGTGCAGCCGACAAATCTGCGGCAACTGTGTGATGCCATCATGTCAATATGGACCAAACTCCCTGAGGAATGCTTCCAGCACCTTGTTGAATCTATGCCACGAAGAATTGAGGCAGTTCTGAAGGCAAAAGGGGGTCCAACCCGTTACTAGCATGGGGTACCTAATAAAGTGGCCGGTGAGTGTATATATATATACACAGTACTGTGCAAAAGTTTTAGATCGGTAAGATTTTTTATGTTTTTAAAAGAAGTCTCTTCTGCTCACCAAGGCTGCATTTATTTGATTAAAAATACAAACAAAAACAGTCATAATGTGAAATATTATTACAATTTAAAACAGCTGTTTTCTATGTGAATATACAGTAAAGTGTAATTTATTCCTGTGATCAAAGCTGAATTTATCATCATCATTACTCCAGTCTTCAGTGTCACATGATCCTTCAGAAATCATTCTAATATGATGATTTGATGCTCAAAAAACATTCATTATTATTTTCAATGTTGAAAACAGTTGTGTACAATTTTTTTTTCAAAATTCTTTGATGAATAGAAAGTTCAAAAGAACAGCGTTTATTTAAAATAGAATATTTTCTAACATTATAAATGTCTTTACTGTAACTTTTGATCAGTTTAACTCATCCTTTATGAATAAAAGTAGTGATTTATTATATTTCTTTCCCCCAAAAATAAAATTTAAATTCTTACTGAACCCAAACTTTTGAAGGGTAGAGTTTAATGATACAAAAGGTTTAGATTTCAGATAAATGCTGTTCTTTTTTAGTTTCTATTCATATAGCATCATGAAATAAAAATGTAAAAAACTGTTTTCAACACTGATAATAATCATAAATGTTTCTTGAGCATCAAATCATCATATTAGAATGATTTTTGAAGGATCATGTGACACTGAAGACTGGAGTAATGATGATGTAAATTCAGCTTTGATCACAGGAATAAATTACACTTCACTATATATTCACACTTCACTATATATTCACATAGAAAACAGCTGTTTTAAATTATAATAATATTTCACAATATTACTGTTTTTTTTGGTATTTTTTATCAAATAATTGCAGCCTTGGTGAGCAGAAGAGACTTCTTTTAAAAACATAAAAAATCTTACCGATCTAAAACTTTTGCACAGTACTGTATATATATACACACATACATACATACATACATACATACACACACACTCTGAAATCAACAACAAAAAAGGAATGTTTTAAATATAAAAGTTAAGGGAATTCCAATTTCCCAGTTGAACAGGTTTTCTATAAAACTTTAAATCTAAACTGTTTTCTATAAAACTTTAACTCTAAACTATTTTAATTAATGTTAATAATTTCACTTCAATTTTCACTTTATAAAATAATTTAATTAACTTCTAATTCAAATTTTTTTTTTTTACGAACAATTTAAACTTTATAAACAAGCATCTGACAAATTTAACATAAATAAATCAGATACACAAGCACGTCAGTGACCATATACCCTAAATAAAGGGTAAATCTCATAATATTTCAAAGCTAGTGAGTGGCTCAATGTTCAGGTTGTTCCTGGGGCGGCTCACTATCCTTGGTTTACTCATGCAAACAAAATGGCCTTCCTGCTCTAGACATCCGACCCCATTTCCTTCTTAGCCGTTGATTCCCTCCAAAACACTCAGCTCCAAGCCGCAGGGTTGCACAGGGACATTAACGGAGCCTCGCTGTGGAATTAGCCCATTAATGTAATGCTAACAAGATGGAATCCTTCTCCCATGGGGGTAATATTACAGCGGCATCTCCGTAGTTGTTCTTTTTTGTAAATCACTCAGCTTATCTGAAAGGAGGCGATCGATACGCAGCATTACAGTAAATAGATAAACTAGTGCTGCTGTAAGGGTTAGCGTCTGAGCCAACCATTAAAGCGCGCAGATGAGGGGGAACGATTAGCGCGTATTTGCTCATGCCAGGCCCTTCGCAGACACCTGGTGCCATAGCAAAAGTCACCGCTGACAAGAACTCACAGAGACAGATTGTCTTCCAGCGAATTGTCTAAGCTTGCAATTTTAGTGGAAATTCAATCAATTACATGCAAAATTGCAAGACTGGTATTTAAGAGCATTTTTGTGGTTGTTCGTTCATGATATTTCCCAGAACTAGCTAACAATGACGTAGGTGATTTTTTGGACACTAACTCCTGTATCCCAGATGGACCAGCCAGGCAGCGATATCAACACTAGGGCAAGTTTGGGTTTAGACCTGGAGCTCCACTCATGTCTTTAAGAAGCTGGTGGAAACATGCAGGAATAATCTGACCTCTTAAAAGGTTATCACAGGTTCAGCACCGTATGGCCTTAGGGCACAGAGACAGTGATAAGGGTAGAGATGGGGTGATTAAGGGAGGAGAAACAGAATTTAGGACACCACAAAAAACAAACAAAAGCAAAAAACGATGCAATATACCTACTCAAACTTGTGCTAACTACTGTGCCACTGATCTGACAATATTTGGTATGTAGGGCAGGGTCATATATCATTGTCATTTATACATTTATTCATATATATTATATTCAGCTAGGATGCATTAAACCAAAACGTCTTTTACATTGTTACAATTGATTTCTATTTCAAATAAATGCTGCCTCGTTTGAACTTTCTTTTCATCAAACAATCCTAAGCAGAAACTGTTTTCAACATTAATAAGAATTAAAAAAGTAAAAAATCAATTGTTTAATTTAAACATTTATATTTTAAATAGAATAACAATAATAATAATAAACATTGCTGTGTATTGTTATATTGGTGAAAAATAAAGAATATATTAAACACCTGTTTAATTCATGAGAAAATACGGGGAAACAGGTACTGATTAATTTAATGTGTGTGTGTGTGTGTGTGTGTGTTTTTGATAGAATTTTAAGGTTTTACATATGCAGACATATATAATGTGTGTTTTTTTTTATAGAATTGTAAGATTTTACATATGCAGACATATATATAGTGTGTGCGTGTGTGTGTGTGCTCTTGTTTATGTGATATATGACATATATGAGGACACAAATGTGTATAATGACATGCATATTACACTGGTATTACAACTTACACGTGATTTATGAGGACATTGCATGACTCCTCATATTTCAAATAGCTTAAAAAACATAAAAAACAATGTTTTATTAAAAATGTAAAAATGCAGCATGTCTCCTGTGATGGGTAGGTTTAGGGACAGGGGCAGTGTAAGGGGATAGAATATATAGTTTGTACAGTATAAAAACCATTACGCCTATGGAATGTCCTCATAAATCACATAAACAAAGCTGTGTGTGTGTGTGTGTGTGTGTGTGTGTGTAGAGCCGTAATTAAAATGATATCTATACTGCCCGGACCTATTGGTGTACAGATGAATTAGAAAATGATTTTGTTGATAAAAGTTCTCAGTATAAGTATAAGCTTGCACTGGCACAGAATGGGATTGTTAGAGACTAAAACACTTATTTACTGATAACCTTTGTATTTGGCTTCATGCTTCGCAGAGAGACAAGTCAAGACGGGGCAGAACCTCAGTCATGAAAGTAAGGCTGCTCTTTTATCCTCAGAGAGGGACCACTTCAGCGTTTGATTGGACAGGACACGAGAGAATGACAGAAATGCCTCAAAGATCTTTACCTCCTCCTGAGCGTGTCAAGTGGATCTTTCAAAACAACAGAGGACGATAGCGGTAGATGTGTTTGCACAGCCTGACTCAACATGCCACAAATACTCACACACTCACACAGGTTAAAGTAGCAGTTCACAAAATATTAAAATTCTGTCATCATTTACTCACCCTCATGTTATTCCATGAGTTTCTTTCTTCTACAGATCACAAAAGGACCACAATCTTAAAAAAAACATCCTTGCTCAGTCTTTTCCAAGCAATTACAGTACAATGAATGTAGAAAGGAGCTTTCAAACTTCCAAAAGGATGCAATACAACAATACAAGTTTCATAGATGTAGACCATATACGCTAATATAGTTTTTTTTAAAATATATGTATATGTGTATAAAAATCATATGTATTATACACAGATCATGTGAGAAACAGACCGAAACGCAAATCACAATTTATTGATAATTTTCTTTCGTCAGGGAGCTGTTAACTGCCATGAGCGAGTTGAACCAGAGAACTGGATCAGAACAAATCATTCAAGTTTTGTGAACCAGATCAGCAGATTCATTCAAAACAAAGACCATCATTTTCATCTGTTCCTTATGAAAAGCTATATTGTACAACTTTAGATTACTTATTATATATAGTGCAATTACTTACAATACAGTGCAATAGTAATATTAAATAGTTTTATGATGTTTTTGTCATTTTGGAAGCATGACATTTCCAGTCCCCATTCACTGTGAATGCATGGAACAGAGCGACCAGTTTGTTACTAAAAATGTCTAACTTTGTGTTCTCTGGAAGAAAGAAATTTAGGTTTGAAATGACATTAGAATGTAAATGATGACTGGATTTTATTTTTGGTGAACTAACCCTATAATCAAATACAATGCAGTTTGAACCTCTTCAAAAACTGAAGTTCATAAAAATTCATTATAATATTATAGCCCACTTGAAATTTTCTGGAATTAATGACTGAACGACAAGGAGACGCAGAGAACGAGAGTGGGAGTATGAGAGAGAAAAATCAATAAACACTAGATGGCCTGTAAAAGCATTATAAATATAAGCAGCATTTCTCCATTAAGGAAGATTTGGAAAACAGCAAATGCTAATGAGGAAGGCAAAGAGGCTATTGAAGTCCATTAGGAGCTCTCTCTAGTGAAAACAGCCGCTCTCTGAGGTTATCTACTGGCCAACGCCACTAGTTCCAGACCCACTATTCAAACTCCATTCCCATTTCCAAGTGACGGATAGGACAAATGTGCTTTCTGTATACCAGCGAGGGTCTGAGGGAAGACTGCGAAATGGATGATTCAGAAGCGATGCTTTTTATTTTCTAAACAAGGAACATTCTTATTCATTATAAATTTACTGTGATGCAGAGCACTGGAAAAAAGGGAAATGACTTCACAGCTGAGACGGAGTCACTTTGTGGGATTGGAACGAGGCCACAAATCATGATCAGAAAATGACAAAATATTTGTAAGCAAGAAAAAAAAAAAAAAGTGTTTTGTGCTTGAGAGTACAGTATGTTCATTCAAGAAAAGTGATTTAACGAGTCAGAGTTGTGGCCTAACAGTTTCCTGATCCAATCCTGCCAGTCATCATCGTTTCTGACTATTACCATCAATGGCAAAAAGGCCAAATATATGATTTCTATAATCAATCAATAATTCAAATATTGATAATTGCTGAAAAAGCCAGCAAATGAAGAATTTAAAGTCACCATCACATTTTTTTTAATGGAATATTACAGTATTTATTCTAAAAGATTTATCCGTGCACATCAGCGTTATTATTTTTTTCATTTATGTGCCCTTATAATCTTTAATCAAAATAACTTCCCCTCACTCTTAGCAGTATCATCTCTTCTCTGATGATGTGTTTACTGGCGTGAGGGCGGGGCAACCTGTCACTCACATGAGATCCACCAATAGCAAATCACAACCATCCAATCAATTTCCAATGGACAAAATCAAGTCCCACATTACATTTTTTCTTGTTCGAGAAGCAATTTTACTCGAATATGTCACAACTTCAGTTACATGTGTTATATTAGAGCCAGAAAAAAACATCTGGATGGATATTTTAGGCCATTGCCTTCTGTCTCACTGTTAAAAAAAACTATGATTTTTAAGATGCCACATCATTATAAACATTTAAAAACATCCCAATAGAAAAATTTGACACTATGTGAAGGTGAGCCTGTGCACCTTCAAGTCAGTACTCACTTTAGAGGAATACGGGGGACCGCAGTGGGACTGGAGACCGCAATGACAACCTGTAGGATCTGTTCCAGAGCAGTCAAACCCCCTCCTACCTGAAACGCTACCTGATCTGCATTATTCTGAAAAAGAGAGATAGAGGGGAGAGAGAAAGAGAGAAACAGTCACAAACATGGAGAGGCGAGCAGACTCAAGTATCACATTGTTTCTGCATTGGAGGCATCCTCTCATTGCCCACCTCCTGCTTTCTAGAGGGGAGCTGGAGTGAAATTTGAAACAAAGTGATCCCCAAAGAATTCCTGCTAAATCTCAAAAGTGCACAACCCCTCCCAACCCCCCAACAGCAACCAAAAACCAACGCAGGACAACAAACGTACATATCTGCACACAAAGCAGGGGTGGTCTGGTTTGACAAAGAAGAGCTTAGGGAATACATAGAATGAGTCACAATTTAGACTGGACAAGAAACATTTTACGTCACAAGTCTACAGAGTCGATGACACAACAAATCTTTTAAAATAAATGTTTGAAAGTTCTAAGAAATGTACTCTTTGCATTCCTAAAACTTTTAGGCAGCTTTCAACAAATGTTTCAATTAGATGTCATGTGGTGTAACCATCAAGTAAAATGTAATATTTTCCTTGTGAGCATGTGTGTATTTTTTTAATAGATTTTTCAAAGTAAAAAGTTAAATTATTTTACAAATATCACAAATTATTAATTAATTAATATAGCAAAATTTTTGGACAGTTGCACCACATGACATTTCAAAACCTGAATTAACCTTGTCTTGTCACAAAAAGGTATGGATCTTGGTACAGTCATGAGGGTCTACGGGGGTCCAGTCTATGATTCCTTTTTTTTTCCAGCATGTTGGTCTCACCATATGACTTTGATTTGTAACAAAAAGAAGAATAAAACTCACTGTAAAAAAAGTTTTAAAATATTTAAAAGTTTATAAAATATTTTTATATACTTAAAAGCCAAAAAAATTTGTCACATAATTGATCGGTATGAATTCGAAGTTCTTTGAGGGTTTTCAAATTTTAAGGATAGGGAAGGTTCAAACACAACCTTCAGTCGTTGGTTATCATAGATACTAGCCGTAAAACTTTAAAGAGGGGGTCAACCAAACTGTGCCTGAAACTCATACTGAGCGAATGAGCGTTTTTGAGAAAGAAGAGACATAAAACAGTCATTTAACTGACGTGCTTCTCAAATCAAACTGTTTACAGAGGGGACATTTTTACTCGCATCATAAAATTCTTTAAAGTTCAAAGTGGAACCCCTTTAAATGAGTCATACGGTTTAGAGTCAAAATTCCCCAGCTCCCTTACTTTGAGTAAAGGAAGTAAGTACCTCAGAGGTTGCCGATGAGTTCGACCCCAATGTTGCCACAAAACAACACATAAATCAACAACTCTGAATTTGAAATTGATAGCAGTTAACTCATTTACTTGCAGGATTGGAGAGCAAAGAAGAGGAGAAGAGAGAACATTGCACCTACTTCATATAATGAGGTCAGATTCTCGTACGCTATGTGACAGCCCTCAAAGACAGGCACTTCGAGATGTTTTGTACAGGGGATGGTGGGGGCTGCCAACAAGCCTGAACATATTGAGCAGCAAACAGAGGAAGCGCTTTGCAAAATTACATATAAGCTCCTCTCCTGTCAATCACAGGTGCCGCCAAAGAGTCATTCCTGGAGATCCGGTGGCAAAAGGAAGGTTGAACCCTTGCCAGGGTTAAGAGATTGGAACAAGCTTGTTGTCAGGTACACGAAAGGTGGAACGCGCTCAAACAGCGGCTGGGATTAAGAAAAGCTCACTGACAGCTCTGTGAAGACGGATGCGGTGCCTTGCTGCCTACATCGTGACGATGAACCCAGGTCGCAACAGTAAATAGAGTGGGTTTGCAGCAAAGCCATGTCAAACCGACCAAAGGCTGGAAGGTTGGCCGCTCATGGTGGCCTATCTAGGAGGCATTTGGAAGGGTTAGCTGGGGCCTGTACTGTGATGGCGTGTGGAACTCAGTCCAGAGGGAGGTGTCTCAACCTTGCCCTGTCTGGCTTATTGACAGATCCCCACGCTGAGCAAAGTACCTGGAATCTGGAGGAGTTCAGGAAAGTGATTGAAGATGAAATTATCAGATTATAGAGACACAAAGAGTTTAATGACATGCATGCTTTGCAAGGGCTCTAATTAATACATTATAGAAAGTAAGGAGAAAGCTTTCCTTGTTTGTGCAACAGACAGAGTTGTAAAAAAGTACTGAGAAATATAATTAGGTTTATTTATACTTAAGTAACTAGGCTTGGTACTTTGACTCCTGACATACCCATACTTAAAGTTGAGTAAACTGAGTAAAAACTATAGTTGAGTAAAAACGTTCACCTTATTACATTCTGAATTTGACTGTAGAGATGCAGCTCATGATAATCTGCAAAAAAGTACTTTAAAGTTCTAAACAAAATGATGAGGGGTGGAAAAAGGATAGTTTTTGCTTCTGAACTGTACTTGAGTAAAAGTACATGTATTCAGTTTCATTAGTAATCAAATCAAATTTTGAATAATTTGTATTTTAAGAAGAATAATGAAGAAAAAATACTTTGCACTTTGCAGTACTTTGCACCCCCGGAAACAAGTGGCAATCACAGGTGGAGGAAAAATGTCCATACATTAACACCTTTCAATTTCTGCTGCATCTGGGCAAAATAAAAAATCAGACCTATGTTTTATTAGACTGACCCTAGTGTAAATTGAAAAGCATGTGCAGAAATATTAAAGTAACTCGTATTCAGGGCATACGCTGTTGTGAACTTCTTCACATTGTAACCAAAAATGCAACTTTAACATGCTGCCAGGGGCTTCCCATTCTCAATAAAGTCATCTGGCATTGATATGCCTTTTCAGCAGGCCACGTCAGAAGAGAAACCCAAAAGGTTTATTTATTTGCAACCAGCATGACTCTACAACAGCAGGAATAATGTGTTAACATACCATTTGTATTTTAACATAACTAAGGAGGGACTGTGTTTCACTCGTGCAATTTTCTGGCAACCTAAACGTTTCAATACCACTACAAACAATACAGACAAAAAAAAAGGAATATTTTTTGTGTGCATTCTACTTGTTGCTAAATATTCAAAACTTGTGAAACTGCAGTTAGATTTGCCTAGTGTACCACCCTTCTTCAACAAATAGCCTACTATAGTGATACTATAATAGAATGATAGCCTGCATATTTCTAATAGGGGATTCAAACAGAAGACCTGAAGACAGATCAGATGGTTAGAGAGGAGGGAGGGGGCAGAGTAAATCTAAATTATAGGGCTTGAGCAATCTTATCCAATTGCTAACAAGAGTGGCCATTTTAGGCAAGGCTAATCAAAGGGCCCAGGGAGCTGCACTTCCCGCTGGTTGGCCAAGACAAGGGTATGGGTGTGGGGTGCACGTTAAGTAGGAGGGAGGGCTGGATGTGTCTGCATGCTAACCTCCTACAAACCACTCTAATTAGCCAACATGAAAAGTCAGGGGGAGGGGAGTGCTCCTAAAATGCTGTATCCCCCTTCTTTCAACAGATGGAGAACAACTGGCTGGGGCGTTCATTGACGGAGGGGTTCACCAAGGTTCCGTCTTAGGCCCATCCATCTTTTGGCAAGTGGCGCAGTGATGTAAACATGCCCCTTGTGGTTACAGGGACAGATCTCAGAGTTGTAACCTGTCTGCATGCCAGCCCTCATATTCATTCTGTGTTTTGTTCTCAAGTAGTAGTATAGAAATACACAAAGCATAAACAGTTCCTATTTAGTGAAGACAGAGGCATGTGCTGACATTACAAGAGTACTGTAGACAGTAAAGCAATAAGTTAGTCTTTATAGTTTAAGTTTTAACAGCACACATTTAAATACACACTGGAAGATAATTTGTTCA
This sequence comes from Semotilus atromaculatus, assembly GCA_031834385.1. Taxonomy (NCBI): domain Eukaryota; kingdom Metazoa; phylum Chordata; class Actinopteri; order Cypriniformes; family Leuciscidae; genus Semotilus; species Semotilus atromaculatus. Next base: position 7,841,742 of record JAULUF010000027.1, on the reverse strand, counting down.
AGAGAGTATAATCAAAAGGAACCTTGGGAATTTTTAAAGAAACTTCAGCGTATGTCAATTACAAACTGGAACCACAGAACATGCTACGTAACCCCAAATTAGCAAGAAAACCGATGCATGCCAGAATCATAAACCTTTAACTCTGGAGTATACAAACTGCCAAGTTCACTCATGGTGTGATTCTTTTAACTTCTGACCGAGAATATGGAAAAGCTACACATCATTATTAGTTCAAAAATGAAGCTGATATCCAAAAATTAGCCACCCAAGGGTAATTCTTTTCACTACGGATTTCTGACTCTTCTAATAGCTGTCTTCGTTCCCCTTCAAACATGCACCTGAGGGGAAACATGAATCCTCTACTCTCTTACAGTCACAAGTAACAGCCAAGTGGAACAAAAGAATTACTAGGCAATTAGGGTTTAAAAATTACCTTACTGACAGCACATGGTGAAGGAATGCAAAAACTATGTCCATGTTTTTTTAAACTGGCTAGCTAAATCCTAAAGCTCGACCTGTCCCTCAGCAGTAGACAGGCAACACCCAATCACCTCACACATCTTTATGAAGAGGCTTGTTGAAAAATGTGGTTCTTTTCATGCATTTCACTGATCCTAAAACCAACAAACTACAACCTCAAAAACAAACCAATGATTAAAAAAAAACCTTCATAAATTAAGGTTTTAGTCCAGTGCTTACCAACCCTGGTCCCAGAGAACCCCCACACAATGCACATGTTAGACATCATCCATATCTTACACACCCATTTCTTGTCTTGGATTTTCATCTAATGAGCTGCTGAGTTAAATCAGATCTATTTGATTAGGGAGACATCTAAAAGATGCAATGTTGGGGGGGAACTCCAAGACCAGGGTGGGGAACCTCTGCTATAGACAATTCAGCAATTAGCCAAATGTATGGCAAGAGATAAAAACATTGGCCTCCTAGTGGATCTGAAATCAGACTAAACCTCTTGTTAAACAAGGTTCAAGCAGCACTGATACAGTCAATAACTAATGTTCTTCTTTATTCTCAACTGAAGCTTCATTCACAGGACCCTTTCTCCAAGTCATCAAACATGGATTGAGAGTAAGTACAATATTGGAAGGGCCCCTTCCACAGACTTGGGCCTCTTGATCAGGTATAGCTAGCCACCAGTTGGCCACCAAGGGGAGCCAACCTCTGACAGCTGGCAAATGAAAATGTAAATACTGGCTGGCCCAGCAGGCCCAGAATGTTCCTGACAGTCCCTCAAGTGTCATAAAGGCAGTTGATCTCGGCCTGGTCTTTATTTGAAAGCAGTGACAAACACTCCCTGGCAGAATGTAAATATGTGAGCTCATTCTGCTAAGGTAAGAGAGCGCAGATCAGAGGAACAAGAAACTCCCCTGAATATTCCTGAATGACAAGAAGGGCAAAAAGGCTCTTCGATCAGCCAGTTCTCCAGGAGACAAACTGAAACCTGGTTTGACACAAAATAAACCATTAGAGGGCTCAGAGGGAGAGGCGGGCAAAGGTCGGAGACTGCCCGAGCAAAGTCAGCACGAGGAAAGTGGAGTGGGGGAGGCTGCACTGCTTGAGGGGCTAGAAGGGGTGCAGAGAGTCTGGTGTTGTTCGAGGAATTAGTGGAGAAAGTGGAGACTGAATCAGATATGGGTATGAGAAAAAAAACAAATCTGTAGGTGAGTCAGTGACATGAGAGATGCTTGTTAGGTCAAATAATCTAAACGTTCTTGACTTGAGGTGATGCTGAGGGGGAAGGGGTGCAGGCAGACTCCCAATGAAGGGTATTTATTTGACTTTGTCCGAGGATTAGAGCCGGAACTGCCTCGACAACCAGGGTTCACAGACTTGGCTTAGTTTTGGTGCTTGCAGACCTTAGCTGGACATTGCAGGAACCAGGCTAGAGGAATCCACAGATTTGACTGACAGTCTAAATGAAGTCCAGATACTGTACTCTTTAGAGAGTCTTATTCCCAAAAGGCTACAAGAAAGAGCCTGAGGAGCTGACATTTCCACAAGCACTTCACCGTACCAGCAACTTGCAAAAACAAAAATGGCGTGAGTTTTTTAAAGCAAGGTCTCTGTGGAAAACTCCAGAAAGAGTTTGTGTAGGAGGCCTTGGGGACTGTACACAAGAAATGTACTCATGTTCTTGATAGAAGCTGTCATTCAGAGACATTTCTAAGAAGAACAGGGCCTGGAGAGGGTAATGAGATGACAAGGTCTGATCTGAGAAAATCTGTTGAAGGGAATGTGGAATATTAACAGTGTTAAGTTACTTCAGACTTGCCTTGCTATATTGTGTAAAAAAAAAAAAAAAACTGGATTTTAAAAGAATAGTGCTGGGTTAATTTCAATAATGTCTATTGACTTCACTGGTCAATGTGCTGCTATGACATCTGTATTGTAATGACCTATACTTCAAGTCCAAAACAGTCACTTTTGAGTTAACCGATTCTGAATGTGAAACCAAATTAGACAATAATTCGAAATTTTGGGATCATGGTTGATTATTACATCCCTTTCACTCCTCTCCAGCAGCTTATGCTTTGCTCTCCTCCCTCGGCCCTCCTCCTTGCCCATTAGCTCAGTTTTACCACCCTCTTCAGTCTCTTACATTTTTCCTCTCCCTCCTGAAAGACCATTAACAACCCAAATCTCCTCCCACTGGTCAATACAGGACACCATCAATGCACCATGCATCCACCCACAAACACACCCCCACCAAACCACACATACCTTCATTTGATGAGTGTATTACAGAAACTGTAAACATCCTCTTTCATTACCAAAATGTGACGTGTCACCAATCCATTTCCCCTTTATTGATCTAGAGATATATAGTACACTAGAGATGGGTCACAATAGTTGACCAACATACTAGGTGATTAATCAGTGTGACTAGTTTATGTTATTTTTTTTTAGTGTTTATTCAGAATAACCCTTAAGGCCCATTCACACCCAAGGCCCAAGAACAATAATTATAAAGATAACTATAACTATACATTTATATGTGTATAGCGCCACCTACACAATAATGTTCTGTTTATTATAAGAGCACACTGCAGTTATGTAGTCTGCTGCTTTAAATGCTCAAGTTCTTTAAAGTTCTGATTGGCTGTCAATGTTTTCTCTGTAGCGTTATTGTTATAGTTGTGGTGTGGACTTTTCCTATTCTCATACAATTATCAAAATTTACTGACCCTAACCCTACTGTTATAGTTCCAACCTGTGGTCAAAACATAATTTACAGCTTATTTGAGTGTCCCATAACACGCACGCACAGCATTTTGAGCATTCAACTTTTAAAAACACACCTTGAGTCTCCTGCATTGTTTCATTCCATTGAGATACGTTAAGCCATTTTAAATGCAAAAATGCATCTTATGTAAACAGTCCCTAAGGTTCAAGTGGGGTCAGGTGAACCTGAAACCAGTCTAATTATACAGGGGTTTGAGTTAAAACTGATTAGTCAACTAGTTGTTTAGGCAACCCCCAAACTAGCTGCTTTGGAAAATGAGTTTTGTCAGAGACAAAAACTAAATTCAGACACTTTACTAACTCTACTAATCACATAATATCACCACTTCAGAACAGCTCCATCAAGCATCTTTAAAAAGGTTATCAAAATCATCAAAAGTGAACTGCTCTTTTAATCTACAATTGATGGATTTAATCTCACAGCTCACACTGAATAATGGGATATTAATAGAGCTCTTTCATGGTGGGTGGTGACATGCCAAGCTGGCAACAAAAAACTCAAGTGATTGCTAAAACACATCTTCAAAAGCTTCCCTGCTTTTGTTACCTCAAGTCATTTTGATTATATTTATTTTTGAAAAACTAACATATTTTTGTTCAAAAGCCACAATGCACAACAGTAGCAAGCCAAATGCTCTGAAACATGTTCGCCTGTTTGACAAACGGGGATCTCCGCCAATTAATAACATCTGCGGCAATGAAAACAAGCACCTAACCTGGCCCTCATTAGCAAATAACCGAGGGCAGAGAGTTGTGGATGGAAAGCGATACTCTGCATAGACTGCGAGACGGGGAGGACTGCAGCCAAAGCCGACGGTTCAGTGGAGTCGGTGTTGAGAGCAGCCTAGAGGCTTATCTTCAAGTCAAATCCCTTCCTTCACTAACACACACACACACACTACAGCCCCCAAGCCCCTGACATAGACTGGTCTAAACACTGCTCAGATGCTTACAGTTCCAGAAGAACCCTGGTGTGACTGTGCAGTAGTAAAGATGGACAGATAAACAGCAGTTTAAACAACAGATACCATACATCTATTGAGTCATTTTTACTGGTATCTCCAGCTTTGTTCAGTTAAGAAATTGCACTGCACTACGTGAAGTTCTGGAGTCTTTTCAGTAAAATGACTTTAGAGGGCATGTCCCTATCAGAACACACCAGGGAGATGAACAATAAGAGATATCTACAAACCTGTTTCTCAAGAATGCGGGAGATTTCTCCCAGGGTTCTGTCCAGGCCAGACACTTTGTTACTGGCCCATTGGCCACTGTCCTGCCCCTGCTGATGCTTTACCAGGTCCTTCACCAGACGCTGGAGCCTGGGAGAAAACAAACACATGCACACACTTAAAACAATCATAAATACATCAATTTGTTTTCATGTCACGGTGTCATACTTCCCATTGACATTTTTATTTGAAGCTAATTAGGTCAAAAACCTGTTTAAATATGTATGGGTTATAACATTTCCAATAATAATAACAATAATAAGAAATTTTAGTTTTGCATTATTTTCATTATAATTAACCACATTTCTTCTCCCCAATTCTCATTACTGGCTGTGAAAATAGATATTTAAATTGTAAGGCATTTATAAATTATGGTAGTTAGTATAGGTTCGTTATTTGTTGTACTGTCTTTCAAAGATTCTGATTTAAATATAAAAATAACTCAGCATTAAAAAACATTTTATACAATAATTTTACTATAATACAAAAAACATTAAAATTACTGTAATGTGGAAAAAAGATATATTAATTTATGCAAAATGTATATATCAAGACAATTGTTTGGTATTTATTGTACTGGCTTTAAAGCATCCTGAATTTATAAATATTTTTTATACAATAAGAAAAAAAAAAAGAGACTTCGAAAAGTCCTTTCCAATGTGCTGAACGGTCATAAAAGATAAATAGTAAAATAAATAATTGTAAATAATAATTCTTTATGCAAAATACAATTTCTTTTGATATTCGAGTGAAATATGACCAGTGTTTTTTTATTATTATTTATATAATATAGTGTTTTTTATATATATATTTTGAAATAGCTTTAATTATGTTTTCAGTTTTAATTTAAATTTTAGTTTAAGTAATTTTGCTTTTGTCCCTTATATTGGGTTTAAAACATTTTTTTTTAAAATTAGATTTAATTTATTTTAATTATTTTGGTTGAATAATTGTATTATTTTCAGTTTCATACACACATATACACACACAGCTTTATTTCAATTGAATAATTTTTTTTTTGTTAACAATGACAACACTGAATATGACTTGTATGTTTTATCCAATCATATTAGCTATACCTATATAGTCCTTTTAGAAATGTTCAGCATATTGTTTTTAATTTAAAAATATATATTACCGGTCTTCCCTTTTCAGGGACCGCTGGAATGTCACAGGTATAGGTGATTTGGGATTTTTACTATCATTGTGCAAAAGAACAAAACCTGATTTTGAAACCTGAACAAAAACCTGAATCTGACCACACTGAGCAAAACAGCAAGAATTATAAATTTTAAGAGGAGATCCCTGACAACACCACTTGTATATCAGTTTTGCATAGTTATACAAAACTATGAATGTTTGATAAAGGAAAGCCAAGTGCTGGCATAAAGCTTGGATTTAAAAGACAGCATTAAGACATGAGTACTCAGTAGAAAACCTTAAAAGTGGAGCGGGGCGCTTACTTCGCCTTGTAAGGAGAGTCGGGGGTCTGGGACTTGGCTTCCATGCATGTCTCATACTCTTTAGCCCTGAAAAAGAAAGACAAACAAGTCTGTCAGAAAGAGATGGAGAGAGAAAGACAGACAGAGAGCAACAGAGGAGTCCGATGGCTGTCAGCCTGAAGACATGAGAAGATAAGACGACATGCTGAACAAAGAAAAAGTCAAGAGGTCAAGCTGAGCCTCAAACTGTTTATTTAGTCTTTGGACCGCACTAGCAGCAATCACAAACTAACAAGCACGAACGAGTCACAAACACTCAGTCTTCAGAGAGGTATCACAGCAGAGGATGTTGTTTCACAGCAGGGAATACCGGACTCTCCAATAGCCACACTATTTAAGTCCGGAAATTGAAAATAAATAAGGTGATTTGGCTGAAGGGTGTGAATTTGTCCCCTAGTGGGTCACAGTCCAAAATAATGTTTTGCTGTCAGTCAGCTCTAGTACACTGATGTGGACCACCGAGCAAAATTCCTGACAATCACACATCCCATTCCGTCAGATAAGGATGATCGATCAGCTTCAGAAAAAAACGTTTGATGGATGCATGTTCAGGGTCTGATAAACTCAGGCGTCTCTTTCCGGAAAACAAATATACATTTGTGGTAATTGAATGTCTTTAGAAGTTTTGAGGTGGACAAAGTCCTGATCTGTAGGAGGCGATAAATCACACTGAATAGTGACTTCAAATTAATTTATGAATGTGTCATAAAGGACAAGAGACTTTGGTGATGCCACCAGGCCATGTGATGATCCCTTAACCCTAACCCTTGACTATTGAGATACATAACAATAAATTGACTATAAACACAATTAGGTTTGACTCCGCTTTCTGTGGGGCAGCACAGCATTTTTGAAGACTAATTTCAAAGTGTTTTGTTTTGAAGGAGTGAAACGATCCTGGACGATGCATAGACTCAAACGCTCGGAAAAAGATTGTGAACCGTACCTGGCCTCGTCCTCATCCTCCAGATTACAATATTCCTCTTTGACAGCTTTACGCCTGCACGGGTTAAACAGAGGGGCAATCGCCAGACTATCAATCTCCGAACGCGGCAGGCCCCATTAAACGGGCCGGGCACCATAAATATTAGTAACCAGCTATAAGTGTGTGTGTGGGGGGGGGGGGGGGGGGGGGGGGGGGGGAAGCTACAAAGCTACAATGCAGAGCTAATCATCAATTCATCATGATGTGCCCCACTATTCACCTCCGCCCAAGCTGGACGCAGACGGCCCCCTCCCCCCAATCAACCGTAAAACCGTCAATGCCGTCGGACGGATTAAAAAAAACCCAAATACAGTATATCCGTTTTAAATGTGCTATGGGAGACTCCGGCGCTCTGCACTCCCAATTACAGAGATTTGGTCGGGCAGCGCTGCAATATTTAATATTGGATTTGAGAGGCTCTCAATCAAATGGAAGACAATTTGACTGATGATGAATAAAAGGACGAGGAAAAGGGAGGGAAAAATGTGAACTGTGGAACATATCCACTGAGAGGAATGTAGCTGGATCCATCTATAAATTCAACAAATGTATGCAAGGGGTTATACGTAGAAAAAAAATATCGGATACATCCAGAGATTGAAAAGATTTAAATGCACCTGATGGCAAATAAAGGTCTGAGGTTAGCAGGGTCCAAGTGTCTTAAAAAGTTGAAATGATCTGAACTGTGGTTTAACGACAACTACACACGCACGGACACATTGGCCCGGTCCCAAATGGAACACTGGGCTGTCTAGACATCTAAAGACATTCACTTGCAAGTATCCTTTAAGTTCACAAGATTGTTGAGTGTCCCATGTGTCATTTTATGATTATGAAGGGTCACAAATACCCTCATTGTGGCCGCTAGGTGTTCTTTTGCAGAGATAACATTTATACGGTCTTAATGCTGCATGAAATCCACATGTTGGTGCCATAAGAGTAGGTGACTACCCAACAGAGGAGGGCGGCAAACATCCTGATCATGCACTTGGTGACCTTGCAAACTTGAGGCAGTGTCAGTGCACAAGAGCACAGGGTGTTACCGTCAAGATTGAAACGGTTTCTCACAATTGGCCACTTGAAGACTTGTCTTTGCCACACTGACCGTACCATGGGGTGGTGTTTCATTTGTCACACTGACCGTACCATGGGGTGGTGTTTCATGTGTCAGTTTGCAAAAGGGTGCTCACTAGTCTTAGTGGGCATCATGTCGGAACTGGTTCAGAATTCACAAGAGACATCACAGCAGCATTGGACTCAGAGGACAGAAAGAGTCTAAAGGCCACAACTGATGTGAAGAAGATTTGTCTTTGTCACACTGACCGTACCATGGAGTGTCCCATTTGTCAGTTTGCAAAAGGCTGCTCACGAGTTCCTCCTTTGAGGTCGCCATGTTCTCTCAATGTGTCCTTTCATCTTTTCCAAGTCTGTTTCCTAGTTCATCTATTCCCTCCTTCTCTCCCCTACCTTCCTCTCTGGCTCTCCTCTAGGGAACTTTTTTCTGAATTTGTGAGTAAACTCCTCTGGGAGTGCTGAACAGGGGGTCTTTTGTGCGCCGCCCTCTCTGAGGTAGACCAAGACACTGAGAACTCTGTTCTCAAGCCTGGAGAAAAGACAAGTAATGCAACCTGCCAAACACCATCCACGAGAGAAAGGGCCATCAGAGAGAGAAGGAAAGAGTTAAGAGTGAGATACTCTGAAAGTTTAAAGCCCACATCCAATGCTGACACCGGCGGACATGCTACTTTCATGGTAATTAAAACCACACATGTTTGCACATGAAGAACAAGCCATATATTTGAAGAATAAATCAAGGTCCAGCTAAGGAAATTAAACAGCCTTTTTCCATGCCACGGCTCTGATGGGGACTGAGCGGGCTTAACAATGACATTGGGGGACAGGGCTACCTGGGAGGGCTGAGAAAAGCTCTCCAGCGTTTTACAAACGCCACACTGTGCTCCTATAAAACGGCTCATTTCCACCCCGCGGTGGAGCCGCCAACCTCAGCAAGCCAGGGCTGTGGGCGGCCGTGATTTATGAGCATGTAGCGCCTGTTCTCTCCCTTTCATTCTTTCCTCCTCACCCTCTTTCCCTCGCAGCGTGAGTGTTGCAGGGCTCAGCACAGGAGTGACAGAGAACAGAGGAGGCTCATGTTGTCACTCTCCCAGCCAAAGCTCAGAGCTGTTTTCTGCCCTCTGAGCTACCTCTATATTAATGAGCTCAGAAGCAGGGCAGACTGCCGGTCTCCTCTATACTGGAAGAAAGAGAGAGAGAGAGAGAGAGAGAGAGACACTATAAAGTGTGTGAGAGAGAGAGAAAGAGACACAATTACTGTAAGGCCACTAGGGATGCAACAATTACAACTTACAAAAATGAAATCTTGATAACCGTTTCATATTTTGTCGACATTTCTCCTGAAATATAATTACAATTTCTGCAGAAATTTCATTACAATCACAACTTATCAGCATATAAATAGTAGGTTAATGAAATTTCAACATGAATAAGATTGAATAAAAATACTTTCAACTTTAGTCAATGTTGGACTATAACTTATGAACATAACTTCATCAAAACGTATTAACTTACATTTAACTTATATAATTACACAGTAATTAAGCAGAAACGTCAACTTACAAATCTCAATACTAAATGAAATTTCATTAAAATGTAATTAAAGCTGCTGTCCGTAATTTTTTTAAGTTAAAAATAATCCAAAATAATTATTTAAAAAAAAACATCTTCAGCCAGTGTTCAAATCTATCTGCTTGCCGTAGCTAGATTCAAAACGGTTAGCTTGTAATAATGATTTTAATTCCAGTGGTACTGGTGGGTTTCCGCGAGAAATTCGAGCATGTCTTTGCGTCATTACGTCACATCCGTACACATAAAGAAGGAGTTTCGGCTGCCGGCTATACTGCGCGTGAGGAGATGTAGAGATGTATAGGCTTTTCTCGCAGCACTTTACATAATTAAACTTATGGCGGACCCGAAAAAGATCCAAACAACAATCATCAGTGTCAACTGGAGATTCACCAGATATAAAACCCAAAAGACTTCGTACTTCGGATTTAAGGTGGCTAGAGAAAGAGAAAGAAATTAACCGTCTCATGAAAACACAAGGATAAATATCAGCGGGACTTTTGAAAGGTGCGTGAACTGCGTGTTTTGAAGAGTTCAAAACGGAAGAATAGACCACTTTTTTCTGCTGAACCTAGGGATGTAACGATTCACTCGCAACCGGTTGAAAATCGATAAAAATGTGTGACGATTCAAGTCGGTTGAAATGTTAAACGAATCGCGATACATGTTTTAAACAGCAGGGGCGTTTACATAGCCTACTGTGAAGTTGTGAACCTCGCTTTACAGGCACAATGGCGCGAAGCTCGTGTTTTCACTTCATTCATGGAACTTGAGCTTGTGTGAGCCAAGCTCAACTTCCATAGGAATGAACTGAAAACGCTTGGTTTGCTCGGCTCGCGCCGCGCCAGTGTGTGCCATAGACTGGTGTGCACGCGCCATCAAACACATGGCGACGGCAAGCGTAGATGTTGATGTTGACTCATTCAAATCGGAGGTGTGGCGGCATTTTGACTTTCCGTAGACTAATAATAAAAACCATCGTGAGAAGCACCAGTCACCTCCGTTTTCATGTAAAAGGCATTAATACGACAAGTGCGAGAGCCACGGAGATCACAAGGTGCATCAGTGTTTCCGTGGCAACCAGGTGTTGTATTTATTTTACTATCTCTTTCTCTAAATGTGTACATGTTTTTTTTATTTTTATAATTTGATGGTTATGGCATATTTTCTAAATGTTTTTTTTTATTTTTTATTTTTTTTTTGCTAGTGAAATGATACAAATTATAACAAAATTAAAACCCCTATCAATGTGGTATTAATTTTACATAGTATTTTACTTTAGTGTGCGAAGGTACCAGTGTCCACCCTCTTGACCAGACAGACAGAAAGAGTTGAAACCACCTTGAAGGGATTTTTTTATTTATATCAATGTAGTTTTTTTATTTCACATATATATATTTTAAAATTAAAAAGAAATGTGCAGCATTTTGTCTGAGAAATAATAAAAGGGACACTTTTTCATTTATAATTTCTTAAATTAATCACTTGTTGAAAAAATCGTGAGAAAATCGTATCGTGAAACCAGTATCGTGAATCGTATCGCATCGTGAGTTGAGTGAATCGTTACATCCCTAAGTAAGACATTTCAATAGTTCAATCACAGTAACTTACCACTGTTTTCTTAATTCACACAGTTATGGAGTTTCCTTGTTGTGCCTTTCTCGTTTAGCTATTATGGAGAATATGAATTCTGAACTACACAGGTAATAAAACACATTAAATGCAACGTTAGTCACGCAATCCTGATGTTGTTAACATGAACAATTTGGTTCCTGTAAATTGTGTTGATTAAATCTAACGATCGCTTGTCATGTCGAATGCTTTTTCCCCCTTAGTTGATCAGAACAAAAATGGATGTTACTTGTTCAGAAGATATTTTCCGGTGAAAATTCTTATGTCGGTCAAACTTTCAAAAAGTGAATCTGTGATTCTGAATGACAGTATCCACACAGCGCGGTGACTGACAGCAGCACTCGCCTCAAAACACTGTGTTCATCCGCGCTGTTTCATGCCGATTTACAACCCACGTAAAGTTGATAATTCCGCAAATAACTGCAATTGCAGATTTCGAACAGAGATGGTGACAAAGAGGAAAAACTGCGGACTGTAGCTTTAACTTAAAATGACTAAATTATGTTTGAACAAATACATTTACTTTATATACAACCAACAAATATAATTATTTACATTGTCAGTACTTCATTACAACTTATAAATATCTACAAGTTTGTATAGAGAATTTCATTTATTAATGTGCTGTAGTTACCGTTTAAATCCTTTTCTAAAGAATGTCACTAAATAAAAACCTTACGGAATACACTTCAATATATAATTAGACCAAACATTGCAGTTATTAACAAACATTCTCCCCACATGGATGTATAAAGTTATCTAAAAAATTCCCTGGCTCTTTAGAATAGTACACTGAACAAACTCAAACAATCTCTGAAGATGTTAATTCCATTTTTAGCCTTACTGACAAACAAACATACCACATTAACTCTACTTACACCAAGACACACACACACACTAACAGTTGTGACAGGAGGCAAAATTGATAGTGCCCAGGTCTAGGATCTGACACTGAGACGCGTTCGCTCCTATTTGTTGATTACTATTGATTTTCTTTGATACTTCATTTAAAAATCAATAGTTGGAAGAGAGGAAAACAGGCATGCTTTACACATACTTTAACATACTATTGTACAGTGGAGAAGCCTTCAGTTTTGGCAGCGTGGTGGCAACCAATTAGGAGAAAAGCTCTTAACAGGTGAAAGTGGGGGAGTGGTGGGGAGGGGCTAACAGATCGATTCTCACTTTTTCCTCCCCAATCACAGAGAGTGGCCATAAATTAAGCTCATCAGTGTTGCCGCGTGGACAGCCAGGATGCACATCGCCTCGGCTCTCCATCTCCTTGTCACTCATAAAGCTCTCATAAGCAACAACACCACGCTTTAGCCACACAGAGTGAGAGAGGGAGATAAAGAAAAGAAAGCGAGAAGAGAATGTGATCGCATCACCTTGAGTTCATGCGTGCCCGCAGTTTCTTGGCCTTTTTCCGAGCTTTCTGTCTCTCTTCTCCATCTTTTGCACTGTCTGAGGGGACGCTGCTGTCGGTCATGATGTCTACGATGTACTTTTTTTGAGACAGGTGTTCCTGAGGAAAAAACAAAACAAAATTAAATTATGTAAATGCTTTCATATTAGAGCTTTTTTTGCATATTTTATTGAAAAGTGTTTTCTAAATATTTCATATTTGTTATTTGCTCTTGTCGTTTTTATTACCCTTTTTAATATTTCTATATAACTAAAATTTTTATTACAGCTTTAATAATTTTAGTACTTCAGCTCAAACTTATTTCAGTTTGTTGCGATTGTAACATTTCTCATTTCTGTTTTAATAGTGCTGTGAACTCGATTAATCGCATCTAAAAAAAGATTTTGTTTACGTAATATATATGTGTGTGAGTGTGTATAAATATATGTATAAATATGTGTGCGTATATACAGTGTATGTATATATATATATATATATATACACACTGTAAAAAAGCACATTAGATTCATTACAGCTCCATATGAGACCTCCCAGTTCAAAGCCACGTGCCTCTAGAAAAGTCCCTACAGGACAATGGATTGGAATGACGACACATGGGTGTGTCGGAACAGAGCGACAAGAGAAGAGATCAAACATCAAAACGTCAATTCTGCAGGACCTCTCCACACAGCACATGTCCAAAGGCAGGGCTTCAACTCCCACACTAGATGTAAAGTGGAGCACATCCATTGAAAGTCCAGGTGTTAAGCTCTTTGTGTGGCATGTAAAGTCCTCCCAGCCCAGGCATTGTGCTCCACAATTATGAAGGCATCTCCTCCGCTCGCTGCTGGCATTAAGGCGGCGGAAGTGCTGAGGGGGGAGAGAGGTATAGCTTTCCGTCTCTTTCTGATGATGCCGATATTTCCATGGGAAGAAAGACGGATGTAACTCAATTTCGGACGAAGTGATGCATGTGCCAGAAAGCAATTATCCAATTATTCTGTCATCCGGCACCTCGAAGGATGGGCGCAGCGGGTGAGATAGATAAGAGTTCCCACTCTGAGTCGATACTTTAGAGGCCGTATGCTAACGGAGGATGGGAGCCAAGAACCCAGTAGGTTGATTCTGGAGCTCTTCAGAAACCTGGGCACAAGCACTGGATGAGGCAAATACATATCCTGGTTCCTCATTAAAGTTACAGTTACAAAGGCAGACCAATTGTCAGAAGGAATGGGATATTGTAACAACTGAGTTTTCAGCTCTCTTGAAGGTAGAAGAATCTTTACTGTAATATATCAAGTCATGAAGTGCATTTACAAGCACTACAAAAGTTTGGCTTTAGTCAGACTAAAGCAATAACTGGTCCCACTTTATATTAAGTGGCTTTAAGTACTATGTACTTACATTGAAATTAATCATTTGACACAATTGACTTATTGTGTACATGTTTTTACATTGTACTTCTATTTTAAAAATACCAGCATGTAATTACAGCTGTAATTCATTTATGTAATTACTTTTGTAATTACACAGTTGACCCTTCCCTTACACCTTAACCTACCCTTATACCTACCCATACCACCACCCCTGTCACTAACCTTATCTGTATCACATCTCAATAGCAGCAAAAGTGTTTTACAATACAACCTGAACACAATAAGTACATTGTACTTATTTTTCGATGTAAGTACAAAGTACCTAAAGCCACTTAATATAAAGTGGGACCCAATAACTTTTTAAAATTGCAATTAAAGGAGAACTCCGGTCAATTTTAACATTGAGCTAATATTTTTGTAAATTTGGAGTGTTGTCAGTACAGAGAACAACGACAAAAATCGGTGTTGCCTACACCGTGTTATTTTCTTTTTAAAATTTGCACCCTGTTGACTTCAATGGGGCAAGTTTTAAACCTGCTTTTAGCCTCTTAACATCCTTTATGTGTCATTAAAGTGCACAGCCATGTGACTGATGTTATTAAGAGTGAACACGTTCAATCTGACTGCAGTAGATGTGAAAGATATGAATAAAAATGATGTTAATTCAGCCAGCTCACATACCCGTATTTTCTTCCTGTTTTCGGTCGAAGTCCAAAGTAGTCGATTATCGAGTTCACGCGCGCGACCAGGCTGTATGAGATCCCATTCTCCCAACTCGATAATCGACTACTTTGGACTTCGAACGAAAACAGGAAGAAAATACAGGTATGTGAGCTGGCTGAATTAACATTATTTTTTATTAATATCTTTCACATCTACTGCAGTCAGATTGACCGTGTTCACTCTTAATAACACCACTCACATGGCTGTGCACTTGTAATGACATATCAAGGATGTTAAGAGGCTAAAAGCAGGTTTAAAACTTGCCCCATTGAAGTCAACAGGGTGCAAATTTTAAAAAGATGATAACACGGTGTAGGCAACACCAATTTTTGTCATTGTTCTCTGTACTGACAGCACTCCAAATGTACAAAAAAATTAGCTCAATGTTAAAATTGACCGGAGTTCTCCTTTAAATGGTTTATACTGAATGAGATTTCACAGACAAAAAAAAAAGCCCCTTGAGTCTTGTCAATAAGTGATGTATGAGGCACACCTTTCAATCCGTGTGACCAACTTGAACCATTTATTAAATAAATCGTAGTGGGAAATATCCTGAATTTCGCCAGTGAAAATTCACAGAACCCCGGTAAATGTGACCACACCTTAACAGATAATGCAATTGTTGCTTGGCTTTTTCCAGCATGTTTATACATTAATGAGATTATAATTGGCCTGGGTATTTAATGCTTCAAAAACCCACAGTAGCTTAGTGCATGTAAACAAACATACACTGAACGTATATACAACATTTTTAATTCTGTCATCATTTACTAACACTCTTGTCATTCCTGTGTTGAATGACATGACTTTCTGTCTTTTGTGGAACAACAGTTGATGTGAACTTGATAATCATAATAATAATGGAAGTCAATGGAGTCCAACATTGATTTGGCCCCAACTTTCTTCAAAACATCTTTGTTCCGCAGAAAAAAAGTCATAGGTTTGGAACGACATTGAGGGCGAGTAAATGGCGACAGAATAAAAAATTGGGTTTTAGCTGTTAGTAAATAACTAATAAGGAGGCGGAGAGCACTGAACATTTGCACAAACATCGGCTCTCCATTTCTTCCAACAGCTCTTCACAAGGTCCATTAACTTTGAACAATAACGAAGCGAACAATAACAAAGTTTTAACGACCACAGCCGACACTGTCTCGAATGCTTGACACCTGTCCTTAATGAATTAGTTTGAGACAAATGTGACAAATTGCCATGCGGACCTCCGTTTGAAATCTGCATCATATTGTGTTTCAAATGGATGTGTGATCGTGTGTGCTCGAGGAGGCATCTCCCCCGTGTCCCTCGGGAACAGGAGTCGAGCCCTGCAGTCATAACCATTGCCTCCCTGTGGCCAGAGAGGCATCTGTTGAGTAATCTCTCTGAAAGGCGATCTACTTCGCCTGCCGTTCACTTAATGGGATTGTTTCTATAACACCTCAAAGACGTGCACCATCTTGAGATTATAAAGAGGGGTTTGGAGGAGAGGGGAGCAGCACAAAAACAGATCTGTGAGGAGACCATGGCTGGAGCTAAGCTTATAATGTGCAAGTGAACCCAAAGTACAGTAAACCATTATGGCGATAGTCAATCGCTTCAATAGTCTGAGACTTGAACATAATTGAATTAAAGAATATAATTTAAGAGAAAGTCATGTCATAACACCACTGCTCTGGTTTTACAGAAAAAAAGTTTTTAAATGTATTCTTATATTTAGATTTTCTAAATTATTTGGGTCTTTCCTTAAAGGGAGAGTTCACCCAAACATTTTAATTGTCATTAATTACTCACCCTCATGTCGTTCCAAACCCGTGCGATTTTCATTCATCTTCTAAACATAAATGAAGATATTTTTTATGAAATCGGAGACATTTTGGTACCTAAACTGACCACTACGTAACTGCCACTTTGACGCTTCAAAAAGTTCATAGAGAGATCATAAAACTAATCCATATGAATTAAGCGGTTTAGTCCAAACATTTTCTAAAGAGACAAGATCGCTTTATATGAATTTCAGATTGGATTTAGGCTTTTATTCACATATAAACTCACACATCAGTTGTGGAAAACGGAAGTCAACATGACATGTGAGAACCAATGAGGTTCATTCTCGTGTTGCGCAGCAAGTTTGAGCTTTAGCAAGAACCAATGAGGTTCATTCTCGTGTTGCGCAGCACGTTTGAGCTTTAGCAAGAACCAATGAGGTTCATTCTCGTGTTGCGCAGCACATTTGAGCTTTAGCAAGAACCAATGAGGTTCATTCTCGTGTTGCGCAGCACGTTTGAGCTTTAGCAAGAACCAATGAGGTTCATACTTGTGTTGCGCAGCACATTTGAGCTTTAGCAAGAACCAATGAGGTTCATTCTCGTGTTGCGCAGCACATTTGAGCTTTAGCAAGAACCAATGAGGTTCATTCTCGTGTTGCGCAGCACATTTGAGCTTTAGCAAGAACCAATGAGGTTCATTCTCGTGTTACACAGCACATTTGAGCTTTAGCAAGAACCAATGAGGTTCATTTTCGTGTTGCGCAGCACATTTGAGCTTTAGCAAGAACCAATGAGGTTCATTCTCGTGTTGCGCAGCACGTTTGAGCTTTAGCAAGAACCAATGAGGTTCATTCTCGTGTTACACAGCACGTTTGAGCTTTAGCGAGAACCAATGAGGTTCATTCTCGTGTTGCGCAGCACGTTTGAGCTTTAGCAAGAACCAATGAGGTTCATACTTGTGTTGCGCAGCACATTTGAGCTTTAGCAAGAACCAATGAGGTTCATTCTCGTGTTGCGCAGCACATTTGAGCTTTAGCAAGAACCAATGAGGTTCATTCTCGTGTTGCGCAGCACGTTTGAGCTTTAGCAAGAACCAATGAGGTTCATTCTCGTGTTACACAGCACGTTTGAGCTTTAGCGAGAACCAATGAGGTTCATTCTCGTGTTGCGCAGCACGTTTGAGCTTTAGCAAGAACCAATGAGGTTCATACTTGTGTTGCGCAGCACATTTGAGCTTTAGCAAGAACCAATGAGGTTCATTCTCGTGTTGCGCAGCACATTTGAGCTTTAGCAAGAACCAATGAGGTTCATTCTCGTGTTGCGCAGCACATTTGAGCTTTAGCAAGAACCAATGAGGTTCATTCTCGTGTTGCGCAGCACGTTTGAGCTTTAGCAAGAACCAATGAGGTTCATACTTGTGTTGCGCAGCACATTTGAGCTTTAGCAAGAACCAATGAGGTTCATTCTCGTGTTGCGCAGCACATTTGAGCTTTAGCAAGAACCAATGAGGTTCATTCTCGTGTTGCGCAGCACATTTGAGCTTTAGCAAGAACCAATGAGGTTCATTCTCGTGTTACACAGCACATTTGAGCTTTAGCAAGAACCAATGAGGTTCATTCTCGTGTTGCGCAGCACATTTGAGCTTTAGCAAGAACCAATGAGGTTCATTCTCGTGTTGCGCAGCACATTTGAGCTTTAGCAAGAACCAATGAGGTTCATTCTCGTGTTGCGCAGCACGTTTGAGCTTTAGCAAGAACCAATGAGGTTCATTCTCGTGTTACACAGCACGTTTGAGCTTTAGCGAGAACCAATGAGGTTCATTCTCGTGTTGCGCAGCACGTTTGAGCTTTAGCAAGAACCAATGAGGTTCATTCTCGTGTTGCGCAGCACATTTGAGCTTTAGCAAGAACCAATGAGGTTCATTCTCGTGTTGCGCAGCACATTTGAGCTTTAGCAAGAACCAATGAGGTTCATTCTCGTGTTGCGCAGCACATTTGAGCTTTAGCAAGAACCAATGAGGTTCATTCTCGTGTTGCGCAGCACATTTGAGCTTTAGCAAGAACCAATGAGGTTCATTCTCGTGTTACACAGCACATTTGAGCTTTAGCAAGAACCAATGAGGTTCATTCTCGTGTTGCGCAGCACGTTTGAGCTTTAGCAAGAACCAATGAGGTTCATTCTCGTGTTGCGCAGCACGTTTGAGCTTTAGCAAGAACCAATGAGGTTCATTCTCGTGTTGCGCAGCACGTTTGAGCTTTAGCAAGAACCAACGAGGTTCATTCTTGTGTTACACAGCACGTTTGAGCTTCTGGAAGAGGATTGATTGTTCTTGCGCGTTAATCAGGTATGGTTTAGCTTCAGTTTATGTTCGCTGATCAATGTTTATATGTGAATAAAAGCCAAAATTCAATCTGTTCATCATATAACTCGATCAAATCACTTCAGAAAATTCTATTCATATGGATTAGTTTTACGATCTCTTTAAGAACTTTTGAAGCGTCAAAGTGGTAGTTGCAAAGCTGTCTATGGAGAAAACAGAAAGATTCACAAAGACCATCAAAAGATTTGTGCATTAAAAAAAACGACATAAAAAATGTATGCTCTAGAAAAAGGACAATGTGGCATATGACGACCTATTAAATTCGATGGACAGGTGATGGACTGGTGTCCACCTGCACATGGTGATAATAGGAGACTTGAGATATAAAAAGTGACAGAGACCAGCCTGTGGGCTAGAACACCCGGAAAAACCACAGTGCTTTCTGTGGGGCGTAATGAGAGACAACTCCAAACATCACACCTCCACCGATGCTCAGGGGCCATGATACATGTCCCATCCTCCACTCTTTTGTGTGACACAAAAGACCCGGCAAAAGATGTCTTTCCCCCAACGTGAAACAGACAGCTGTTTGTCATTCAGATACAATGTAATGACAGAAGGTATAAGGTAACTAACCAACGACGTACACAAAAAAACTTGACTTGTACATCCCTTGCAGGATTACATTCTAACATTGGATGCATCATGTGACATGACGTCTTTGTTTTGAAAGGAGTTCGGAGGATGATAAAATAACTTTGTTGTGTTATTTATAAAACTGAAGGAAAGAACTATTATATTTTGGGTTCTAATTTGATGTTTAGTGGTATAAATAAAACAACAACAACACTATTAATATTATTATTAATAGCATAATATATTAAATGTAATATTTATCATTAAGATAATAATTGAGGTGTGCAATTTCATAAAATACTGAGCTGTCAAATTAAAGTTTTTAAATCAAATTAAAATCACATCAAATTTGGCTGAGAAATTACCCGCAAAAGATAATTTAAAGTCATTATTGTGTTAAATAAGAAAATCAATAGACATTACAAAAAATATTTGATTTAATTCAACAGAATTTATTACACAAACTTTAGGCTACAACGGCCATGTTTTTATTTTTGCCCTGATATCTTGAATTTTAGGGGCATTCGACCTGCATTCTATAGGATCCATCATCCAGTGAGTTGTTGCCCTGCTTCATGTTCTTCACCAATCTTCACCAATCAACCGTATGAAATGTAAGATGAACTTCGTATGCCATATGAAGGTGGGCGGGTGCGTTAATCGTATTATTTTTCCGTAATTAACTAATTATTAAAAGTCCTCCTGTGGTGAAAATCAAGGTTTTAATGTTGTTATATGTCTATGCCTACTGGCAGTGAACCAAAGACAGTTTAAAACCACTGGTGTTTCGGACTTCACAAACTACCTTTTAACCAATCACGTGAACGTGTGATCTTCAATGAGTGAATCTCTGAGCTGGTGTGAGTGAGTGGAGGCGGGGCTAATTTGCATATTCATAGAATCGTGTTTACTAAATGAGGCAGGGGTGTAGAGTTACATTCAAGGTATTTTAAGGCAAGATGGAAAAAATGTCAAGGAAAAAATGCTTAAATATGTCATTTTGGTGATCAAAGATGAGTTTTAAGGGATAAAATTATTGACTACAGGGGGACTTTAAATGAATACATTAAATTGTCATCCCTAATATATATTAAATACTGTTTATAATATTATGTTTTATATTCAGTATGTTCAATATAATATATATTTCTACTGAATACATATTTATATATAAAATATACAACACAAGTCTTGACTTAAATCCATGAGCACTTGTGTGCCAGCCACTAGACTAGGCCATGACCATGAAAAACTGTGATATTTTAGCTTGAATAACTCAACGTTCAGCTGTGTTTCTTCTTGATCTGGCGTCAAAGGTTGGGGATAAATAAAGCTCCTATGTGTCAAACACAACGGGCCTAGAGCGGCGATATATCACATTAAACCAGAACAGATGACAACCAATAAAGGATAATATAGAATCCAAGAGGCAATCCAAGTGTCCTGCAGCCACACTGATCCATTGCTGTTGATAATCGCTGTATTTTCAATTTAACTCCAGAGTCTTTTAAATAGCGAAATATGACTAAATACGAGGACAGGCCGAGGCTCTGGACCCGCTTTCGCTGAAAAACTACGTAGTGACCTCTGCACGGTTCAGCCAGCCATCTTAGTTTTAATTAAAAATCTTTCATAACGGCAAGAATTATGGAAGTGCCGACTGGAAAATTGTTGGCGGTTGTGTGAATGAAATACTGCACACCAAAATGAGCAGAGACATAAATAAAGAGCACAGGAGCGTCCATCGCAAGACTATCCAAACAAGTCCTGTGGCCAGGTTTCCTTAAAATGCAGCAACTGTGAACGAATTACCAAAATTGCACATTTTGACATATATTGCTTATAAACTCCTAGAGAAGAAAAAATAAGTAGTGTGGTCTTTTCCAATAAGAGCCAAGGACACGGTAATGAACTCTAGGACAAATTTACAGTTCAGACACCCTGAAGTTTCCAATTTTGCTAATTCCGCTGACTGTTACAGATCGCGGCGTATAAATCACAGGTAAACGGTTTCCCTTTGTACGTAAACCAAACGAACGCTGTTTAAAAACTAGTTCCATGTGAACAGTTAATTCAATTAAAGCTCTACAATTCAGACAGACCTCATTAAGTCAGCCGCACCTGACGCGCGTCGCACGCTTGCGAGACGTGGCGCGGTGGCTCGGCTGTGTGTTTATCACACTGTCAGGCTGAGAAATAGGTGGCTGCGGCCAAGGCTAATGATTTAGAGGCAGCACTGGGGGTTTAAATATTACTCGCTGAGAAAAAGGTTTGAATGAAGGAGGTCCAGGGGCCAAAGGTGCGACATATAGCACCAACAGTTGTCAGCCGTACAAAGAAGCCCAGTGTGAAAGCCAATCTCATATTGCGGTGAGAGATCCCGCATTTAACGAGCCGCGTTCAGGGGAGAGGCACTCAGTCAAGCCCAGAGACAAGGCAGGGTGATCTCACCCCACGCCATATACACAAACACTATTAGTGTTGATTCGCTCTGAGCCTTTTATGGTCCCACAAACCAAGGAAAATATGGGAAAGTTGGTGTTGATCCTCTCAACCTTTACAGATATGATAAATGATGTGCAAAATCATAAAATGAAACTGTCTACCTTAAAAATGAAGTTGAATGTGTGTGCTGTTTGTGTGTATGTGAGAAACATAAGCAAGAGTGATATTATTTAGATGAAGTAAATACATTTTCAAGTAATGTTTTAAACTTTGAATAAATATAAATGAATAATAAATGTAATGATTCATATTTGTATATTTTATATTTTGTTTTTATTTAACAAATGTGTAGTTGTTTGTATATTTTTGTATTTATAATTTACATTTTTAATTAAAAAGACATTTGGGGGGGGGGGGGGATTATAATTATGACAAATAGGTCAATTCAATCCAGAATTACTGTTATTAGTGCTGTCAATCGATTATTATATATATATATATATATATATACACTAGGACTATCAAAATGTGTGTGTGTGTATGTGTATGTGTATATATATATATATATATATATATATAAAACATTAAATAATAATTATAATACTTTTTTCATATTTAAAATAGTCAAACTTTTTCCTCAATTTGCCATTTTATAATAATAGTTATATTTTTTAATACATATTAAATATTATATATTTAATAAAATGTACATGTAATTTATGCATTTAATATGCATCAAATCTTACAAACTCTCTGCAGTTTCCCTATGAACTCCTATGTGTTGAACCCTGGTTTCTTCAGTGATTTTAGTGGGGTAAACTCACCACCTCCTCGTCCGACAGCTCCCGCCCCTGAATGCTGCTGCTGTCCCGCACTGCCTGCTGGTGCCCCTTACCCTTAATGTGACTGAACAGGTGGACCTCAGAGGTGATCTGCAACACAAACGCACAGGCCGGAGATCATGAGAGGCGATTCGCCAAAAATAAAGCCATGGGCCTGAAACATACCAATCTACCACACAATACGTTTCGGCATCATTCGTGGACCGACAGTTCTCAGGAGGTGTCAAGACATATGCTCCAACTCTTTAAAGCTAAATATGATCCCTTGATCCTGACAGACATCTGCAGAGCTGACAGACACATCTCATAAGAACTAGAAAATCGGAAAACACTGACGAATAACTGATAACTAAAATGACTAAAGAGCTCTGACACCTTCGTTTCGAATGTGACAGCGCCCCAAGCACTGTTTATACCAGCTCGAATATCACCTCTTGAGTTTGTAGAGCAGCTCACCTGTCCTGAAAACTCAAGAGGTCATGTGAAAAGCATAGAAGACTCCTACTCCATTGAATGTCTCTATTATTCATGTAATGGTTCTGTTTGCCGTGAGAAACCGGGGTGGTTTAGCTAAGTGCTGGTAAGCAAAAGGTTGATCTTGAACTACCACCAACAAAACATCTCTTTTTAGTGTAAAATGACAAAATGAGCAAATGACAAAATTTTCATTATTGAGCGAACCTTTCAGATAACCAAAAGGGTTGCAAAAACCCCAGAAAAGGTGATCAGTTAAAGGAATAGTTCAACAAAATACATTCACTGACTTATGTTTTTTTCCATATTATGAACCCATTAATGACTAACGTAACCCAAAAATGACAACGTTTGTTTGAAATTGATCTACACAAGCTGAATGGAACATTTATTTATTTTTTTACCTTTTTTGTGTTCCGTAGAAGATAAACATCGTACAGGTTTGCAATGATATGATATTGATTAAATTATCCGATAATCTAAAAGGTTGTGGGTTCATACCTCAAAAAAACTATTACTATTGTGCACATGATTAAAACAATTAAAGGAATAGGTCACCCAAAAAATAATTTACTCCCCTTCATATTGGTCAAACAGATTTACAACTTCCTTCTGTGGAACAAAAATGAATTTGGTTTTAGATGTTTTTTCTCATATTATGTAAGTCAATGGGGTCCAAAACTTTCAAACTGCAAAAAGTACATAAAGGTAAGGAGAAATTAATCTATATAAACTGAATGGTAAATTTTTTTAATCTTTTTTTTGTATTCCATACAGAAAGAAATTCACACAGGCAGGAAAACGACATGACGGTGAGTAAATCATGGCCTTTTCCTTTAACCTTAATTTAAGGGGACTGGACCTGAAAGTGGCTTTGCACTAAAGTGACCTAAATGAAAAATTCACAGCAGAATTAAACTTAAAAGTAGGAAAGTTTTTCCTATGGCAGGTGAGGACAACATTATCTGGATGCTTGTGTTGTTTGTCTCCTTTGAGTCCTGGAGTTGAGCCCACACAGGACAGTCTGTGTATAATGTCATTAGCTAGAGTGCTTCCTGCTGACCTAAAGATGATCTCTGGTGTCAGAGCCTGGCCAAGGTCATCTGACATTTTTAACAAGATTTCATTCTCCCCAGCGCTTAATCTGATGTCAGTTTGAAGCTCCAAGGTGTCTGGCCCCAGTTGCAGTAAAAGCTGGGCACGTCAGAGATAAATGCGGCCACTCAAAGATTTGTTGCCTGTCGCTTGAAAAGCATAATCACGCCCAGCTATTAATCTCCGCATAGAGTTCATGTTTAATGAATGCAGTTAAATTCTCATTTACATGCATTCTCTATGAAAATCCTCTGAATCACCTTGTAGCCTGTGATTTTATGTACTCTGCCTGGCAAAGCAGCAAAGACGAGACTGTCCATCCTCGCAGAAATTGTTGTCTGGAGCGTCCCAAATGTTCCTGGGACAGTATTCCCAGTCGCCCCACTTCGACGGTCTTAAACATATTGATACCAATCAAAGTGATCAGAGAAAACTCATAATGCAGTACCTACCACAACGTTACAGAGTGAGCACTGCTTCTTCCGCTCATAAGGGGTGAGTTTGGGAGCGTAGTCCGTGTTGGCGTGTCTTCCGCTGCTCAGCTCGGCGGCCTTCTCTTTCCTCTGCTCGATCTGCTCCATGTGTCTCCGGCTGCTCTCGTCGTGCTGAAAACACGTTCCACATGCTAGCAGTATTGTCCAAGGTACAAGGTTTTCGGAAAAGGGGATAAACACTGAAAATGGTGTCAAAAAATGGGATTATGATCAATTACCTTCATCTGGATTTTCTTCTGCAGTTCCTCCATGGCCTCCTGCTGAGCAGCACTGAGAGCAGCCAAACGCTCCTCACGGTCCCTGCAGTGAGTATATTAAAAAATTATGCACGTTTTTTTATATATGTTCAACTTTCTTTATTGTGCAATGTTGCGGTTTAAGCGTGAAAAAGGTCTGCAAAGTTACAGTCACCCCAAAGGGAGTTTATATATCTATATCAGTGCGAACTGAACTCCCTGAAACGCCTCGATTGTAGTCTTGAGTTTTCAGGAACAAACACGTCACAATATTCCTCTTTTAAAAAATTCCCACCCAAGGCATATGCAAAATAAAGGGGCAAGGCCTGGTGAGTTGTGTTAGTTGTGTGTTGAAACTCGCTGTTATGGTACGGGCCGTGATATTTCCCAAACACGCTCAAAGTAGTTGACCAATCACAACACACTGATCCAGCCGACCAATCAGAGCACACATACTTTATCATAAGGAGGGGCTTCATAGAGACAGGAACAAAACAGAACGTTACTGACAGACTGGGAAGAGAGGAGCTGCAACAATGTAAAATTTGGGGGAAATAATGTGGGGTTTTTTTACATTTAAAGCTGCAGTCCGCAACTTTTTTTAAGTTAAAAATAATCCAAAATAATTATTTTAAAAAAACATCTTCAGCCAGTGTTCAAAACTATCTGCTCGCCGTAGCTAGATTCAAAACGGTTAGCTTGTAATAATGATTTTAATTCCAGTGGTACTGGTGGGTTTCCGCGGGAAATTCGAGCATGTCTTTGCGTCATTACGTCACACCCGTACACATAAAGAAGGAGTTTCGGCAAGTCGGCTATACTGCGCGTGAGGATGTTGACGTGGGGAGATGTAGCCTATAACATTTTCTAGCAGCACTTTACATAATTAAACTTATGGCGATCCAGAAAGATCCAAACGACAATCATCAGTGTCAACTGGAGATTCACCAGTTATAAAACCCAAAAGACTTCATACTTCAGATTTAAAAAGGCTAGAGAAAAAGCAACCGGCTCATGCGAACACAAGGATAAACATCGGCGGGGCTTTTGAAAGGTGCGTGAACTCCGTGTTTTGAAGGGGTTCGAAACGGAAGAAGAGACGGCTTTTTTCTGCTGAACAAGTAAGACATTTCAATAGTTCAATCACAGTAACTTACCACTGTTTTCTTAATTCACACAGTTATGGAGTTTCCTTTGTTGTGCCTTTCTCATTTAGCTATTATGGAGAATATGAATTCTGAACTACACAGGTAAGAGTTTTCCCCCCTTAGTTGATCAGAACAAAAATGGATGTTACTTACTTGTTCAATTACATTATCCGGTGAAAATTCTTATGTTGGTAAAATTTTAAAAAAGTGAATCTGTGATTCTGAATGACAGTATCCACACAGCGCGGTGATTGACAGCAGCACTCACCTCAAAACACTGTGTTGTTTCATGCCGATGTACAACTCACGCAAAGTTGATAATTCCGCGAATAACTGCAGTTAGAGATTTTGAACAGAGATGGCGACAAAGAGGAAAAGCTGCGGACTGTAGCTTTAAGTATGAAAACCTATTCTAGTAGACCCTAAATACAAAATAAAAAAATATGGCTAGCAAAAGCTAAAGAAAACAAAACATTCAAAAAGACATGATATCAAACCCATATAGATCTCAAAGCATTCAATTTATACAGGGTTTTTATGACCTTCAAACTTAAAATTATTATAATGATTGTGTTTTATTTAGTTCAGCTTTCCTCTTATAGGATTTATCGTGATTCTAATGCAAGAACCAACATACACTAACGTTCAAAAGTAAGGGTACGATTTTTTTAAATGTTTTTTAAAAATGTCACTTATGCTTACTAAAGCTGCAGTTATTTGAAAACAATACAGTAAATATTTCTATTTAAAATAACCATTTTCTATTTGAATGCATTTTAAAATGTGATTTATTATTTTGATCGAAGCTGAATTTTCAGCACCAGTCTTCAGTGTCACATGATCCTTCAGAAATCAGTCTAACATTCTGATTTGATACTCAAGAAAAATTTATTATTATTAAAAATGAAAACAGCTGCTTAACATTTTGGTGTAAACTAGGAGACATTTTAAAGGATTCTTTGATGAATAGAAGTGAATGATGAATAGAAGATGAATATGAAGTCAGTGTGTCTTTGCTGAATAGAATTATTAATTTGAACTGTAGAGTATATTATGGTTAAGAGTTATACCTTAAAACATTCCCTAAACCAGGCAGTTTCTCAAAGCCTATTCCTTTGGGTCTTTAGCACTGGCCTTGTGTTTTGCTGAATCAGAATTTTGGTGTGTTTGGCAGGACATGATGCTGACCTGGCTCTCTCTCGTGCTGCGTCTTCCCTCGCCCGCTCTTTCTCCTGCCTCTGCTGCTCGATTCTAGCCTCTTGTTCCCGTCTCTTCATCCGAAGCTCCTCCACACGCGCCTGTCGCTCCGCCTCCAATACCCGCTTACGCTCCTGAAAAAGAGCACACAGTTACACATTTAAAGCACGCAACAAATAAGGGGAACAGAGACTGGTTCTATACCTGGACGGCTTCATCCCTGGCTTGTTTTTCTTCCTGCCTCCGCTGGCGTTCCTCCTGCAGCTCATTGAGCCGTTGTTCGTATTCGTTTAGTTTAGCCAGGACATCGTGCCTCTTGTTCTGGGCTTCCAGAGTGTTGATGAACGCGATCTCGTTCACCTACACACATCACCAACATAAAACAAAATATTCTCAGCACAGAGATTTCCTATTGAACTACATTTAACCTCTGGTGCTCTTTGGTCATTTCTGACCGAAATATTTAGGAATGGTATGAAACTTGGTAAAGGTTTTAGCAAGGGCCGGGACTCGATTAAAAAAATTAATCTAATTAATTAGAGGCTTTGTAATTAATTAATCGAAATTAATCGCATTTTAATCGCATAAATATTTGACCTGAGAACAGTGTGAAGTAATTTTTTTCACGTGGATTTTTAGTATACCATTGAATAATGACTGAATACATAAGCTTAAGCAACAAAATATTGTTTATTTTTGTTCAACCAAGTCCAGCAGACCAGTGCAATTTTTGCCATTAAATGTAGCAATAGCATATTTAGAAATATAGTAGGCCTACATTTTAGAAATTCAGGTAGCCTATAGGTAGGAAGACCTTCTGTAAACTGTTTTTTTAAGTTAAAAAAGGTTTCCAGGGTGACGCGTCAGGCTTGGCATGTGATTCACCACAGCCAAAATAGATTGTTTTATTTATAAATATTAAAAAACTAGCTTACCATGTCATCAACTTTTTTCTTTTCCGATTCTCAAATATGTGTAAGTGAGTTTGTTTTGTTGTTTAAAAAATCTTTATAAATGATCTTGATCTGTAACGTGAGATGGGCGCCGTGTTTGGGCCGCAGTTCAGAGATTCCTGTCTGTTGGGTTTATTACAGCGCGTGAATTCATCAGTTTTTCCCGAAATACATGAAAGTAAGTGGCCGGTGAACTGGGAGTAGAATAGAGTAGAATAGAGTTGACTTTATAGTTATTTACACTGTGTGTCTGATATGAATAAAAACCGTCGGCAAATATATTTTCCTGGGTTGTTATTGCTGCTTCCATAGACACCATTGTGTATTTTACAAACTATAAATGTGTTGTTTTGCTATAAATTATATTTAAATTACATTATGTGGTTAAAAACACTGAACAGTTGTGATCGCCTATGACAAGCGCTGAGCGTGTCCGTCTTTGGCTCAGCCACAGCGCGAAAGCACAGTTTGAATCTGGCGGTTATGTCACTTCACTGTACATTCGCTCCTTAGAGGTCAGCTGGTGCAGAGCGGGCCGAAATCACAATTGCTGATGAGATATAGGAAAATATCTAGTGGAAAATGAGAATGTTATTCATCCAGTGAGAAACGTTCCGCGGTGCAAACCTAAGCGATTAAAATCAGTTATCGCGTTAATTAACGCGTTAAAGTCTGTAATTAATTAATCTTAATTAACGCGTTAAAGTCCCGGCCCTAGTTTTAGCACTTGCTATGTGAACAAATAAAAAATCGTGGACAGGATTCGGACAGGTTAATGGTCCTGAAAATGGTCTTGTGATTTAATAATATAAAGATTTAATTAAATACAAAAACGAATACACTCGTGCTCCTCGTGGTCAAAAATGACGGCATTGGAAATGAATGGGAGAAGAATTTCATCAAGTAAAAACTTTTGGTACTGCGGCCAAACAAAATCTTACTGAAAGCTCATTTTTTTGAGATATCAGACTCAAATTTTTAACACAACTTGTTTAGATTTATGGATTTGATTTTCTCACAGTTTTGGAGTAAAATATGTTTTTAAATATATACAGTACTGTGCAAAAGTTTTAGGCAGGTAAGATTTTTTAAGTTTTTAAAAGAAGTCTCTTCTGCTCACCAAGGCTGCAATTATTTGATAAAAATTTTTAAAAAAAAACTAATATTGTGAAATATTATTACAATTTAAAACAGCGGTTTTCTATGTGAATATACAGTAAAGTGTAATTTATTCCTGTGATCAAAGCTGAATTTTCATCATCATTACTCCAGTCTTCAGTGTCACATGATCCTTCAGAAATCATTCTAATATGATGATTTGATGCTCAAAAAACATTCATTATTATTTTCAATGTTGAAAACAGTTGTGTACAATTTTTTTTTCAAAATTCTTTGATGAATAGAAAGTTCAAAAGAACAGCGTTTATTTAAAATATAATATTTTCTAACATTATAAATGTCTTTACTGTAACTTTTGATCAGTTTAACTCATCCTCGATGAATAAAAGTATTGATTTATTATATTTCTTTCCCCCAAAAATAAAATTTTAATTCTTACTGACCCCAAACTTTTGAAGGGTAGAGTTTAATGTTACAAAAGCTTTAGATTTCAGATAAATGCTGTTCTTTTTTAGTTTCTATTCATCATAGCAACATGAAATAAAAATGTAAAAACTGTTTTCAACACTGATAATAATCATAAATGTTTCTTGAGCATCAAATCATCATATTAGAATGATTTCTGAAGGATCATGTGACACTGAAGACTGGAGTAATGATGATGAAAATTCAGCTTTGATCACAGGAATAAATTACACTTCACTGTATATTCACATAGAAAACCGCTGTTTTAAATTGTAATAATATTTCACAATATTACTGTTTTTTTTGTATTTTTTATCAAATAATTGCAGCCTTGGTGAGCAGAAGAGACTTCTTTTAAAAACTTAAAAAATCTTACCTGCCTAAAACTTTTGCACAGTACTGTATATATTTCATAATAAAATTTTTAAATATATTTTTCCCCCCACATTTTTCATAACAATAAACATGTCATTTTTAAGTTTAAGCTTGAACTCTTTTCACTTCAGCAATAATCTGCCAAGTGTCGTCTTTGAAAAGAAATCAAACTTAAGTCAAACTTAATGCCCTAAAGCATTCAAGATTTATGACAGTTTAAAGTTGGAAATAAAATGTTCAGGTCTATGCTCAAAAAGTGAATAAATGGATTATAAATTCAGCGTAAATATAATTTACTACCATAAAATCCCCTAAAAGTAAAAAAAAAAAAAAAAAAATTATTAATAAACATAGTACATTAATTTAATTGAAATAAAAAAAAATCTGTTATTTTTGACCGACACGGGAATTGCACCAGAGGGTTACATTTTCTTTTCTTATTTCTTTTTATTGAAAGGAGTAAAGCAACATTCAGTAAAACCATGAAAGTTACATTTTCCTTCCTTCGATTTTTACTATAACAACCCCCCTCACCCCCGAAACATCCCTTCCCAGGGCAGCTTAAATACAAAAGAATAACATAGCGTCTGGTTACAAAGGCATAATATAACAAATATGTCATTACTCATTTTCAAGGCATGTACCCATGCGTACCAAAACATAAGTACTTATTACAGTATAAATTAGGGATGATCAGATCACGCGATCGGAAATCGGGCCCGATCACGTGGTTTCAGACTCGATCGGAATCGGACGTTACCTCCCGATCAGGACTCGGGTATATGTAAATTAGGGGTGTAACGGTACATGTATTTGTAATTGAACCATTTCGGTACGAGGCTTCCGGTTCGGTACGCATACAAACCGAACGATTCCTAGGACCATTTTTCCTGCCGACAAAATCCGCGCTGGCGCGATCACCACAACGTTGCGCAACATCAAATGGCAAACGTAATCAGAGCGGAACGAAACTGCGCTACTCATTATATTGTGCTTAACGGACCATTTATCAGTTCGGACCAGCAACATCTGTGCAGCTCGAGATCAAGCGACACTGTGCTAAGAGATCCAGTGAAGAAAACATTTGAATTCGCCACTGAAGTAATAACATCGCTGCGAGATCTAGTGAGAAGCGTTCAAATTTCGCCGTTATTAACCTTGATCTCTATTAGATCAAACAGCGCTGTGCCGTGAATGAACATGGATTTAGATGTTGCACTTCAAAACTCAAATATTATATAAATATATATTTCAATGTCATTTTTAATGTGATTACCAAAACATTATTTGTTCATCCTTCAAAGATTACCCCCATTTATAAACCTGAAAGTTTCAAGATGTAGGAAAACTCAAACTTATTTAAAAATATTTTTTCTTTTAATAAATAGGAAATGTCTCTGGCATTTCTTTCTTTTTGCTGTATCGTATCGAACCGAACCGTGAATTTTGTGAACTGTTACACCCCTAATGTACATATATATTCTCATTATTTTTTTAATACACTTTTGAAACACTTTTTATTTTTTGTTTACATGCCTGCCGGGTAGCCTATTTTAAGTTGAGGTGCTATTTGTTTTTATATTAGACTTTTTCTATTACTGTTGCACTAAAGGCCAAAAGTGAAGAATTTATGTTATTTATTACTTGATCGTTCAAGCTACCTCATAGAAGTGCTCTGTTTGTTAACAGAGTTGTTGAATGTTAAAATAAGGTGAATTAAATAAAAAATAAGGAACATCCTAGATCTGTTTTTTCGCTCTTCTTTATTGTTTTTTTATGTATTATATAAGTATCGGATCGGGACTCGGTATCGGTAGATACTCAAAATCAAATGACTCTGACTCGAGGGCAAAAAAAACTGATCGGGACATCCCTAGTATAAATGCATACATAAAAGAGAGAGAGAGAAAAAAGAAAAAACAATTTTGCCAAAACAGCAAATAAAGCATAGGGTTACATTTTCTAAAGGAATAAATCTCCAAGTTTGCGCAATCAGAACAGTGAAATCACTACGGTTTCACACTTATAAAAAGAAAGAAATAGCAGTTTTAGCCTCTTAGGAACATCTGACCTTCGCCTCTTCTTCCTGTGCTTTCTTCACGATGGCCTGCAGTTGAAGCTCTCGTTTGAATTCAGCATGAAGCAGTTTCTCCTCCATCATCTTTCTCCTCTGATCCAACAGCTCCTCTTTCCACTTCCTCACCTCCTTCTCCTGAGACACACCAAAAGATCAAATCCCGCCAAAGTGATGTAGAAGTCAAACTTGTCAGGAGTGTGAATGACACATGTTAGTGGTCCACTTCAAGTGCAGATATATAAACATGCGATATTGTCTTAGATCTCACTCCTCATACAAGAACGGAGCAGAACAAAAACAAACATATTCTTACCAACATCGGTTTTATGAGTCTCGTCAGGAGTGAATCACCCTGACCGACTAAAATGGCTGTTAAGTGATTCTTTCAACATCTATGCGAATATGCCTTTCCCCTGTGGCCAAGGCAGGCTAGGAGAGGCTAAATGAGCTGTGTCTACAGGTGTTAAAGGGAAAAAACTTACTCTTTCCATGAGTTTCTGCAGCTTGTGGGTCTTCTCTTCTCTCAGTTTGGCTCGGAGCTGCTGGGCTTTAAGTTGCTTCTCCTCATGCTTCTTCTTCGACTCCGCAATGGTTCTGACAACAAACAGCGAAACCCATTTTGACGTTGCCAATCCATTTTCACAAGATATTCAGATTAATTAACCACAACTAAAAATCACAAATATCCATTTACTAAACAATGCCCTCAAATGAATAAAAATAAATGATGTATTCAAAGACATTACACATCGCACAAATCAGATATTCACCCCCCCTTTGCGATTGTGAATTTATGTCCTAGTTCTGCATTTTTTCTTAGAATTGCATGTTTAGATCTCATAATCTAAAAAAAAAAAAAAAAAAGAGTTAAAAAACACAACAACAAAAAAGTAAAAACTGTGAGACATAAACTCACCATTTACCATTGTATGGAAGGATTGAGTTAAAATCTAACAATTCAGGGTTTTTTGTTTTTAATGTGAGTTTGTTGCAATTCTGGCTTCTTGTTATTTTTTTTTACTTATTTTACATTTTATTGCAGTTTTTGTTTTGCAACTATTGGCACCTAATAGAATTGCAGTCTTTTTGTTTGAGTTAACATAACACTGTGACAAAGGTATGAGTTTGGGAACAGAACTACCCGTTTTCCTGAACAACAGAAGATGGAATAAGCATTTGAAAATTGTTTTAAACACAATTTCTGCAATTCTGTCTAGTGATGGAAACGGCATACATCACTTAAAGCTGCAGTCTGTAACTTTTGGTGCTCTAGCGACTAATAAACAGAACTGCATGCGTCTCCTGGAATAACACTGTAGCCGGAGCTCTCTGTTTATGTCTATGACGAGTCACGCGGGTACTGGGCTACGACCCGTACCAGTCTAAAATAGCCCCAAAATAAACACTTACTATAGGTGTACCGTAGTGATTCAGGATAAGACAAAAACACGGTTTGGAAGATGGATTCATGGTGTACTCGCTTATTATATAATTTTTTTTACATTTTGAACACACAAAAAAAGTTACAGACTGCAGCTTAACATTACCATTTTTCTTAACAAAAAAAAAAGCAAGCTTTTGGAACAGAAGGAAAGCTCCATAACATTATTCTGGGTTACACTTTATTTCGATGGTCCACTTTAGACACTCTACTAAGTAGGGCTGTCACTTTTTATTCGATATTCGAATATGCATTCGAACATGACGGGAAATATCCGTATTCGAACTATAAATAAACTATCCGGTTTTTAAAGTGCCATGTTTAGCGCATTTTTTACAGTCTATGATTAGACCGTTTTTTATTTTTTTATTTTATTGTTTGCCATCTCATCCAGCAGCGGGCGCTCTAAACGTATTGTAGCGTCGGCCCATGACCAAATCAAGAGAATAATTGCCAATAGTCTCCCTGTTTTGAAAATGGAAGATAACGCACAGAACGGCCACCCTGAGCGGAGAATTACGACCCCAACTCATCTAAAAAGTAGTGTCTGGAAATATTTTGGGTTCTACACCGTAGATACCACTTCTCTCAACATTGACGCGCAAATACCTGTGTGTGCGCGCGCGCTCCGAGCGCGTTCTCCACAGCGGGGATCATCGCCAATAAAAAGAGAGCCGCACTTGATCCAGATCAAGTTGATAAATTGGTGTTTCTAGCAAACAATATTAAGAAATGAATTAGGCTAGGCCTTACTCCTGCTGCTGTTTAAGCTGTAAGTTATTGTTTGTGCCGTGCCGTGCTGTTCCGATTCAGTTTTTTTTTTCATGTAGCCTACTTTTGTGATTGGCTATGCATAGTGCCACTTCATATAGATTAAGTTGATAGCCTGCTGTTTAAAACATTAAGTCAAATATATATATTTTTTTCAGACAGGCCTGAGTCCTGTTTATGACTGTCAGACGGTTAATAAATTTGTGATTGAATCTCCGTAACGGTGTTTTTCTTTTTCTTTTTTTTTGGTGGGGGGGCGGGGCTCGTAGAAATTCGAATATATTCGAATACATTGCTTGATATCCGATAACCGTTCGAATTAGATTTTTCTCAAAAGTGACAGCCCTACTACTAAGTATACCGGTAAGTAACTTTGCAACTTCATGCCAACTAAATCAGAGTATTAGTAGACTGTAATAGACTGTTAGTAGACTGTTAGGTTAGGGTTAGGTGTTAAAGTTGACATGTAGTTGCAAAGTTACTTAGAGTCAGAAGATCTTCTGTTTGGGAGCATCAACCAATCAGAATCAAGCATAAAACTGCCCCGTAGTATAATCACAATTCATTGATTCTCCCTAATTCTTTTTCATGGTTTAAATTTTCCTTTCTAAAAAATAAAAAAAACATATCGCTTATACATTCAGAAAGTCTTCTAGATTTGTGAAATTACACACACACACATTAGCCACTAGTCGGGTGGCTATAATAATGGAAAATTGACAGGCCACAAAAAGCATTTGACAACTGAGTTACAGAAATCATTTCACTTTTAAGAAGTGTTTTCTTGACATTGCATATTGAATCAACTCCAGACAAACAAATGATTATTTGAATTATCACTCAGTAAGTTATTTAACCATGTGTTGATATGTCTTTATTACACACACATTTTTTATTTTTTAATAAAAAATTTTTTTGAGTTATTTAATTACTAGCTTTTCAATAAACTCACAACCCATCACAATCTCCAGTCTGGGAAACCCTGACGTGATGCAATATTTAAAGCACTTCATGTTGTTGATAACAAATTTATTTTCTTTCTCTTTTTATTTTTATATCAATATGGTACGATATTATCCTATTCAATACAATGTGATAAATGAGTTAGGTCAAAAGTAATCGAAAAGTAGTCCGATTACCTTAAAGGGATAGTTCACCCAAAAATTTAAATTAGCCCATGATTTTCTCACCCTGAAGCCATCCTAAGTGTATATGATTCTTCTTTCAGATGAATACAATCTGAGTTATATTAAGAAATGTCCTGGCTCTTCCATGTGTTATAATGGGAGTCAATGGGTATATTTTTTGGAAGTACATCAAAGTTCATCCATCCATGATAAAAGTGCTCGAACCGGCTCTGGTGGGTTAATGAAGGCCTTCTGAAGTGAAGCGATGTGTTCGTGTAAGAAAAATATTTAAAACTTTATCGACTAAAATAACTAGCTTCCGGCAGACGGCCGCATGCAAGTCGACTTGCGCCAAAAGAGTAACACTTGAACTTGACGCACAACATAATGACGAACGCGGTTGCCCAGCCCAGTTTGTTTGAACCACGAGAGGCGTCAAAGCTTAAGTGTTACTCTTTTTACATTTTTTTTATATAACTCCGATTGTATTAGTCTGAAAGAAGAATGCCATATACACCTAGGATGGCATTAGGTTGAGAAAATCATGGGCTTATTTTCATTTCATTACATTACTAACTAAATTTTTTGTCATGTACTTTGGAATCAGTAACTGACTACAATTTGCAATTCCAGCATTGATCTAATGAGAGTTAGCTGACATGAAGCTGCAAAATTACTTGTAGTCAATAGAACATCAAAATGAAGTGTTAGCAGACATTAAGCAGACAGCTGCTAGTTGCACTTGTAGTTAGCAGAATGTCTAAAGTGGACCATCTAAATAAAGTGTTACCTTATTCTGTAACAAATGGGACTGTGTGACTGTTACCGTTTGCGTGAAGGAGAGGACAGCTTCTCATGCATGTGAATGCCATGGCCCGGTGGGCGGGCTGGCTCCTCCTCCACAATGTCACCCCAGGAGGTGCTCTGACGCCAGGGCTCTCGAGCTGTCAGAAAAAGCAAAGTGATGCAATAACACATTTACAGTTACAAGCGTCAGACCGATACATCATACCTGTAATTTTGAGGTTATCAGCATCCAGTTTCGCAAAAAAAGCAGTTTATGTAATTTGAATAAATTACACGATGTCCAGAGGAAAAATGCTTGTCGACAGTAAAAAAAAAAAGAAAAGAAAAAAAAAAGATGCCAGAAGTAGTAATTCAATTGTTATTTTATGTAAAAAGTAATAAAGACATGCAGTTAGGAATGTTTTTCAGAAGTAACAACAAAATGTACCATATTACTTTTCCAACACTGTTAACCATAAAACCAAATATTGTGGAAAAAAAAGTTTCTTGCTTTTCTTTTCCAACAATTTCTTGCTTTAAACAAAGTTCACTTATAGACTTACTGTACAACTTGCTAATTACATAATTACCGTCATAATCAGCTAGCATCTCGCTCCAGTCTAAGTTCAAGCCACAACTTCCACTCCCGATACTTGCCTTTAAGAGAGCAAAATAACAAAAAAATTATACTAAATCCAGAAAACACTAAACAAGCTAAGAAAATGTATATCATTGTAATTACATAACTCATATAAACCACTAGGGTTGTGGACTTACAGAGAAGTCGCTTTCGTTGTCCGTCTCCAGTTCGTTGTTCTCCGCTTGGATCTCCCGTGTCAGCTGTTCCTCCTCCGCGATGGCACTCGCGATTGCCTCTTCGTTAGCTTTTTCCAGGCGGTCGGCCAGCTCTTCCTTCTTAGCCAAAACTTCAGCCATGGATTGAGGCTGACAACAGGCACAACAAACTCGCACTGAGCCATTGAAGTCACCACCCCGAACAGAGGCACAAAATGTGCAGTACAGCGCCAAGTTAGCCACATCAGGCTTTTGAGTACATGCCCAGGCAGCACAACTTCAATTAAGACACGTGCAATCAATTTAACACTTTATCTGAAATTAGGCTAGACTGAAAATGTCTGTTTTTCAAACATTTAATGCAATCAAATTTGAAATGTTTGGTGGAAGCCTGCATACCACAAACTTTACAAAATGCAAAAGATGTTTTAAGAAACTAAACAGAGACCAAATGAAATGATAATACAGGCACACGCCATAAACACAATCAATCGCAAAAACCACACACGGGGGAAGCATAACGAAATCATGCAGCATACAGCCACAATGAAGACAAGGAGATGGGATAGTATTCTTATTTGGTATGATACAACGTATTTAGGCAAAAAGGTATGAGAGACCATGTTGTAATGTTACTAGTCACGGCTAAAAGACGTTTTCTACGCTCTCCACATATGTAGTTCACTTGACAAAATGTGTTCATTTGGAATGATTTGTAAACACTTGTCACACAGATCAAGGGTTTTAGGCAAGATGACATTAGGGATGCTGCGATATGAATATTTTGGCCGGTACCGATAACCGATAACCGATAAATTGGCCGATAAATCTAAATCCAAATTTTTATTTAAAAGCCCAAGCACACAATTGTAATGTTCTCATTATAATTTTATATAGCTCATATATTACACTGACACAGACTTGCACTGCACATGTTGCACTTAACTGTATTTTCTTTTTTTGAAGTGATTCCAATCATATTTCAAGCAATTCAAAACAATCATTGTGAACAGTGCACATCTTAAGTGTCTCAGCTGAAGGAAATTATCTATCAAATTTTCTTATTGGGCCAATAATGATAACATTAAAAACAAACGTATACCATTCGATACCGATATGGTGGCCGATATATCGTGCATCCCTAGATGACATAATATAACTGTGTGTGTGTGTTGGGGGGGGGGGGGGTATATATATAACATATATAATATAACAATTATTATTATTGTTATATATTGGTTTTGATTTGGTCAATTTAAAGCAATGGCTCTTAACCAGGGGGCCGCAGGATGACTTGAAAGTATTATTCAATAAATTATTAATAATATATTAAAACTCTAATCTAAATTAAAATGCTGAAAAGATATGAAATTAAGATTTTTTTGGTCAAAAAGCTTATGAGAACCACTGTAAACAACATTTACAATACGTTTATGTGTTCTTAACTGTCATGTGACCAATGATCATAATAATAATGGCATTGCAACGGTCACATGCCTGGCACGTCTTTTGTGTCACAAAAGAAGATATTTTGAAGAACATTGGGGTCTTGAAACATTGACTTTCATTGTGCGGACAAAAAAAAATTCCAAATATCTTCTTTTGTGTTCATTTTTAGGTGAACTATTGCTTTAAGATGACCAAATACCTTGTAAAGCCCACATTAGGTGGCTCTAGTGTTTTGGAACACAGTCACCTGTAGGCAGAGGGGTTTATGCTGATTTTAGGGTGGTGACAAAAGAGGGGTTTGTTGAGGGGCAATTTTTTGCAATACATTCCTTCCATGGGTGCACCTGTGAGTCTTCCATGACTCGTGATGACTGGTAAATTGCCAAAATATTTTGGAAAAAGTATCCTACCCACTGCCATCAGAGGGCACAACACTTGACCCCCATTTTCAGAACCTGACGAGTGAACAGTATGCAGAGTGCCAATTTCAGAAGGACCGTGGGAGAAGATGGAGACGCCCGGAGCTGCGCTGAGGTCAGTGTCAGACGTCATGCTAACAAGCATAATAAGAGGTGGATTTCTCTCAACAGTCCGCCTGCTGGTCTTAGATCTGGAGTCTAAACAGAGCAGGGCTTATCTGACCCACCCAGAGAGGTGATGTCTGGACCTCGGAAGCAATGAATCCGGATTCCGACACGACTGAGATTGTGCTCCTGTCTGAGCATTTAAACCTCATCCATCTCCATTGTTTCAGACTGGGTTTTGTACAGAGGCCAACACCCGTTGAGAAATGGAAGCTGGTAGCTCAATAGAAAATGCTGTGGGTCTAGTCTTAATTAACCCCTTGGAGGTTTCTCTTAGAAAGTGTGAGACAGGAGACAAGCGGAACGCCACAACAGGAGTTGCCATATCCTTTTTACAGCCATCTCGTTTAAAAAAAACTAGGTGCCATTTGGCATACATCTGTGGGTCAAATAGCAAAACCAATCAATGGTCTTGAACTTGAAGAAAAGCTCAAGCAAAACATTTTGCAGCTGGTTGGTTGCTGGACAGAAATGTGATTTTTGTACTTGGATTTCGATTTGGTATTTGTAAATTTAGATACCCCTTTTCCACAGACAATTTGGTTATTCCTTTAGAACTAAGAACTAATAATATAGGTTAATTGGTCAGAGGAGAAGGGGGCCGAATCTCAACAGAGATCTGCAGATCCCCTAGCCATGCACCGCATCCAGGAAAAGCACCATTTTGGAGAAAAAGGGGCCTGTTTGGTGGCATATTTCATATATGTAGCAACATTTTGGGAGGTCAAGGCTCAAAGGGAGGTCAAGGTCAATGAGAGCCCATGGGTTCAAAATCAGTCAAGTCGTTTGAATGGTGCAGGGGACACTTGATAAGCCCAAAATAAAAACTTGAGCAACTGTGGCAACTCTCTGAAAACACTGGGCCCTCCTGTTCTCTACTCACGGTGGATACTTGCTCACCCCCGTCATCACGCACACACATATACGCCCTACTTGCTGAGAGAAAGGAGGAGGGAGGGGGTAACCCTGCCTAGCCTGGAGGTTTTTGGGATTGACTTTGTTTAGGCGGCAGTCCTGACCCTGGCCTGTGTCTCTCAGCACTCACAGTAGAAAGTTCTGTGGGGTCCAGCATGCTCTCCAGTGTCATCACTGCCAGGGGAATGTAGACCGCTGCCTCCGCTTGTGCCGATGGTGCCGCTACCTTCCACACCGACCCCTCCGTCCCCTTCTCTTCTTTGGCTTGCCCAGTACTCAGCTCCTCCAGTTGGGAAAGGGATACAGGAGGAGGGCCTGGGTCGGAAGCCAAGTCTGGGCACTGGGCCTGCGAAGGCAGAGAAGTAGGGGGTGGCACGGGGTCGGAAATGGGGGGTGGCGTTTCCTCAGAGGGGGCGCTGACACTCTGCCCTGGCTCTTCAATACTTTCTGCTGGGGGCTGCGCAATGTACACACAGATGAATACACAAACATGATGAACACATGCATGTCAAGGCACTCATTGCCACATCTGTATGACAGACCATTTGGCAGATAAAACAAACACAACTAAAGAAACACAGCATGCTAAATAATTACACAACATCATGCATTTCACAACAAACATGTAGCATACCAAGAACCGTACCATCAAATACCACAAGCATGCAAACAAGTCATTTTGAGTAACTACAGTCTCAACTACATGCTCTGTTTTAAAACCCTAGCGAGCTTGCCTAGAGGAAGAATTTCAAGACAAGGCTTTTGATGTGAAGGTTGTTCCAAAAGTTAGGCAACTTAATTTTTCTGCTCACTATTAAATTTTGGCCACATTCTAAGACAGCATCAAATGTATCCTCTTTGGAAAAGACAATCCCACAATGCATTCACCACAAGCTTAGTGAAAAAAAAAAATCAAGATTAATTTAATCCTGAACAATGTGCTATTCTATGGCAATTAGAGTATTGTGACGTGATTCGCATAAGGAGCACTACTTTTAAGGGTTTTTACAAAGTATGTTCTATTTCAGTGAGGGTGCTGCCTTAGAAGGAAGTAGATAACGTTGGAGCTCACTAGGTTTTGCAGCAGAGCTATTGGCTTCGGCATATTCCCCAAATGCAATCTAGGACACTGTATTGTCAATATTTAATAGACCTCATTATAACTGATAAACATGTACAAAATCGATGCTCGTACACTTGATACTGCTCTGTCTGGACAGTGTATCTATGAACACACTGTGACCAAACAAAAACATTCTGATGTTACAGAGCCTTCATATCTATCCCTGGGCCCTGAATAATTCATGAAGGCTGGTTGACGTCAGTACCTCAATGATGGAAGTCTTTTCCATCTCTTGGTTCTGCTCTTGGGGTATGGGTTGCTCTTGCTCCTTCACCTCCTGAGATTTTTCCTGGGGTGAGGGCTGAATGCGCTGGTTCTCCTTGTCGCTGTCGTCTTTGGGGCTTACATGGGCCAGAACGGGGCTTACTTTGGCCCTTGGCCTCATAGAACGCCCACGCTGCACGGTCTCCCAGCCCTCTGCATCTTTCTTTGCTAAGGATGAGCGCACATATATACATAACACACAAATTAATACATAAACATTTGGTTTAAAAAAATAATTGACTGTAAAAAGAGAAGATCAGTTCACCTGGTTTTTCAACTGGGATGTTGACACTTTGGCTGGGGACAGGAAGGGACTGGGAAGATTTGACCCGATCGGCCCAGCTTGGTCCAGTGTGTGAGAAACGTGCCACAGCCAAAGTGGGAGGGGGACCCCTGTAAACATAAACACAAACCATATAAAACCAGGGGTCTCAGAATCAAAAGACCTGGTGGACACTAGCCAAGTGTTGTCCATCGCTAATGGCACAATTTAAGAAATACAAATGATTTTAACTTTAGATTAAAATAGTTCCACTTTCTATGGGTAGCCATCATGCCTGTAGCGTGCCACACACTCTGCATCATTGCGTCTGGCATCCTCAAACATTGGGAACTACAATGGAAACTTCAGACTGAGGGCCCTCCGTCTTGATCAATATCCATTTCCTGAGGCATCCAATTACAGTGTAATACAGACATGGATGCCCGTGCTTCAGCAGTCTTTAACCACACTTAGATCCACACCCCCCACAGTCTCAGGCGCAGGCCTGAGGAGAACCCAGCAAAAATTGCATTAAACAAAACGCTTAGGCCGTTGCGGATCGATTCCCCTTCTCCTCCCAGTCTCTGCCAGACGGGCGTAGTCTTTCCGGTCTCGTGGTGAGGCCAAGATATGTATCATATCTGCCATTGATTTCTCCATCTGAACATTCAGTGGCATTTTAATCAGATTATCAATTGTCTTCCTTCACACCATCAGTTAAAAATGCAGGGAGCCTAATTTCTTGATCCTCTAGTAGGAGTTGGGAGTCACCACAGTTTGTCAACAGAGATGATGGTGTCAATTAGTGCGTTGTTAGCAGGGATAATGGTTTTAGGCCAGATTCAAGTAGATACACCATGTTTGAAATTGCAAGTAAACCTTGGAAATACAGGTTCAAACTTTTTTCATTGAAACAAGTCATAATTATTGCGCTCATATTCTACTTGACGCGCATGCAATCGTTCAGCGAAGTCTGTGAATTTTAACAAGAGGCTTGTTGTCAGAGTATGCAAAAATGGAAATATCGCGGGACTAAAATGTACAGATAAGGATATTACCATAAAATGTAAGTTATGCGCTGAGGAAAACATGTGTCAGAGGCATTAAACAGCAAAGCACGACAGGGCAAGACACGGTAAAGGCTTATGCTTTAGTTTGAAGCGTTTAGAAATATAAAGAACTCTCATGTTTCTGACAACTTGGTTCATGTACCTTTTCCGCAGCAGCTCACTCTGTGTCCTCTGCTATTTTCCATATGCATTTTGTCCATAGAAATGGGTTATTCACTACTGTAAAGTGCTGTCACTGGCTGATGGTTTCCGAGCATAGTGAGCAGATGCGACTAATCAATGATCAAATTCGTTATTGATAATAATAGATGTTATCGATTAGTTGTTGCAGCCCTACTTTTAACCATCCCTAAAATATAGTACAGAGTAATTGGATAACAATAATTATTTACAAAAACACAATAGTTGTGTGACATTTTTTAACTTCAAAACACAATGGTAATTACCATGGCATATGGGAAGAACCATATGGTCCGTTTGGTTAGAGTGCCTATGGTAAAAATTTATAAGAGCTAGAGTTCCAGATTGGAAAAGAAAGTTCTTGTGAGTACTTGACAGAAATGTTTGTGATCCTGGGTGTGGTCAATGTGACTGGATTGGCCTACCCAAAATTGAGGGCACGGCGAACACCAGGAGATGGTACAATCCGGTCTGACGAGGGGCTGGACATCACATGTCGTCCTGGTGACATCTTTCGAACTTCCCAAGCCAAAGATGTGGGCCTGCAGGGACAAGGAAAAACATTCAAAGGAAGGTTCAGAACAGGACCCAAACATCTAGCAACTGAAAAATTCCCAAAAATATTGAACATGCAAGGGACAGGGAATACACATGTGTTTCTAAAGGATGCTCATTCAAATTCTGTGGATATGTCCAGATCGTTTTTAAGGAGTTCTGTACAAATTGACACACAACTTCTCGCTTTCAAGCTCTGGTTTTTATTCCATTATCAATGTACTAGTGTTGTAGTCACTTAATAATTATGTAAAGGGGTGAGACACTGAAATAAATCACCTCAAATTAATCATTGATCAGGCTGAAAGGATCACAATTCAAACTACAGTGTAAAAGACTCAACAGTGCAGGTTTGTGTACATGGTCTGAGTAAGTTATAATCATGAAAGGCCTTGTGTGTGTGTGGGTGTGTGTGTATAAGCATGCATGTTATCACCTGTTCTGAGCATCTGTTTTTTCCAGCTTCTCCTGTAGTTGGATCCAGTCAATTAGAGCTTTGAAATCTCGGACATAGTTATCCAACATCATCAGCACCTCCTGGGGGTCAAGGCCACGATGAGATATGAGAGTTACAACAGAATTACATGCAACTCTGATATGTTCTTTAGCACAAACCAACCCCCCCCAAAAAATGCATAGTCATTCATAAATGGAAAGGATGTTCTTGCAAAAACCTGACAAAACGGGTTGATCCATGAGCTAAGAAAAAGTCTAAACTGGCAACAAAAGTCCTAAATTAGTCAAGGCAAAGTATTTTCGTTGGAACAACCTATAAACATACAACTAAATACAGAGCATCTCCAAATCAAGCTGTGACCCCAGAGGCCTTATCTGACCACGCAAGAGGGGCAGATTGTCCCCCCACCCTGATGTCTCTTTTGTGGCATGTCTGAAAGAACAATGAGCAGGGCCCCAGCCACGACCCCCAGCAGAATCTAGTGAACTCTCAGGTAAGAGGATTCCTGGACGAGCCCCCAATTCTTGTTCACACTGAGGAGCTGGTGTAAAC
The DNA here is from genome assembly GCA_031834385.1 of Semotilus atromaculatus. Lineage (NCBI taxonomy): Eukaryota > Metazoa > Chordata > Actinopteri > Cypriniformes > Leuciscidae > Semotilus > Semotilus atromaculatus. Next base: position 7,797,013 of record JAULUF010000027.1, on the reverse strand, counting down.
CTACACCCTGTTGTCTCTACTAAAGAGTGGGCATCTGAAGCTACTGGAGCGCATCTCACACACCCTCCTACTCTCCAGAAACACTCCATTCACAAATGCCAGGAGGGGACAAAAAGAAAAAGAAAAAGAGTGCTGCGGCTCTTTCCCGCCTCAGTGGTCTTCCACAAGAGGTGCAGCTAAAATTACCAATTAGCTTTGCAAAAGAGGGCTGGCAAATCTGATTGAGGCTGTAATCATTTCAAGTTACTGGCAAAGAGTGTGCAGCGAATGACGAAATGTTCATTGTCCATCCGATATTCAATCTGGGAGGGCCGCGGGGACTCTGGGGAATCCCTCGACTCCAACAAAGACGCTAGAGAGTGTCGCAAAGCCTTGCCACAACACAGATTAGAACAGGTCCACAATCCAAGACCTACCACAGGCTCTTTTACAAGATTACAGGAAACTTGCTTGGATGTTGAAATCTGTCCAAAATCTTGATGCCAGCCTTGATTTATGTGCTTGTATCATTTCATATAAATCTATTAATATAGCAGAACGTCATCAAGAACCTTGTCTCAGCCTTAGACATCATGCCACGGACCGTTGGCTGAACGTCTCGTGCATTTGGCACACTTATCTGGAAACACCTCAGGAGTTTCAAAGTCGTCATTTGATTGGTTGAATTCTACAGGATGTCCGGGAGATGCGTGTCGTGTTGCCGTGATGCCAAACCCCCTCATGGAAGAAGAATGCTATAGTGTTTACAACTGTGACAATGAGCCCTTATCAGGATGGATCCCCTTACGCTGGATTTTTAAAAGTATGTGAAGTATGTAAAGTTCACGCATTGACTCTTTAAAATGCATCCAAGAGTTTTACACACCGGCCTGTTAGTGTGGGGACATTGACGTTACATTTTCACACCCCTAAATAAGACGTGGAACAAAACTAACTGTGATTGGTTGCTTTACATGTCAGTAAGATGGCCTCTGGGCGCTCCTTGTCCAATTAAAGCTGCTATGGAGTCCAGACCTTCTGCTGTCAGTCTGAAGGTCTGGCTATGCGATATGACTATCTATGTACAAATTAGCATTTCTCAGAGGGTTCAATGCCAGGTGCCATACTGGATAAAAGTGGAGTAAACAGCAGAGTTTTAAACTGATCCTTCAGATCACACAGTGTCTTCCTTGCATGTTTGTTGCAGTTTCAAATGGGATTCAGTTGCAATGCATCACAATGTGTTGACATGTATCGCAATTTGCATCATATCGTGAGGTAGTCGAGAATACTCAGACCTCCTGTACGTTGAGACACGGTTCAGGTGCACACACATCAGGATCAGGGGCTGCGGTATGACTGATGCTCTGGATTAAGTGGGGGACGGCAGGCGATGCTGTGAAACAGGCGTGTGTGTGAGATTGATGGGCGGTAATGGGGGAGTGGCGATCGAGGAGAAGTCCACAGTGCTTTTAGTTAATAGAGGAGTCAGGCCCAGTGAAAGATGTGTCCAGAAGCAGGCCTGTTGATTAGGGCCAGTTAACAACACCAGGGCATGGCGGAGGACGATGCTGACCCATAATGCAATAGCTGAGAGAGAACAAGCTGAGAGCCATACAAAATCCTTACACATTTAGCATGCGATTCAGTTTATTTCGAAAGACTTATTGAAGACATTTGACAGGAGAATGACTTTAAAAATGTTAACTAGGAAAAAAAATGAAATGACCCCTCAACCCCACAAATAAAATTCTGAAATATTACACCTCTAACTCTCATGAACACATACACACAAGTGAAGGAGAGTTGTCTCGTCCATGGGCTGACATGACATAAATCAGGCCTGGGACGAGGTAGAGGCCTGATAAGAACTAATTAGTCCTCTGGGCTGTGGGTTAAAGATGTGGGCGTTACTTGAATATAAAAATAAATCAAGGCACCGGACCAAATCAAGAGTGTCAGACCAGCCATCGCTGGCAAGAGGATAAAGAATCACAGGTGGAATTAAATACTGGAAAACAAACCTTTTTGCTTTGCACTGAATAAGATACTTATGAATAAACTAAGATTATTTATGGCAAATGCTGTACTGAACACAACATGAATGTAACGCGTTTTAATAGGCCTGATTTACCAGTATGTTAAATTAAAAAGAAGCAAGTTGTTTATTTTTATCCTTTTTTCATCACAAATGTAGTAATCTGAAAGAAATGTTCTGTTCTGCTGATGTCATCAAGGTCATGTGGGCAGGGACAAATAATAAAATTACGATGGATAAAAACAACTGTTGCTCTCATTACTTTCCATATCGAAATCATTTTCATATCGCCTTTAAATATATTTTTACATTTTTATTAAAGAGACAGTTTTGGATGCCAATGACTTTGATTGGACAAAAATATATACCTTTGTTCTGCAGAATAAAACATCTTACAGGTTAGAAGTTTAAAACGGCAAAATTGTCATTTTTTTAATGCCTTTAAATTAAGAAAATGCTTTGCATTTTATGAGAGTTTCTGACGATGACCAAAAAATTTGATAATGATAATTGAATCCATGATAATTTCATGCATCTATGTACCACAAAGAATGTGCTGGTAAAGTACATGTACAAGTCTATGTAGTGCTGAATCACAGATTTATATCTTCATAAAGCAGCGGTTATGTGTATGGTGAAAAGTCCTGGATTTCAACAGCTCCAAGGAACATTTTCCTACTGTTTTCCTACAGACAATCCCCTACTGTCACATGGCAGTGAGCTACAGATCTAGAGCAGAGCATGGATACATACATACACACTCAGACCAAAGGGCCAGAGAGTGTGAACAGGCCCGCCGGACATGGCAACACAGCGGCCGGAGTGTTTATGCACATTCGCGCAGGCCGGCTGTCAACAAGGTAACCACAAAGGGGGCCGGTTAGCTTCGAGCGGTTGGCCGAACCCCGCTCAGCATAATTCCAGATTACACGCCAATCGATAAATCAGAGCCAGCAGTGCAAAGTGTGGACGATGGGCCCAAATACAGCCAGGCGCCATACCTGCCAGGGTAAACAAAGTGAGTGCCCCGACATGGGCTCTGCCAACCAAAGCCAACAGTTCAAGCGCATGTTTGCCGACACTGGTCCCAAGACCAGACCGGACACAAAAACACTGTTGATCGACTTGAAGTGACGAATCGTTATTGCGATGGTTGCGTGCTGAGAGGTTATTGGTCATAGTGGCTGACTGTAGTACATGTCTTGCAATCAGCTTTTTCTAAAACTAAACAAAGAACCTGGGGTGGAAAAAGTGTTTTGGGACGTTACCTAGACCTCGTACCCCGAGCCCCCCGCACACACACACACACACACACACACACACACACACACACACACACACACACACGGAAGGAGTGGGCGGGGGGAGGGGGGGGGGCCTTTGTTTACACATGTCATCCATCTCCGCTCCCTCCAGAAAGGCCCTGGAGAGGTGCAGTGATAATTCTCTCACCAAACCCCTCTCTGACACAAACCAGAAAACAAAAGGAATGCGAGGAGGAGGAGGAAGAGGCAGAGGAAGAGGTTTATCACAATGCTCCACTCCCTCTAGTGGCCAGATAGTGCAGATGCAGCCACAAGCACAAAAATACACACAATTATACTTTAATTATAAATCTATTATATTTTCTGTTTTAAGTGGTAAAGACGTCGAAGGAATGCGTGTGATGTATATGGAGTGTTGCCCGTCATACCCTGCACTCCACCACGCTCTGGTCGGATTCGCAGGTGACGTAGATCTCGTCCACCGCTCTCCGCAGATTATCGAACAGGAAGGCCCAGTATCGTGCTCTGAGGTCCACCTTCCGTGGCTGTCTGGTCTTGGTGGGGCTTTTCTCGGATCCTTTGTCCAGGATCAACCCGGGTGCATTTTTGCAGTCTAGCGCCAAGTTCTGTTAAGAGCAGAAGAGATTTGAAATGGTCTAGATACCTTTATTTGACACAATTGCTATTAAAGGATTAGTTCACTCAATAAATGAAAATTCTGTCATTAATTACTCACTGTCGTTCCAAACACGTACAATTTTCGTTGATCTTTGAAACACAAATGAAGATGTTTTTGATGAAATCTAAGAGATTTCTGTCCCTCCACTCTGACGCTTCAAAAAGTTCATAAAGCGATCGTAAAACTAACCCATATGGATCAGGCAGTTTAGTCGCTTTATGTGATGAACAGATTGAATTTAGGCTTTTATTGACCAATAAACATTCATCAACACACATCAGATATGATAAACGGAAGCTCAAGCATGAGAACCAATGAGGTTCATTCTCGTGTTACTGTTGAGCTTCAGTTTATGTTCCCTGATCAAGTTTATGTGAATAAAAGCCTAAATAAAACCTGTTCATCATATAAAGCGATTGAGTCTCTTCAGAAAATTTGGACTAAACCGCATAATTCATATGGATTGTTTTTTTTATCTCTTTATGAACTTTTTGAAGGGTCAAAGTTTCAGTAGCGTAGCTGTCAATGGAGGGAAAGAAATCTCTCAGATTTCATTAAAAATACCTTCATTTGTGTTTCGAAGATGAACGAAAGTCTTACAGGTTTTGCGACATGAGGGTGAACAAATGAAGACTGGGTGAACTCTCCCTTTAACTCTACAGGGTAAACAGCTGTTTTAACCATCAGTGTGTTCTGCTCATATAAACACTGAGGTCCAATCATGAAAGAATGGACATTAGAACCCAATAAGCAAGAGGATGAAATAAAAGGTATGTGGCGCCACCTAGTGTTTAACATGAGCAAAAGCTCTTCATTTAAGCTTTCCACTTCAAAGGTTCCAGGTCGTTATTTGTAAACTAGTCCAGATGTATGCATGTTCCAGGTTATGTTTTTTATTTATCCAGGTTTCTTAACTAACAGATTTGTCGTGGATGCAAATAGAGACATTGCACAATGAGATACACTGAACTGTATCACATTAGTGTTTTTAAACACTGTAGGTTTTAATTAAGAGATTCACAAATTCAAACCAATTTCGAATAAATGATTCGCACCTGCTTTTTGTTCCTATGGAGCCCGGCGTTGATTCGCTGAGCTCTTGCGCTGCTGTTACCGTGAATCTTTGCTTTAGCTGCATGTGAACAGAAGAATACAGTGCAGATAAATGTCACATTGTGTTATATGTCCAAAATATCACATTCAGATGGATGACATCAAAGCAATTGTAAAACTAAGGACCAAGTCACACAAGGTGTAAACTATCAGATTTTAAAATTAAACAATGCTCATGCTCACTGGAAACTCTACATACAAGTCAGAAACGCACACAATTAATGAACACACAACAAATTTAATTAAATAATGAGAAATGCAAAATAAATAGGTTTTTTTTAAGATGGTTATATTATTACAATGTAGCAAAGTAATAATTTAAGTATGTCATTACATAATGCATGCTATTTAAAACAAAACCAAAAAAACAATGTACTCTAGTAATAATGACTACAAATAGACTTCAATTTCTTCATGCATTTGTATTTTTTGTTTAATTCAGGGTTGACGTATGACCTGGACATTCCTCTGTTTTATTCACCTTAAGTCATCTTTCAGCCAGTGCTTCCACTAATAAGGTGTCTTTGACTATTTAAACTGATCTGAGATCAGGGCCTGAATTGTGTGTTCACTATAAGCACAGGACCAGCTTTCTGTAATCATCTAGGATATATAATCCTCTTTATTAGGATATGAGGGGTCAAAACTTTTAACTATTAAAGGTTCACTCATGGTTACAACCCCAGATCCAGAAACGGTCACAGTGCTGGATGAATTTGCTGGGACAGAGCACAAACTGCAGTCCCGGACGAACAAAAGACTCCTGTAGTGACCTGTCAGCGCTGACAGTGAAACGGAGGATCTGGGTCAGCTTATACACACTCACGAGGATTTCGCAAACTCTGTGACAAAGAGCGTACTGTAACTACAGGTACAAGAGCGGATGACAGATTTGGAGCACTTGTTCATCGCCTACATTTGCTTTGCAAATAGAAGCTCTTTACAAAGCTGGACGCATTTTAAGTGGTTGCCTGATAGGTGTGGAGCCGAGTGGGATGTGAGACCGTTTATGACTAGAAGTAGATGTTATATATATACACAGATTTATATATTAATCACACACACACACACACTTTGTAATATGGTAATATTGTGAAATATAATTATTATTAATTTCAAATGGTTTGCCGTTTTCATATACTTTAAAGCAGAATTTATTGTTGTGATGCAAAGCTGAATTTGAATCATCCATTACTCCAGTCTTTAGTGTCACATGATCCTTCATTCATTCTAATATGCTGATAAATTATTGTTGGAAACAGTTGTGCTGCTTAAATTTTTTTTTTAGGTGATACTTTTTTCAGGATTCTTTGATGAATACATTTTTTATTTTTTATTTTTTTTAAGAACAGCATTTATTTAAAATGGAAATCTTTTGTAACAACATACATGACCGTTCAAAAATTTGGGGTAGTCTTTTTTTTTTGTCTTTTATTGAAAGAAATTAAAACTTTTATTCAGCAACGATGTGTTAAACTGATAAGAAGTTATATTATATATTTGAATTGTTAGAAAATATCTGAACAAATGCTCTGTTCTTTTAAACTTTTTATTCATCAATAAATTCCAAAAAAAACATTGATAATAACCGAGTATCAAATCATCATATTAGAATGATTTCTGAAGGATCATGTGACACTGAAGACGGGAGTAATGATGATGAAAATTCAGATTTGATCACAGTAAAAAATTACATTTTAAAATACATTCAAATAGAAAATATTTCACAAAATTACATACTATTTTTGATTAAATAAATGCAGCCTGGGTGAGCATAAGTGACTTCTTTCTTTGTGTAGTGTATATAAAATCTGCTAACATTATTCCTCATAAAATCTTATCACAGGCACACATCAGGATCTAGGCACCATCTACCATTAAATGCATTGCAAATACCAATATTAATTATTATATGTGTGCGTGACTTTGTCAGATCGAACCTTCTTCCTCCTTGCTTTCCACTGGGACACTCCATGCGATGAGGTTTCGGGCAGCCCGGCCTTCCTCGGCCACGATCTTCCTCACCTTGTCGTGGCTGTTGGACCGCTGAAAAGAGGCCTGTAGCAAAGAGGAAAACGTGTGTTACGAGGGGGAACTGGCCCTTTTCATGCTTGTCCCACAAAGAGAAATAGTGCTCTTTGCATCTGTCAAGAATAAGCTTATTCTGTCCAAGTTAAGGACATTTTATCATTGTAATCGATACCAATAATTCACACCTTCTTTCTTGTCACCTTAAATTATCACCACTGGCAAATCATATTAGCACATGTGATGTCAAGATGAATGGTTATTCAACATCATGTCAACAGCACCAGTAGGAAGACAAACAGCGGTGTGTCTATTGCATGAATCTTCAACTGGAAATGTGTTCAGTCTTTGAAAGCCACTGTCTACAAAAAGTGAATGGGGCCACTTCATAAATGTTAAAATACTCATCCTTTTTAAAGTATAGCCAGAGGGCGTAAATAATGTGTTGCAGTCAGTAATTGTATGGTGTTGACTTGTGAATTTACACATGGTATGTTAAAGACACCACATAGACATAAACATCATTAAAAGCTTGATTTAAAAATCACTCCATTATGCAAATCATTTTTGTGGTAGGAAACTAAATGTCTCTAATTATAGATATATACTCGTAACTGAGAGAAAAATAAGTTTATATCCCGCAACTCTGACTACTTTTCTCAGAATTGTGAGATATAAACTCGCAGTTGCGAGTTATAAAGTACAATTCTGAGGAAAAAATACTTTTTCAGTTTCCCGGTTTTCATTAATCTCTTCAGTTGAAACAGTAATAATATTAATTTCAGATGTTTTTGATTCTTTATACGCAACTAATGTTGTCCAATGACTTGTTTGCATTATTTAGGCATTGTTTTTTTTGTAAGCAACAGATTTATTCATTTTGTTTTGATGAAGTAAGTTTGCCATATGACTGTAAAACGTATACCTGTTCAAATAAGCTACTGTACGATACATGTTTAATTTATGTTGAAGTGCTTGGGACATGGCTTTTAATGGTGAGACTTTAGTTTTTGTAATTAGACTCTCAAAAATTCTATAAAAAAATGTGGATTTAGGTTTATCGACCAATATGTCGGCCTTCAAATATAAAGAATTATCGGTTATCTGTATCAGTCAAAATGTTCATATCGGTGCATCTCTACACAAAGCTTATTGCAATTTATTGGATGGACACAAGATTTTGTTCATTCATCAACTTTGACCAAAAGATTAATTCTCGGGAATTCAGAATCAATAACAGAAATATCTTTTTTTTTTTTAACCCAGTCCTAGTAAATAACATTATGCCACAAATGTTGTCAATTAAGCTTAACTTGTAATGAACATGAAATATTCTTTAAAACAGAGATCCTGGATACCCACTGCCGGCAATGTTTACTTCCAACCTGCTTCAGAATGCCTGCCTGAAGAGATCATAAATCGGATAATTATCTGAATTAGGTGTGTTTGATTAGGGTTAGAGGCTAAACTCTACAGGTTAAAGACCTCTGCTTTAAAAGATTGATTAGTTGACTTGCTGACTTAAAGGTGGGGTATGTGATTCTCTTTTTTGTCCATTTTTTCAAAATCACTTGAAATCCTATTCATAACCCACTTACAGCCACTGAGTTAGAAGCACTGAAATGAAAATTAAGCAATTTAATCATCTGTGGAACGGGCAGGACTCGAAAAACTCCAGCCAATCATTTCCAAGACCACCTAGAATCATTGGACAGTAAGTCCGTCAATCAAACGGTTGTACCATCCCCCCTCCCCCCATCCCATCCCATCCCCCCCTCCCCCTCGTGCGAATCAGGGCCAGCGTTGGAGGAAAGAAGGTAGGACCATTTGAGTTGTGTATTTTCAAAATCTGCCGGCTGTTTTGCAAATCACATACCCCACCTTTAATTAAATGTTGGTGCTTTAGGGTATGTTTACACGACAACGATATGCTTAAAACGGAGACGTTTTATCATTGAGTTTTCTGCGTACAGTCTGCACAGTCAAAACGATCCCCATTCACAAGGATCCACGAAAACGACTAAAAACCCTGTATTCTGCTGCCAGGCCATTAGATGACGATGGAACACTATAAAGTGAACACGTAAAACGCATGTGCGTGACGTCATCGTCTTCAGAGATTTGCGTTTTTGTTGTTTACATGACGACCGTTTTCAAAATTTCACATTTTGAAACCCGTTTTCAAAAGTTTGCGTTGCCACCCAAAACACAGCTGTCGTGTAATGAAAGGCCAAAACGCATAAAAAGTTTTGCGTTTTTAGTTGAAAACGGTGTTGTGTAAACAGCCCCTTAGTATCTCAAAATCGTATCACTCCCTTCAAAACATTAAATTTAGCTACTCTGGATAGTGAGCAACACAGGATTGATACATTATTTTAATACGACAGTAAAAAACAAAAACATCAATTTGCATATAGCTAATTATGTAGTTGTTCGTTGTCCACATGCCAGTCATACTCAATCACAGAGAGGAATATTTCATAAGGCTCACTGGCTTTTGCACATGCATAAACAGCATACTGTCCTCCCCTGCTACCATCTCATGTCCTCGGGGTTAAAATACACAACTGACCTACTTAACCAATGACAACAGCCTTCATCACACAGCTTTACTCTCTAGAGGTCTGAAATTAAGGATGAATGAGGATGAAACAGACAAAAATATTGATTTTAAAAAAAAAAGGCAAGTAAATAAACTTGTTGTCTGTTAGCAGGGTGTTTGAATGGTAAATATTTACAATGGGTTTCCCAGCTGACTGGCAACAGAAGGCCCAAGTTTACATTGGTCATGCATCTCGGAGAAGGGGGTGGGGGGTGTATCCGATTTGGCATTCGTTGGTAAAAAAATAACCAAGGTAAAAGTGAGAAGAGGGTATCTGATCTCAGGTCATTGCTTCATGCATGCGTGAGACGAATCGAGCGAATCACCTAATCACCAGCAGGCCCCTTGACACCCGAGGTTATTAGGGTCAGATCTAACCGAGCGCCTCAGAACTGCAAAACAAGGACGTCCAGCAAAGAACTGCTTTCAGGACAAATAACAGCACGCTGAGAGCTGCAAGCCCCTGCACGGATAGAGTTTCAAGTGCTTCTAAATGCAGAAGCATGTTCGAGGGACACAGAAAGAACAATGGGAAAGAGGACAGAAGGTACGTACAGAGTAGAAGCAGAGTCTGTAAGCAGGTTCCTCATCCATTCCCGGCCCTGACATGCTACCGAATTTGCTCATGGGAACCTGTTCACCCCCCTTAACCAGGATCTCTGCTGCACGAACGGCCTGACATCGTCATTTGACAACTGGACCAAAAATAGCGTGGTTGAGCATGACTCCGGTGGACTCGGGTAGATGCCTCTGTCAATCAGCAGGAAAGACTCCTTCTTCTGGAAATCGGGACAGTCTTTCTTTGAACCGGCAACGTTTAGACTGCACAGCGATTCTACTGCGTTGCTGTTTTAGTTGTGGTGTGTTCACTCTCCACAGCTTGCAGAGCTCCTCTCTCTCTGTGCAGTCATGTGCTCATGGCAGGCCGCCCACTCGTCCAGCATGTGCTGGAGGCGGCAGTGCTGTGTGTTTGTGTGTTTGTGTGTGTGTGTTTGTGTGTGTGTGTGTGTCAGCGCGTGTGCATCAGACACCGCAGACTCAGCGTCCGATTGGAGCTTGGCGGTGCGTAACTCACACAGGGGTTATAGATGTAAATAGAGATGCACCAACGAGATGTGGAACAGACACAGCCGCGAGGATGACGGCGGTTTGAGGACCACACTGAAGACTTAGGTCGGTATGTATTGTAATACTCACATTTTTCTATACCATTTTTGGTTTTGGTTGAGGCATGTAATTATGCATAATTTACAATTATTACTATGGTAAGTACATGTAACAAGGACACTGTAAAAAAGTGTTACCAATGATTTAAATATATATGTTTAGACAGAGGTGGGTATGTAGGTATGTGCATATAATAAAATAAAAAAAGATTTATACAAATTTTTAAATCACATATGCATTAAATCTTTGAATATATAACCTACTCTGCCTCTGAGCTGGAAATTAAATGAGTAATATGACGAACACAGTTGCTTTATAAAAAACTTACTCAGGTAGTTTTCTCTCAAAAATTAAACATACGCTACATTTTGCATTGTTATTTAATAGGGGTGTAGCGGTTGAAATTACTCGCCCTTTGGTTTTTATCACGGTTCAAGGGTTACCGTTTTGGTACGGTTTGGTAAGTGTTAGGCTATGTTCACAGACATAAGGAATATTAGGCTGCTGTCACTTTAAGACATAATGCACGGATCCAGTACACTGATACTGGTACACGAGTTGTCTCTCTCGACTGTTTATGTTCACTTAAGACTAGGGTTGGGACTTAAGACTCCCTTAGCAGGGAGTTTGATTGACATGCTGACCAATCTAAATCCACCATTTGTGTCCAACAAAGCAGTCAGGAGAGTTAGTAGATTAACGTCGTGGATTTGAACTTGGCTTTTACTGAGGCAACCTTTCACGACACAAAGAGCCACAAAACGGTAGGCCTATTGTTTAATTTTCTTTAACTGACCAAATTTTAAAGTTGAGACTTTGTTTCATATTAAATATTACCTGCTCGGTCCTGTCTGTCAGCGAGCTGTCAGTGTCCTCTATTTTTCACTGGTTGAATCCGAAATCGCCCTCTAAACCCTCATTCACTAAATTAGGCCTATTCCCTACATTAGTCCATAGGCTACTGTTCACTGAGTGAATGAAAACGAGTGAGCGAATTCGGACAGCCGTTGAGCGTTCATAAGCTGTAGCTACACACAAAACAGACATTTTGGCATAATTTGTGTGTGTTATGGTTTGTTCAAGCCTGAAAGTGAAATCGATTCTGACGCGCGTCTTTTCTGTGGGTCATGTGTGTGTGTGTA